>BSBK01003731.1:0-472500 GCA_027943335.1 Chamaecyparis obtusa | reverse complement strand
GACCATTTGCACTTTAAATATCTATGAGAGTCCACATGACAGTCAGAAGGCAGATCCTTAGTGGCCTTGACAATCATGTTGTAAGTCTTCTTTTGGGAGTCCAGAATATTGAATCTATTCTTAAGCTCATCCCAATTGATGAGTTTATCATTTTCAAAAAGATCAGCAAGCTGGGAGATCCCCATTTTAGACCACAACCTGGCAGAACATCCTTGGGAAAGGGCTAGGGGTTTACCGACAAGGTGCATATTCCACCAAATGGACCTTTCACCGTATAGATGCTTAGCATCATGGAAGTCCTTGTTATTGATAAACTTCCTGACATGATCCCAGGCTCTCCAAATGGATTTGAAAATAGCAAAGCCTTGAACAATGACCAGGAAGTTGCCAACAATAAGATCACAAAAAGGGAGATTTTTCCAAGTTCTGGCTTTTTTAGGAAATCCCCTTTCTATATTATGCCTGACCAGCACTTTCCATGGATCGTTTCCATCCATAGAATGAAAGATCCATTTGGCGGATAAAGCAATACCTTGAGTTTTAAGGTCTTTAAGCCCCAGCCCCCCAAGGAGTTTGTCATTATGACACCAGTCCCATTTGACCACATGCATCTTTTTATTGCCTTTACCATCAGACCAGAGAAAGATCCTAATGGCCTTTTGGATTTCCAAAATTTGATAATTACTAAACATCCAAGCAGAAGAGTAATATATGCTATAAGAAGACAACATCTTTTGACAGACTTGAATTCTACCAGCAAGGGATAAGGATCTATTATGCCACTTATTCAGCTTCTTGTTAATTTTTTCCTTGATCCAGGACCACATATCTTTAAGGGAAGGCTCAACAGAAAAGGGGATACCTAAATACTTAACAATTTTTTGAGGTCCGCCCCATTGGTAGCTAAACTGATTGAACCAAACAGGAGGTTTCTCTTCCCACCCCAGGCAGATGGATTTGGATTGGGAAATACGGGCACCAGAGATAGAACATAATATATTAAGCTTGGTTTGCAAGGCTTCAAAATTAGTGTTACTAAGCTCAAAAAATAAGGTAGTGTCATCCGCAAACTGATAGTTAATAAGCCCATCATTATTGGGGAGATAAAGGCCTCTAAGACAAACAAGGCAGGGGCAAGGGTACATCCTTTTCTAATAGAATGACCAAGGGGAAAGGGATTGCAGAGGGAACCACTGATTTCCACCTGGCTAGAAGCATCATTAAACAGAGTTCAAACTGAGCTATAGAAGAAGGCCGGGAAACCAAACGCTTCAAGCATCATGAGGATAAAATTCCACTCAACCCTATCATAGGCTTTTTTGAAGTCCAGGAGCAACATTGTCGAGTTTTGATGAGAACACTTTTCCCAATCCATAGCTTCCCAACTAGTAATTAAATTTTCCAAAATATATCTACCTTTGATAAACCCAGTCTAGGTAGCACACACAAATTTAGGAAGGATATGAACAAGTCTGAGGGCTGGGTTTTTGGCCAAAATCTTATAGGAAACATTGAGGAGGGTGATAGGCCTCCAATTCTTAATAAGGGCTTTGTCCCCATCTTTGGGGAGAAGTTTAATGATGTGTAATGCCCCGCCAGGGAACCCAAAAGAACTTAACCTAAACATGCATCTAAGTTTGCAGAACATTTTTATTTTAAAGTTAACATACATGATAAACATCAATGCGGAAGCAATTACCATTTACTCACATAACATAAACAACCAACATAGGTTACAACTCTTAAGGGTTCCTTGACAAAGATTACTTAACATTAATTAATAATATACATTAGGTACAATTATAAAACTCACATAAGCAAATGAAAGATAAAAATATCAGCTAGAAGATAACATAATCACATCTGGTACCATAAGATATCCATAGTAACCTACATCCACTACACATGTCACAGGGTATGTAATACAATAATGAAAAAGAAGAACACAAGACATCTCTGATGTACTGATACAAATATACAAGATCACAAGGAAGAAGAGCAAGAAGAAAAAAGTACATCTCCATCAAAGAAGATCAAGAATGAACAACTGGTACAGGGATCATCCAGCACCAGTACACGAACGTCAGAATCTTAAATGGTAAAAGAATCACTACCACCTGAGCTCGTGAACCTAAATGGTCCACTCCCACCATGCTGAAGAGATAACAACGGATCCCACTCGGATAACAAACATCAAATAGAACAAGCTAAGGAAAGGATCCTGAAAGCTCTCTAACTCAAGGTGAGAAAGTATAATGATATGAAAGACTCACTATTCCAGAGGCAACTGACACATGTAGAATAACTAGACTATGCATAGGCAGGTGTCATCATGTACGTCTAACCCTTGAGTCTCATCCTGGTGATCACTCTGGATCCCGACACTCAAGTGACCATACACGGATCAATGACTTCTCATACAGACGAAGCCATTAACTATGCTAGACACACACCTCTCAAGGTGGAAAGCATCTTCTCCATTCTCTCCTTAGTCTATACTAGCTCTAAGCTAGGGCGAGGAAACTTATCTTGTTAGGTTCATTTTAAAATCTCTCAATGTTATATAATGTTATCACTTGATTATGATACTTAACAATAAGTGATCCTGGCAGCCACTTGTGGGCCCCAGCACTTATTGCAAGCCACCCCCTACTACATATCTAGGTAAACTACCCTAGACTCACAGATCTCACATAGATCACAAAAAGATAACAATGTCCCTTAGGACTGTTCCACAAAAATAAGAGGAACATACTAGTTCTCACATAACCATAATATCACATACCACTCTCAAAGTGTTCACAAAAGAATATAAACATGATCTCGTGGATCAAACATAAACAGTCAATACCATATTCTCCTCTATAGAATATGAGGAAAAACTCAATACAACATGAGCCCAAATGGTCAAACAAGAGTGATAATCAGATAAAGTACACACATCAAAACATAGCTGAGATAGAACATCTGACACATACCCCAGCCTCTGTATCCTCCTAGGTCATCTAATGCCCCAAAACACATTAAGCAGAAGAAGACACTCCAGACACAAGGAAGACACATTTGCATCATAGAAAATTGGAAACTAATCCATAAGCATTTAAAGTCCTATTTTGATCATAACTAAATCCACATGCAAATATACATAACTCTGTTAAGAAATACTTAACATAATCATTATAATAATGCAAAAATTAAAGAAACTTCTTTATAATCATCCTATAGGTTTGACATGACGGAAAAGCCCAATTTCAGTAGTAAAATGATGCATATATCAATAACAAAGAACTTTAACAATCTAATGCTTAAATAGAAATTTAGTTCAAACATATAACTGCATACTTATCAATGACCAAAATTAAACAATATAAATATATAACATTCCTAGTCTAGATTATATGATAATTTCATAATCTATTTGGCTAACAAACTCAAATCTAATTGCCAACTAGACCTAATTCAATTCATCAATAAAAGAAATTCACTAAACAATAATAGTGACAATTAAAATCTAATTCCCCAATTATTATTAATTTAATAACAATTAAATGAAAAGCATTATTAGAAATGGATCCCAATAGCAAATTTAATTAATGCTAAATATTAAAATATACTAACAGAAATTAATACATTTAATACTTTAACATCATACAAATCCAACTAATTTCAAAATAAAAAAATAAATTATTAATTACTTTATTACAAATTATAAATATATTATATATTAATTAATTAACAATTCAAATAAATCATTATATAGATTATTAATAAATCAAATATAACATATTACAATATTATTACAAAATAACATTTGTTAACAAAATAAATAAAAATTAACAAATTATATTTAATAAAAATAAACAAACTTAATAAAAAATTAATTTAAACTTTTAATAAAACAAATTTTTAAAAAATGTTTGTGGGTGGGGAGCGGGCCCCACGCGCGCCCCCCCAAACCCCATGTGCAGTACCTTCGCCTGCACATGACAGGTATTGTCGTGCGTAGTGTACCTGCATGTGCAGGTACCGTAGGTACCAAAAGTTAAATGCAATAATTTAAAAAAAATAAAAATAAACATTGAACAATGTTTATATTATTTTTTTATTTTTTTATATTTTAAAATGAATCTCAACCAATGTAAATTGGTAAAAATATAATTTATGAATATATATTTTTTTAATAAGAATTAATTTTGAAAATTAATTCATGCACAAGAATTTTCTCATTAAATACAGAAATTATAAAATAAACACAGAATAAATTAAGTAAGCATATTTTAACAGATTGTAAATTTCCCTTTTTCAACAATTTTGAATTGGGATTCCAATGACAGAGAATATATTCTTTTTAAAAAGAACATATATTTTAACAAATTTATACACTATAACCATGTACTAAATTCAACTTTTGACTATATTTTACTTTTACACAAAATATAATTATTTTACCAAAATTGGATTTTCTACCTAAATTGAGTTTTTTTCAAACAAATTGTTTTTCTTTCTAAAGGGGATTAATTTTTCCTACCAACACTATAGTTCTACTATAGTCCAAAATCAATTTTTCATTTCACAAGCAAACTATAAGCAACCTTAAGATGAAATTTCACCAGCATAACAATATAGTGCCAAGTAATCATAAAAACATAAAATATCAGATCTAGGGTTTCTCTAATACCCAAAATCAAATAAATCATGCAGATATAAAGAGATAAACCATAACTAATCAAACACAGAATTTTACCAGATAAAATATCAGAAGACACAAAACAAGAATTTCATATCCTTCCTTGGTTCCAATGCTAGAAACTGTAATGAAAACCCCTGTGAAGATCTGAGAGAGATTTCTTCCAAAACCAATCCTGCCTGCAGATCTAAAAACTATGATGAAGATAGGAACCAGATCCAGATGCACAATCAAACCCCCAAAATCCACAAGCAGCCACAACAATCCACAATTCCCAAAATCCCAAGCACACAAGCCCTTCCCCAAAAATCTTCTCCAAAACCTGTCTAATCTCAAAGTGAATGCAATAATTTCCTAATAGGAATTCAATTCCCAAATTCATGCAATCCCAAAAGACAACTCAAAAACTAACTCACAGTTCAACTCCAAATCAGAAATGACTCATAAGACAACTCCTAATCAAACTCTAACTCCAGAATTGAAAGTAATTACTAATTAATAAATAAAATATTTTTTTAAAAGCACAACACAACTTGTCTTTTGAAAACTAGTTGTTCACTTTTTGAAAACAAATCTCTTTTCCAATTTGCACATGTTAATAATTTAAAATACATATTAAATAAATAAAATACTTAATGCATTATAAAGCATGCAATTAAATATTTAATTATTTAATAATACTCACAAACATAATAAAATCTAATTCTCTATAAAATACTCAATTAAATCCAAATAATCAATTATTTGATTTTAATTAAATTTCATCAAAATAAACTTAGGACATAATCAATAAATTAATAATCACCCACATAACCACAAATCAACTGAAATCATATGACATAAAATCAAACAAAACCAAAACCAAGCAACACCAGAAAGGGATCCACGAACTTTGCCAACCTGACAAATTCGGATAGGGTAAACAAACCGATACTTATCCAACAACTAGGATAAATGGGTTTGGGTTAGGGTTTTGGATCCGTGTTATCTCCCCTCTCTTACCATCTGAGATATTGCGATAGGGCACGCTCATCCTGACAATTCAGGGAAGACGATGCCCGGTACTTGCAAACCTGCATACAACACCCGCATGTACAAACATATATAAATATTTAACAGACAATGGCAGGGATCGACCGATCATGTGGATCTCGCAAGCAAGTAACTACGACTTCGTCCCTCAACCACATCAGACATGTCAAACAAAAATGTAAAACAAACACATCAACCATACACATGCAAGTATGGGGTTAGTGAAATCATAAGCATTGATGATTTCCTAACATATAATCTAACATCCTAGAGTAATCATAACATTAATAAAATTGGACTAGGGGTAGGGGTACTACATCCACCCCTCCTAGGATTAGGCTTACTCCTGGAAGCATACAAATAGATGAGAATACATATCCCCCCAAACACAAAGCATTTACTAGAAACAAAACATAACATCTGAAAACAAGTTATCGAATAAGAACATGATATGTAGTCATTAAGAACAATATAATATCTAATTTAAGAATAAACTGAAAATCACATTGATCAATCATTCATTTACAATTTAAATAAATCAAATCCTTAATTCATTCATCATTATAGAAAAAATCTAGTAAACAATTGCATAAAGAACACATTCATATCTATAATAAATAATAAAATTGAGGAGTTCATAAAAATCTATCTAGTTAAAGCAACACTTATGCAAACGTACATGATACATAACAATTCTAATCTCACACAAAATAGCATAGTACCATCTCCATAATGTCCTCCCTTATGCATACTATCAGGGGTTTATGATGAACATGATAGAAACAAGACTTATCACATAATAGGGCCAACAATACCAAACATTTAGAATAGCCACCCTAAAGTTCAAATGGACAAACCCAAGTGGGGGAATTCCAAGCTCAATAATAAATCATAAAAGTACCAAAGTAATTCAACAATAAGTCAAGTGTGACTAGTGTCACAAAATAGATAGCGAAAAGAGAATTAGGTGACTAATCCAACCATAAGAAAATTTAAAATTTCAATGCTAGCCCATACACATCACGAACAATTCATAAATCAACCAAAAATGAATCATCAATCTTAACACATCTACATAACAAGGTTACTAGTAGTAGCCACACTCAAGGGAGTAATCACTTCATGACATCCAAAGGTATTTCACCCTAGATGCATTAGAGAAGGTAACCATACGCAATAAATAGTTCAATCACCCATGACAAACACTAGGCAAGGTGATATCTCAAAGACATTTAAGAGACACAAGAACATATATGTTAAGATGTAGTTTAATGGTTCTCAAACACAAAAGAGTTATATGTCTATGTTTGGTTTCAAGGTTTAACAATTTAGACATCTAATGGGCACACAACTTCCCAGAGTTCACAGTGTAGAACCCGATGCTCTGATATGATGTCACTATTAATCTCAGGACCAAGGGAGCCCTTAGCCATAGCTTCCAAGTAGATGTCTTCAAGATCCTTACAGATCCAGCTGATGTTGGCCTTATAAAACTCAATAGGGAGCCCATCAGGGCCGAGGGCCTTATCGTTACTAAGAGAATTGATAGCTTTTTCCACCTCATCCAAAGAGATGTCCTTGGATAAGATAGTAATATCATCATTGTCCAGCTTGTTGGGGATAAGAATCTTACATTTATTTCTAAGATCAGTCAAGTCATTAGAGTCCTCAGAGGTGAAGAGACTCCTATAGTAATCAGCAAAGGCTTGATTAATGATGATAGGATCTGAGATATCATGATTATCAATTAAAATCCTATCAATAGATTCTTTGGAGTTCTTTTTCTTAAGAAAGTTAAAGAAGAACTTGGACCCCCAATCTCCATTTTGAATCTAGTTAGCACGAGATCTAATCTTACCACCCTGGATTCTAAACTGTTGATGTTTTCTCAGGGCATCCTTCGTAGAGATCACCTAAGAAACAACGTTGATATTAGAAGAATCATTCTGAACTTTACCCTCAGCCTCTTGAAGATTAGAGGAGAGATTCTTTTCAATGAATCTATAATCCTTAGCATTCTTTTGGCCAATGGTCTTGACGAGACATTGCCAAGCTGGGAGGTTAACCTTCCAATTGTCGATCTTGGAGTAGTTAGGGAAGTTAGTTTTGTTGATATTACGAATAATTTGTAAGCCAGCAAGGATATCTTCATCAAGCAGAAGACTGGTATTCAAAATAAATTTGGGATTAGTCATTCTGGGGTGAACAGGGGTGAAGTTGAAACAAACACGGGAAAAAATGGGATGATGATCTGAAAGGGTAGTAGCCGTAACAAGGACAATGTTGTTCTGATTGTTAGGGAGGAAAGAAAAGACATTTTTGTTACCATAAAAATAGTCAAGTCTGGAATAGATCTGAGAGGGGCCCTATTGGAAGTTGCACCAGGTGTGCCAAATCCTTGGGTTAGAGGTCTTATTGCCCACTAAGGAGTCAAACAGATTCTTAGTGTTAATTAACTTATTCCAATGAATCTTTTCATTATCCTTCCACATGAAGGGATTACCTCCAGATTTATCTTGCTAGGACTCAACCATATTAAAATCTCCTCCAATCAGCCAGGACATATTAGGGAGGATAGTCATCCATTTCCACAGATTAGCCCTCTCCTTGGAATAATTGGGAGCATAAACAGAGCAAATGCCAAAAAAATGAGTATTATGATTAATAGTAACCCAAACAGCCCTTTGGCAGGGAGAGGTACCATTGGAAATTATGTAGTTCCCCCAATTGGGGCTGATAAGAAGAGAAATTCCACCTCTGCCTCTATCATGCTTAGTGTAAAATTTAATCGCATCCTTCCAGATAAAATTGAGATAACCAATGGCTTTAACTTCTTGCAACATGAGAAAATACATAGAGATAAAGGAACTAAGAAGATGCTTAATAATAAACTTCCTATCTGGGGATTCAAGACCCCTCACATTCCAAGATAAACTATTCATGAGGAAACATTAGAAGGAGTAGGGCACGCAACACCAGCATCATTAGCTGAGTGAACAGATTTACTAGAACTTTCTCCATTTTTCTTACCAGAGGTTTTATTCTTAGAACCTAAAGGCCTTCCCCTGCGTTTCAAAGCAAGGGTATCAGTTTTGGGATCATCCTCATTTTCGGATTGGGAATCCAGTTCCATAGAAGGCATTCCTGTGGAATTATTAATAGCAAGGATGACTTCTAAGGAACAATCATCACTTAATTCCTTAAAAACATTCTGCGGGAATTTCTGAGGTGCTCCTAAAGAAAAATTCAAATTAGAATTGTTAGAACACCCAGCAAGGAAGCAAGGCGGGTTATCACTAATAGGTTGACCCACAGGGGGAATAACAAGAGGAACTTGGGGAGGGGTGTTTCCCAGGCCAGCAAGATTCAAATTTTTGGGATGAAGAGTGGTATTACCCTTCCGTCATCTTTTCTTGTGGACAAGTTGGAAGCCATCGTTCATGTTATCCACATCAATAGTCATGTCCAAAAAAGGGAAAGAGATTTGAGCGGTAGAGGGAGTAGGAGAGGTCAAATCAATGGTAGGAGATTTGAAAGCAGCTTTCTCTTGTGTGCTTTTGCTAATGGAAGGAATCCCATTAGGGTAGGTCAAATTAGCGGGCTGCAGGTTTTTAACAGGAATCTGATTCTTTTTTATAATGGGGCAATCCTTTCTAAGGTGGCCCTCTTTTCGACATAAAAAACAAGCATTAAGACCTCCCAAAATTTCAATAGGGAAAACAAAGATTTCTTCCATGATATTAACAGAAATATCAGCAGGGATTTCTTTCCCTAGCTGCAAAGAGATTAGGACTCTGGCATCCATATGTGGCACTAGCCTAATAGTATCATCCATTCAAATGGTTTTGCCTAACAGTTCAAGAAACTGAGGTAAGAATCTCCACAAAAAAGGGGGCACATTTTTTACCAAAATCCATCTAGGAGCCGAGAGGGCAAGAACCTCTTCATGCACAGCCTCAGGAGACCATGCTAAAGCACGGAAGGAAGTGGATCCAATGGTCCAATATTGCTTTTTTAAAACTTCAACTTGAGATTCAGGATTGACGAAAAAAATCACAAACAAACCCTTCTGGATTTGCCAAAAAAAGGACATGTGAAAGCCCATTTTGAGATTCCAAAAATTATGAAACCAGTCATCAAGGAATTTCTGAGGGGGACACTTATCAATTTCCACAGCAGAAAAGAAAATTGCAGTGTTCTTTAACCTAGTTTTCTCCTTAATAATCTCAACAAGCATTTCAGGATTAGGAGCGATGGAAAAAGGGGCCGAGGGAGTCATAGAGAACTTATCGAGAATGGCAGCTTCATGGGCACCTGCAATGTTAAATTTGGCATTTGCATCCACAATACTAGTTGTATTAGTAATTGCTTTAGAAAATGTTTTGGGCTTAAAGGAAGGGTTAGAGGAAATAGCAGGGACGCCATTAATGCCAACGTCCTTCGACAAAGTGGGAGATGGGTTAGGGGGTACGATCTCTGCCGGTTGGCAAAGAGAGGGAGAAGGTGAGCCAAGCATTTAAACTTCATTAAATGAGAAATTAGAGAGGACTACACGTAGATCTGCATTGCGATCGAGGACATCCAGCTATCTCCTGCCACTCTGTTCAAAGCTGCCAGACATTGCCACTGTAGCAGAGGTCGCACTACTCACAATGTTCACCAGATGTTATATATTTAGATTATATAACATTAATTATAATTATAATCTAAATATTAATAAACTTAACTTTTTCATTGTATATTTTATATTAATTAACTTATGAATTAGTGATAATAATATTTATTGTTTATAATAAATAATTATAAGTTATATTTTGAAATACTAAATAATATGATTTGACATAAGTTATATGAACTATATAAAATATTAATCAATCTAATTATATTTGTATGAAATAGCCATAATACAATTTGGAAGAATTTTATTATTATTATTATTATTATGGCAAGTACTTTGCCACTATGTGGCACTTGTTAAGATTGAAATGATAAATGTTTATGTAAATATCCTTTTGAGAGTTAAAAAAGAAGGTTGTGTTTATATGCTATGAAGATAACATGTGTTTCACTTTATGGCCATTTAGGTTTCCAAAGAAGAATACATCCTTCAAAATTTATTTTAAGATAGAACATGATGTCAATCTTCCTAAATTAGAATACTTTAATAGACAAATAGCATTATGGTCATGATTTGTGGTCTATATATAGTGGACATACACACAAGGAAGTAAATGTAAGTTTAGAATTTCAATCCAATAATTTGTTAATCCCTATTGGTGTGAGCAAGAGTACTCTGGTCTGGATCCTATAGGTCGCACTCACAAGAAAAGTTTAACATTTTTTTGTAGTGATGTTCAGAATTATTTACAAATAGTTAAAATTGCCAATATAACATTTTAAGACTTGAAAAATAGCTTCCATATTAAATTAGGAAATCTACAATGACATAATAATAAAAGAAAATCTATAACACAAATAGTCTTAAGTAAAGTTCTTAATCTATCTTTTGTTATAAGATTATATTATTTAGAAATAAAAAATTGATCTTCTCTCGGCAAGAATTCTCAGGCAAAGGAGACCTTTTATGTTGGTGAGGGATCGAAGTTGAATAAGGTTAATGGCTGCCTTCCGCGTAGCCAGGATCGGCCTGTGATGGTTATTTCTCTAGAGGTAGTAATGGATGATGTCGAGTATTTGGCCAAACATGCATTGATATGCAAGTTTCTGGGTATCCGAATCTCCTTGTCGGCTCTAGAATCTTGGATTCGCCGTTCATGGCAGGTGGAAGGGGATATGGATATTATGTTGGCCGATAATAGCTATTTTTTGGTGACCTTCTCATGCATGTCAGATTGGGACCGAGTCTTTGAGGGAGGCCCATATTTCTATGATCATGTGGGACTTTTTGTCAAACCCTGGCATACGGGGTTCAATTCTGATGAGGATCTCCCTTTGAGGGTTCCTGTTTGGGTCCGCCTGCGGCGGCTTCCTCTGGAGTTTTGGCGTGAGGATATCCTTCAGCAAATTGCTTCTTTGCTTGGGAAGTTGGCTGCTATAGCACACCAATCTTTGGATTAAAATGTTATTTCGTATGCTCGTATTTGTGTTGAAATTGATTTAAATAATCCTTTGCTAGATTCTATGGAAATTTTCCTTGGTTCTTCTTCTTGGATTCAACAGCTTGACTATGAATCTCTTCCCTTTCGATGCCGCATCTATCATGAGTATGGTCATCTTCAGTGTCAATGCCCTCAAGCCTCTAAAGGAAATGGTAATCCTAGCGGGTCCTCAGGCCAAAGGATGGATAATGATGGTAAGGGGAATGGTCAGAATGTTGGTATGGGAAAAGGGAAAGGTCAGACTAATAGTTCTAGTAAAGGGAAAGCTCGAATGAATACTTCAAGTCAGGGGCAAGGGAAATCATACACTATCGACCCTGATAAGGATGGTTTTATCCCTGCTCATAACCACTCTAAGGGAAGGGCCCAGAAGCGACCTCATCTAGATCGGCAAGTTGACTCAGGGTTTAATCAATTTGAGGTGTTGGACAACATGCTCATAGAAGAGGGCATTCCTATTGATGCTCAAGGTGGGATTACTGGCCCAGGTGGGAGTTCTACTCTTAGTGGCTTCTAGGAAGTTGTAGGTCAGCAGCAGCCAGAAATTCCTATTGGCCCTGAGTTTGGTGCCCTTGTGATTTCTACTGCTCCACAAGAATAGGATATTCTTCTGGTAGATCTGGCTAAAGATGTGTTTTCCTCTGGTAAAGGAAAGGGTTCTTCTCCTACCTTGGGCCTGATGCAAAGACCATTTAAGAAAGTCTCTTTTGCTACTCCCTCAAGAGTTGGGTGGAAGCAAGACCAGGAAAAAATTAAACTTACAGGAGATTTACTAGTAGAATCTAGTGCGGTAAAGACTTTAGGTGAACACTTCCCCCTCTCTACTCAATGATTATTCTTTCATGGAATGTGAGGGGGTTGAATAGCATCCCTAGACAAAGAGCTATTCATGAGTTGGTGACTGTTCATTCTCTAGATATCCTTTGTATACGGAGACCAAGCTTTCAATGGACTCCATGTTTAGATGTGCTCCTAATATTTGGTTTTTGGGCCAATGTCAATGTATTGGTGCATTGGGGAGTTCTGGTGGTCTTTCTATTTGTTGGGATCTGAGGAAAGTTACGCCTCTCTACTGGATCTCTTGTAACTCGGTTCTCTCAATGGTGGCCTCCTCTTTGGAAACTGGAGAGATAATTCTTGTTACTAATGTGTATGCCCCTATTGAACTCCCTAGTAAGATTAAGCTCTAGACACATATTAGGTATGTCAGAAGTTGTCTTCCATTCTTGCCTTGGATTGTTGCTGGGGATTTCAACTCTATTATTAGTCTAGAGGAGAAGTGGGGTGGGCTAGCCCGTCTGGGTCCTTCTTCTGAGCTTCTCTAGGATAATATGGATTTTTTACACCTCTCTGATGTTAGACCTCTTAATGGGCTCTTTACATGGAACAATATGTTAGCCCATTTTCTTGCCATTGCAAAACCTTATGAAAATGGCCTCCTCCCTACAAATGTTTTTCTAAAAATGTCCTACCCTATGTTCTTCATGTTGTCACCTTGCTCTGGCGGTTAGTTCTCATTCAGCGACTTGGCGACTTGTGGTATTCTCCTATTCATTGGTTTTTGGCAGTTAATCCCTTAGCACTCAGTGACCTGGTGGGCGGTCTTTTCTCTTTAGTCACACATTCTCTTGTTTCTTGATGGTTAGCGGCTGGTATCTCACAATCCAGCGACTATGTGTTGTGTGATCTCCCAAAGATTGGCAGTTATATGTTAGCATCTCGCGATCCTCTAGGTGGTTAGTCGCGTGGTCACTTGATTCTAGCGGTTAAGTGGCTAGCATTCAGTGACTTAGCTGGCTGTTTGCTTTGCTTCAGTCGTGTGGTCACATAATGGTGGGCCTGGTATTTTTAGGCGGAGTGACAACGTAGAAGATCTATGATTGCCGCATGATCATGAGGAATATTCCTCCCCTTTGCGATCATGCGACCACCGTCTGATCTTCCAAAGGGGTAAGGTTTTTCTCGACGTGGGTCCAGTGTTGGTGACTAGGCAGTTGCAGCGAGTGGTGTGGCGACAGGTGGCATCGTAGTTGCGGAGTTAGAGGTGGGGTCTGAGTTGTTTGGTGGTCCTGATAAATTTGTGGTGGCCTGACAAAATTTTCTTCTTGTTGCTGACTCGCATGATGTTTTAGCGATAGCGCTATTCTTTCCATGAATTGGAGAAATGACTTCAGTCGCCAGTTCGCCAAATGACTTAAAGGAGATTTTTAAACACATGTAGTCATGTGTTCACTAGATCTAGCTGGGGTTTGGATTTTCATTCCGCGACTGTGATTTTCCTTTGTCGCATGTTCGCTGAATGTAACCCGAGGTGCCAAGATAGATGTTAAGGTTGCTGAGCCCGTGAAAGATAAAGGATCAATGACCGTGACTTGTTGTTGATCTAATTTTGAATGTGAGATGCCAATTGAAGGGTAAAATAGTAATATGACTATTTATTTTCAAATTCAAATCTTTCAGATGTCTCCAACGACTAAAAGGATTGAAATTGATGACAGAAAAGGGGCAAAGTTGGTGAAACTAATCTTCTCCGCCATTCTAGTGTGCTCCAAGATGTGAGATGATTGCAGAGGAGATGTTTCAACGTGGAGAAATTAATGAAATAGTACCCTGAAGTGTATTGCAGAGGTCAAATGTGGTCGGTTTTCTTAGGGTTTGATGATGATTTGGTACTTGCACCAGTACAGGGCTAGCTGACTAATGATTTAGACTATTGGGCTTGCATGTTGTGGCTTGGTCCCTGTCTTGTCTGTGTTTACTCCTTGGTGGTGTTAGGTGGTTTTGATTTTTGAGTGAGAAATGATCATTATGCTTGCATTGTAACCCTGGTATAAAGGGATTTTTATGATCATTTCTAATTATTGGGAGTTAGGTTTTCAAACTATTTCTGGTTGTGAGTCTTCTACCCAGTCGGTATTGTAATGATCTTTTTTGGTATATTTTGACAATAGAAAGAAAGTTGCAGGTCTAAGCTATAGTTTGCAAGCATGGTTTCTTTGGGTTTATTGTATACACTTGAGGATTCTTCATACTTAATACAAGCACATGATTCTTATCTCTCCTTTGTGTCAATTTAGATAAATTTTGAACTTTCTAGTTCATTGCATAATCATTTTATGTATATGTTTCCAGTCTTGAGTTCTAATCCAGGATTAGATGAAATGACGCTCTAGATGAGACATAGGTTTATCTTTTGTCTATGTAAGGATATTCAGTAAGTAGTAAAGAAGATTGTAAATGTGTTTATGGCTTTGAATCTTAGATATATTCTAGTGTGTGTGTGTAGTATGTCTAAGAAATCTTGCCCAATGGATGAGGCACTGGCCTAGATAAGTATTTCTTTGTTGACATATCCTGATTGAGGCTATTATGATTCAAATATATAAATTAAGAACCATTCCTAAGTTTTCAGTATTTGGTTGTGTAAGGTTCTACCCCATGGTAATGGAGAGTCAATGAGTGTGTGGTTAACACTTAGTACTTTCTTACTATCCTATTATCTATTATATAAACCTAGTTCTTGGTATATGAAGTAAATTTTACACTAGGTTAGGTGCACTCGCCTTGGTTTTGCAAAGCCAGAAGTAGAAGAGGGCGGTCTTGTCCCTATAGTTGGTCCAGTTACCCTAAGACCTCATTACATTTTGGAGCTAACCATTCCTAAAATCCATCTGAGGGTATATTGGTAGCCTGTTAGAGCATAAGTGTCAATTTTGGACACCAATAAGATGGTGACTCCACTGGGGAAGTGTTATACATGTTCATCCTAACCAGTAGGTCATCATTGGAAGAAATAGGGTTGTTCTTGTCCCTTGTCTCTCTAACTCATTTGAGTATTTCTAGAGTGAAGAAACTATATTGTGATATTCCCAATACACTTGGGTGGCGACTCAAACAATCTCTGAAGCAGTGCTAGTCAGTATTTATTTTGCAAGATGAGTTATAGAGCTACTAGGTCTTAGAGAAAGGAGCATCCTGAAGATATAATGGAAGAAGGCATTCCACACACTTCTAGGCCTAGTCAGACAAGGGGAGGAAAGAAGAGAAGAGGTGTTTCTCATATTTGGAGAAACAAGAAAGATACCAGACAAGAAACCCAAGCCAGGCCTAGTCAAGAAGAAAATAATTCAGAATATGAAGAGGCTGATGACTTGGGATTAAACCAGTATGAGGAAGAAACTCAAGTGGGAGATGATGAGTCAGAGACCACACTCCCTGAATTAGAAGAGATCTTTGAGGAGGTCTATGAGCTAGAAAGAAGAGTTCAAGAATAGCTTGCCATTAGGTAGCAAAGAGAAAAGGACAAAGAAGATAAAGTAAGACAAGCCATGATAAGGGCTGATCAGTTAAAGAGGCAATTACTGGATTTGGAGGCAATTAATTTTGTCCTAGAGCCTGAAAGATTAGATGAATAGCCTATTGTTCAAAAAATATGTGAAGAAACTAGACCAAGAGATAAAGGCAAATAGAAGGCTGTTGGGATTCAAATCAATGAACAGGCTATTATGGATAGGACATCAGATCCAGGACTGAGATTAGATTTAGATTTGGAGATAGCTAGAAGGAAGAAAGAAATGTTGGATAAAGAGCTAGAGAAAGCAGAGTTGGAGGCTTCTGCTACAGAAATCAAAAAAAAGATTGATTTTCTCAGGCATGCTTCAGGACCTTCAAATGTTGTTGCTTCCTTTTTAGGACAAGGTGGAACTCATGGTAACAATGCAGCTCAAGCAAATGGTGTGCTGGGTACTGCTAGAGTTCCTGATGGTTCAAACACAAGGACATCTACATCTCAAAGAATGGATCCACCACATGGAGCTCCTATTCATGAAAGGTACAAACAACTTACCTTCTTTGGTATTCCTGGTTATCCCAATGTAATCCCTGATGAAATTAGAAAGAAGCTTCCTAAATTTACTAGAAATAATGTCATCACATGTGAAGAACACCTAAAAAATTGTATAGATGTAATATATGATTATAATATAGAACCAGATGATGTTATAATGAAGTTATTTGTACAATCCCTGATTGAAGATGCTAGGGATTGGTTTAGAGGGTTACCCCATGCTAGTATAGGGTCATGGAATGAATTTAAAAACTGTTTCAAGGAACACCATGGTGATAAGACTAATGAGGGTTTTATCCTAAATGAATTCAATAACATAAAGAAGAATCAAAATGAAGAGGTCCTAGAATTTAATATAAGATTCCAAAAGGCTATGCATAGGCTCTTGCAGGTTATCAGACTAGATGATAGGGTATGCCTTGTGACATACTTGAATGCCTTTGATGCAAAAATGGGATACCTCTTGAGGGACAAGAACCCTAGAAATCTTGGGGAAGCTTACAAATTGGCTATCAACATAGAGAGAAATAGAAGAATATCAGGAAAGATAGGAAGAAAAGATGATTGCAGGCCTCAAATGCAGAGTAAGAAAGAAATGGGAAGGTCTGCTGACTCTAAACTCAAAGAGGATGACAATCTAAGACAAATTTTAAAGGCTTTGGAAGGTTTGAAGCCTGGTGAAAAAGGAAACAATAGGGTTGTGACTATGGAGAGGTCAGCTCCAAACAATTTTAGCAGACAACCAAGAATGCAAAATTACCCTTATAACACTCAGTGGAAAGATGGCAAGCCCATTGTCCCAACCAAGTAGGAAAGGCCTGATGGAAGGATCCCTAATCCCTTGCATAGAAATTTAGTAAATATGACTAAAGATATCCCATAGTGTGCTTCTTATCAGTCTCCTCATGACCCTGAGCATTGTGTCATTGATTTAAGTTTACAAGAGAATCAAGAACAAGAGGAGCAATATGACAAGGATGGGTGTGGGATGACTTCTACACATATAGAGGATGATAATGATTTTTATGAAGAGGGTGAAGAGTTTGATGATGGTGGATGTAATACAGTGAGGGGTGAGGAGCAAGTTTCTTTAAGAAGACCCTCAAATGAAGAAATTGCTCAAATCACTGTAGACATGGTCACTCAAGCTAGAAGTAGTTATAACTTGAGGAATAGGATAGTTGGAAATGCAACTGGTAAGCTGGGCAGTATGTTCATCAAGAGGACAGAAAATGGTACACAATGGCATGGAGAAAAGGGGAAGGGTGCTGATGATACTAACCAAGTGAAGGTAAAAAGGAAGGATGTACCTATTGTAGCACCTAAGAATAAAGCAAAGACAATAGACATAGTTGTCCCCATTCCTCAGAAGGGAGAGGAATCTCCTCTCAAAGACAAGTCTGATCTGACAAAGGATAGGGTTGTCACTATTTTTGAAGAAGACATGAACAACCAAAAGTATGTTCCAATTGATATGTCCAAATTGCTTTCATAGATCACTATCAAGGTTCCACTGTTGGAAATGATGAGAATAGAAGAACACAAGGTCAAGGCCTTGAATTTGGTAAATGGTGTTTCTTCTGCAGGAATCTAAGAGGTGAATAGAAATGACAAACATGTGGCTTCCTTGGAAGACACACCTGATAGTAAGAGTGAAGAAATTATTTCTAAGATTCCTCAGATCTTCTTGGATACAAATATTGTAAACAATGCAGTAGGAACAGTTGATCCTTTCTTTTTGTCCCTTGTGATTGGTGGTAAAATATTGAAGAATTGCATGATTGATTCTAGAGCATCAAACACTGTCATGCCTGCAAAGATCATGAAATCATTAGGACTAAAGGTTGATACACCTCACGGGAGATGCCAAGCTATGGACTCAAGGGAAGTGCCAGTTATAGGTACTATCAAGGCTTTGCCTTATAAATTAGCTGCATTTCCTAACAAACAATTGACTATGAGTGTTCTTGTAGTTGACATTCCTCCTCAATATGGAATGTTGTTATCTAGAAAGTGGAGTGCCTCCATGGGAGGAAGTATTCAATGTGATTTATCCTTTGCCACTTTTGATATTGAGGGAGAGAGTGTGAAGGTGTCAAGGGAAGCTAGGACTCTACACATGATTGAGAAAAATGAAAAGGATAGCATGAATTGCTTTGTTGATACTGACATTGGCTCATTCCAAGTCCAGAGGAGTGAGATACAGGAGAAAGTCAAGCCTATCCTTTTGGCTGATGATGAGAGTAACAAGACAAAAGATAGTGTCTTATGGACATTATATTTTGATGGAGAAAGTTCTAGAGAAGGTGTGGGAGCAGGAGTGTTATTGGTGTCCCCAAGTGGTAAGACTTTTAAATCTTCTTTCACTCTCTTGTTTCCTTGCACAAACAATGTTGCTGAATATGAGGCCCTACTGATTGGTTTGAGACAAGCATCTAAACATGGGATCAAATAGCTTAGGGTGATTGGTGATTCTGATTTAATAGTATCTCAGATTAGATCAAAGTATGCATCTAAGAATCAAAGGCTGAAACAATATAGAAATGCTATATGGGATGAAATTGAATGTTTCAGTGCCTTTGGTATTGATTGGGTGGATAGAAGCCAAAACAGGATGGCATATTTGTTAGAAAACATAGCCTTAAGGCTAGAAGATGTTACCTTTGTAGGGATATCCAGAATTGAGTTTAAGTCTAGGCCTTCTATCCCAGATAATGTGGAGAATTGGCAAGTATTTTCTGATGATCAGGATATTTTGAGATTCTTGCAGTGTGAATCTCATTTTGATGGTCAAGAAATGGATTTTAGCACCTATGTTGACATCAGAGATGAAAAAGAAAATGTCCTTGGGAAGGAAGTACTGCAATTGAAATCAAATAGGATCCCTAGGGGATTGGTTGCCATCGAAAGGACATTTGATGATAAGGAGAGGGCTTGTGTTGCCAGAATGGTTGACAAGAAAAATGATTTGGAGGAAGTGAATCTAGGAACAAGCCAAGAACCAAAAAATATTTACATAGGTAAATGCTTATCTCAAGGTACTAGAAGGAATTTGATTGATCTTCTCAAAAAATTTAGACATATTTTTGCATGGTCTTATGATGATTTGAAGGCATATAGAGAAGATCTCTTTCAACATGAGATACCATTAAAGGAAGGAACTAAACCTTTTAGGTAGAAATTAAGGCCTGTGAACCCTACTTTGGCACCAAAAATGCAAGATGAACTTAAAAAGATGATGGATGCTGGCATTATCAAGCCTATTAGACATTCTACTTGGGTGTCAAATTTGGATCCAGTCAGAAAGAAGAATGGTGACATTAGGCTGTGTGTTGATTTTAGAAATCTGAATGTCAATTCTTTGAAAGACAACTATGGTCTCCCTAATATGGAAAACATGCTGCAAAGAGTCACTGGATCAGAGTTGATGTCAATGATGGATGGCTTCTCTAGATATAATTAGGTCATGGTCAAGGAGTTAGAACAATTCAAGACTACATTCACTACTCCTTGGGGGACCTATGTGTATGTTAGGATGCCTTTTGGCTTGACAAATGTAGGAGCTACCTTTCAAAGAGCTATGGATGTGGCCTTTACAAATTTCATAAACAAGTTCCTAGTAGTGTATCAAGATGATCTCATGGAATATTCAAAGAAGGAAGATCAGCATTGTGAGCATCTTGAAAATATTTTTATTAGAGCTCTGGAGTATGGAATCTCTTTAAATCCAAAGAAGTTCTTTTTTGGTGTTGTGGAAGGCAAGCTCTTAGGACATATTGTGTCCAAGGATGGAGTAAGAATTGATCCTGAAAGGGTTGTGGCAATAGGTAGGCTTTCACCACCAAGGAATGTTAAGGGAGTACAGTCTTTCTTTGGGCAAGTAAATTTTCTAAGAAGATTTGTTACAAATTTTGCAAAAATTTGTATTCCTATCTCTAGGATGTTGAAGAAAAATGCAAAAGTAGAATGGAATGAGGAAGAAAATGAGTCTTTCAAGAGTATCAAACAGGCCATCAAGGATGCCTCTATTTTAAGGACCCCTGATTATGGTAAACCCATGCAGATTTTCTCTTTTGCTTCTTATCATACGGTTGCAGCAGTCTTATTACAAAAGAATTCAGATGGATATGAGCAACCCATATCATTTTTTAGCAAATCCTTACATGCATCAGAATTAAAGTATGATATAGTTGAGAAACAGGCTTATGCCTTAGTCAAAGCAGTCAAGGCTTTCAGGTGTTATCTTGTGGGAGCCAAGGTGGTTGCTTATGTTCCTAGTGCTGCTGTCAAGGATATTCTAGTGCAACAAGAGGTATCAGGAAAAAGATGTAGATGGATCAACAAGATCCAAGAATTCAATATAGATATTCAGATTACAAAATTGGTAAGAGGCCTAGGACTTGCAAAATTGATGGCTCAGAGTAATTTGATTGCCAACCATGTGAACATGTTAGAGGAGGAAGAGAGGCCATATATTTGTGATATGGATTACTATGACTTGTATAAAGATGTTATCAACTACTTGCAGAGGTTGGTCCTTCCCCCTGACATGAGTGAGAGTAAGAGGAGGACTATCAAGCTACAATATGTGAGATATGCCATTATACATGGTGAGTTGTGGTGGAGAAGAAATGAAGGAGTATTGCTAAAATGTGTTGATCATGAAAGATCTAAGACTCTGCTAGAGGAAATGCATCAAGGTGTATGTGGAGGACACTATATGGCAAAGACCACAGCCCACAAGATCCTTAGATCTGGATTTTGGTGGCCTATTATCTTTAAGGACACACATCAGTTTGTGAGGAAGTGTGATGCATGCTAGAGGTTTGTAGGAAAGATGAAATTCAATGGGAATTTTCCACTTAGACCTGTTTCAGTTCAGGCCCCTTTCCAGAAGTGGGGTATTAATTTTATTGGTGGGATTCCAAATAATTCTAGTGGTGGACATTCATACATACTAGTGGCAACAGACTATTTTACCAAGTGGGTTGAAGCTATCCCTACTAGGAGGGCTACTAGTAAAGTGGTGACTCATTTTATAATGTAGAATATCCTCACTAGATTTGGTTGCCCAGAGACAGTTGTGGTTGATAATGCAATGTGTTTTAGATCTCAGGAGTTTGATGATTTTTGTAAGAATTATGGGATACACATTTCATTTTCTTCCCCATATCATCCACAAGGAAATGGCCAGGCTGAATCCAGTAATAAAAGCTTGATTAAGATACTTAAGAGGGTGTTGGACAGAAATAAGAAAGCTTGGGACTCAAAGTTATGGTGGGCATTGTGGGCTGATAGAGTAATTGTAAAGAAAGCCACAGGTTGTGCCCCTTTTGACCTAGTTTATGGAATAAGTGCTAGATTACCTCAGAACAATTTGTTGCAAATGTACAGGTTCATCTAGGCATATGATGAAGATTTGAATGATGAGATGAGAATGAGAATGGATGAATTGATCCAGTTAGAGGAGGTAAGGAGGGATGCACATGAGAGAAATGAGACATTGCAGAGGCAGTGTAAAATTTTTTTTGATAAAAGGGCAACTCAAAGAAGTTTTGAAATTGATGATCTGGTCCTAATGTGGAATGCAAGGTCGGAAGATAAGGGAAGGCATGGAAAGTTTGATCCTATTTGGTTGGGCCCTTATCTTGTTGAAGGCAAATGGGGAATAGATTCATATATCTTGAAGGATTTAATTGGTGGTACTTTGGAATTGCTTGTTCATGGACAATTCTTAAAGTTTTACTTCTCTTGAAGTATCTCTTCCATGAACAATAGTTTAGGTTCCCTTGTTTTTGTCTGCTTTGTATTTTTTTTTAGTCAGAATTTTGAGTTGGTCTACTCTCCTAGTGATTCTGAATCCTTGCCATGCCTACAAGAGTCATGCATCCCCAACTAGAGCCACTGTTAACCCATTTTCTTGCCATTGCAAAACCTTATGAAAATGGCCTCCTCCCTGCAACTGTTTTTGTAAAAATGTCCTGCCTTGTGTTCTTCATGTTGTCACCTTACTTTGGTGGTTAGTTCTCATTCAGCGACTTGGAGACTTGTGGTATTCTCCTATTCGCTGGTTTCTGGCGGTTAATCCCTTAGCACTGAGCGACCTGGCAGACGGTCTTTTCTCTTTAGTCGCGCATTCTCTTGTTTATTGGCGGTTAGTGGTTGGTATCTCATGCTCCAGTGACTATGTGTCATGTGATCTCCCAAAGATTGGCAGTTATATGTTAGCATCTCACTATCCTCCGAGCGGTTAGTCACGTGGTCACTTGATTCTGGCGGTTAAGTGGCTAGTATTCAGCGACTTGGTTGGCTGTTTGCTTTGCTTTAGTCACGTGGTCACGTAATGGCGAGCTTGGTATTTTTAGGCAGAGTGACAATGTAGAAGATCTACAATTGCCGCATGATCGTGAGGAATATTCCTCCCCTTTTCGATCATGCGACCACCCTCTGATCTTCCAAAGGGGTAAGGTTTTTCTCAGCATGGGTCCAGTGTTGGTGACCAGGCAGTTGCAGCGAGTGGTGTGGCGACAGGTGGCATCGCAGTTGCAGAGTTAGAGGTGGGGTCTGAGTTGTTTGGCGGTCCTAATAAATTTGTGGCGGCCTAACAAAATTTTCTTCTTGTCGTTGACTCGCATGATGTTTTAGCAACAGCGCTATTCTTTCCGTGAATTGGAGAAATGACTTCAGTCGCCAGTTCACCAGATGACTTAAAGGATCTTTTTAAACACATGTAGTCGTGTGTTCGTTGGATCTAGCTAGGGTTTGGATTTTCATTCCACGACTATGATTTTCCTTTGTCGCATGTTCGTTGAATGTAACCCGAGGTGCCGAGATAGATGTTAAGGTTACTGAGCCCGCGAAAGATAAATGATCAATGGCTGTGACTTGTTGTTGATCTAATTTTGAATGTGAGCCACTGATTAAAGGGTAAAATAGTAATATGACTCTTTATTTTCAAATTCAAATCTTTCAGACGTCTCTAGCGACTAAAAGGACTAAAATTGATGATAGAAAAGGGGCAAAGTTGGTGAAACTGATCTTCTCCGCCATTCCAGTGTGCTCCAGGATGTGAGATGATTGCAGAGGAGATGTTTCAATGTGGAGAAATTAATGAAACAGTACCCTGAAGTGTATTGCAGAGGTCAAATGTGGCCTATTTTCTTAGGGTTTGATGATGATTTGGTACTTGGACCAGTACAGGGCTAGTTGACTGATGATTTAGACTATTTGGGCTTGCATGTTATAGCTTGGTCCCTGTCTTGTCTGTGTTTACTCCTCGATGGTGTTAGGTGGTTTTGATTTTTGAGTGAGAAATGATCATTATGCTTGCATTGTAACCCTGGTATAAAGGGATTTTTATGACCATTTCTAATTATTGGGAGTTAGGTTTTCAAACTATTTCTGGTTGTGAGTCTTCTGCCCAGTCAGTATTGTAATGATCTTTTTTGGTATATTTTGACAATAGAAAGAAAGTTGCAGGTCTAAGCTGTAGTTTGCAAGCATGGTTTCTTTGGGTTTATTGTATACACTTGAGGATTCTTCATACTTAATACAGGCACATGATTCTTATCTCTCCTTTGTGTCAATTTAGATAAATTTTGAACTTTCTAGTTCATTGCATAATCATTTTATGTATATGTTTTCAGTCTTGAGTTCTAATCCAGGATTAGATGAAATGACGCTCTAGATGAGACATAGGTTTATCTTTTGTCTATGTAAGGATATTCAGTAAGTAGTAAAGAAGATTGTAAATGTGTTTATGGCTTTGAATCTCAGATATATTCTGGTGTGTGTGTGTAGTCTGTCTAAGAAATCTTACCCAATGGATGAGGCACTGACCTAGATAAGTATTTCTTTGTTGCCATATCCTGATTGAGGTTGATATGATTTAAACATATAAATTAAGAACCATTCCTAAGTTTTCAGTATTTGATTGTGTAAGGTTCTACCCCATGGTAATGGAGAGTCAATGAGTGTGTGGTTAACACTTAGTACTTTCTTACTATCCTATTATCTGTTATATAAACCTAGTTCTTGGTGTATGAAGTAAATTTTACACTAGGTTAGGTGCACCTGCCTTGGTTTTGCAGAGCCAGAAGCAGAAGAGGGCAGTCTTTTCCCTATAGTTGGTCCAGTTACCCTAAGACCTCATTACATTTTGGAGCTAACCATTCCTAAAATCCATCTGAGGGTATATTGGCAGCCTGTTAGAGCATAAGCATCATTTTGGACACCAACACAATAGAAGAGTTGGAGATGATGCTGTCTCAGAATGCTTGGATAGATTCCTAGTTTCCTACTTTTGGAATTGTGGCTCTCTTTCTCTCTCTTCTAAAATTCTTGATTGGAGAGGATCTAATCATTGGCCTATTACGCTCATGGCTAGTTATGTTGCTACCCCCAAGAAGCCTCCCTTTAAGTTTCAGCTAATGTGGCTTCATGACTCTTCTCTCCATGACTTAATGCTTCATTGGTGGAGACAGGGTAGCCCTACTTATGGCACTGCTATGTTCTCCTTCTCTAAAAAATTGCAATATGTCAAAAGGAAGTTAAAGAACTAAAACAGGACTTGTTTTGGTAACCTCCACATCATGAAGAAGAGGGCTCAGGATCATTTGGATGTTATTACTAGGCAGATTCAGGATTTGGGCTTTTTTGATGCCCTTGGTATAATGGAATCCCAAGCTTCTAGTGAATTAGCTGAGTGGGACCTCAGAGAAGAAATTTATTGGAAATAGAAGGCCTGCGTTGAATGGCTTCAGGAAGGGGACAAGAATACCACTTTTTTCCATAAATTTGTGCAGGCTCGATGTAATAGGAGTTATATCTCTTCTCTTGTCACTTCTGATGGGACGCATCTGACCTCCTCTCATTCTATGTCTAGGGAAGCTATTCAGTTTTACTCTCTTGCACTCTATGATCCAGGCCCTTCCCATATACAAAGGTATGGTTCAGGCTGCTCTGACGTATTTTCTTAAGGAATTTGATGCTCTTTCTTGCCAATTTCTTTGGAGTGGCAATTTGCAAAATTTGAAATGGAGCCTCATCAATTGGGATATTGTATGTAGGCCTAAAAAGGAAGGTGGCCTTGGCCTTCATTCTGCTATCTTGAGTAGTCAAGCTCTTGCTTTCAAGCTCTATTGGCGTTGGTGTTCCAGTCAGTCTCAACTTTGGGCTCGTATCCTGACACACAAATATTTTCCTGGTGTTGAGCCTTCAGAGGTCTCCAGATTTCCTCTTGAGGGAAGAGGCTCTATGGTGTGGAATAATCTCAAGATTGGGGCTCACCTAGTGAAGAGAAGTCTTTTCTGGATTTGCAACAGAGGCACTGAGGCTCTATTTTGGAGTGATTCTTGGAATGGATATCCTCCTTTCTTATCTTCTCATCCACACTTATAGCCTCTCTGTGATATTTTCCTTTTGGCAGGATGGAATAAGGTGGCTCATTATAAGGAGGCTTATAATTTGGGCCTTGTAGTTGGCTATAGATGGAAGAATTCTTCTGACTAGCCGCCGGGTGGTTCTCTGGGGGATCGGTTGGAGCTTTCTCAAATCTTGGTCTCTAGGGAGTGCAACTTTATGCAGGAACCTGATGTTTTGGCTTGGGGAGGTGCTTCTTTGGGAAAGTATTCTATTTCTTTAGGGTACCTGGCACTGACTAAGAAACTATTTGGTGAGGTTGAGGTTTCTTGGTGGAAGAAAGCTTGGAACAACTTTTCTTGGCCTAAGTGTAACTTTTTCCTCTGGACTCTGGTACATAATCGATGTCTTACTTGGGAGAATCTTTGTAAGAGAGGCTTCCAAGAGAGGCTTCCAGGGGCCCTCCATTTGTGTATTATGCCGCAATAGTGAAGAGACTATTTCCCACCTTTTTTTCCAGTGCTCTTTTGTCAAGCAGCTTTGGCACTTCTGATGGAGTGTGTGGGGTTGCTCTTGTTGGCATGTCTCTTCCTTGTTGGAGTTTTGGAACCATCTAGGTCATCCTCTTTCTGCTAATTCTTTTCTTTAGGTTGCTTGGACTATTGGCCCCTCCTTTGTATTATGGCATGTTTGGCTTGAGAGAAATAGGAGGATCTTTCATGGTGTGCAGATGGGGGTCAATCACTTATGGGGAAAAATTGTTCATTCTCTTCATGAAACACTATTGGAAAAATGTGAATTTGATGGA
Organism: Chamaecyparis obtusa; assembly: GCA_027943335.1. Classification (NCBI taxonomy): domain Eukaryota; kingdom Viridiplantae; phylum Streptophyta; class Pinopsida; order Cupressales; family Cupressaceae; genus Chamaecyparis; species Chamaecyparis obtusa. The sequence continues at coordinate 445,648 of BSBK01003731.1, read as the reverse complement.
GGTGTGGACCTTGGTGATGCTGGTATTTACTCTCACCTTTCCTTTCCTATTCAGGGTGGTATTTCCTCTTTGCCCCATTATCGGGCTGGGAATAGAGCCAGGCAGTGCTCTCAGTGGGATAATCGTGAGGGGCACTGGACTCCTCCCCAGCCTGGAGTTCTTAAAATTAACACTGATGGTTCTTCTCAGGGAAATTCGGGACTGGATGGTATTGGGGGAGTTGGACATGATAGCTCTGGGGATGTTCAGTTTCTGTTCTCTATCTACAAGGGTTACCATACAAACAACCTCATGGAAGCTCTTGCTATTTTGGTTGCTGTGGAACAATGTTGTTAGCATGGTTGGAGGAGTATTATCTATGAGATGGATTCGCAGGTGGTTTTGAATTTATTGAATAGGTGGAACCTTCAAGATGTGGATTGGCATTTGGCTTTGGTTATCCAACAGATTATTCAGTTATCCAACTCTCTAGATTATGTGTCTTTTATGCATATCCCTCGAGAGTGGAACAAAGTGACTGACTGCTTAGCTAAATGGGCTTCTGAGCATGTGTTGGATTGGAATATTGTAGATCATAGGATGCTTCCTCAAGACTTATCTCATAAGATGGCTCAACTTGTTGACCAGGATAAATCTTTGTAGTTCTGCTTGTTTCCTTTGTTGTTCGGTTTTCTTTGGTATTCAATAAAAATTTTACCCCTCTTTTAGTAAAAAAAAAAAATAGTCTTCAATTTCTTTAAAATATAAATTATTCAAACATACTTTCACAAAATCATTATTCATTTTAAATTGTAACCATTTATTATTGTTGAATATCAATTTCAAATTTAACATATTATAAATTTAGCAAGAAACTTAATCTTATAAGAACATGGCTCTAAATTTGTTATAAATTTAACAATAAACTCACTCTAAATTTCTTGTAGATTAAATATCTATGAATAGTTCATTCATAGTTGAATTCTCATTTATAATTATAATTTTTAAAAAACAATGATATTTAAACTCCCTGACCCATAATAAAAAGAGAAGGATAAAAAATATAGACAATCACTTCTAAATTAACTTTTCTAAGCTAAAATTTGTTTTGTTGTATAGAAAAGTGTCAAATGTCAATAACAATCTCATTTGGTGGAATTGAGAATCACCTTTTACTTGGTGTTGTTTAAAGATTGTCACATGTCAGTAGCTTTCGACAATCTCATGGTAGACAATCAAGTGATGAACTGAAATAATTGATTTCTTATAATGATAGGAGACTAAATGTTTCACTAATTAAGTGTAATGTAAGTGTGAATGATGCTAGAGATAAGGATGACAACAAAACATGACAAAAGCATCGATATTCTTCACAAGGAGTACACTTCAATAATGATTCAAAATGATAATGAGCTCAAGCATTTGTTAGAGCAGTAATGGTTCTTAAATAAACCATAACCTAAAGTTATGGTCAATTATATGGAAATTTATAGATCATCTTTTAATTCATCTAATTTCATAAGATAAATATAGATTCGGTTCTTATATAATCGCTTTCATTTATGATAATCAATATCTACTAGAAAATTGAAAATTTGTAAGGTCAATAAAACATCAGAATTCCTTTGTCTAATTGAGTTGAAGATGAATAGATTCAATTCCTCATAATTTCATTTAGCTTTTGTTATGGTCCTTTTTAATCTGAGATATGATCACTAAAAATTTGAACTTTGAGGTGCACTCTCAATCTATTGACAACACTCATGTTGCTAGGTGCGACACCAATTATTCTCTCTTAGCTGGGGTCTTGTCAATAAGATGACTCTTACAGCTCCTAGATGATCTTTGCCTTTATTGTTGCCTAGACCTAGATGGTAAAAATATTATATTTAGTTGCATATAGTTGTGCATTATTAAATAATAATATGTTCTTTTAATTTATTTTTCCATCAAGATAGTTGGAGGTTGTTGTTCCAATACCTCATCACACCTGACTATTTATTATGTGATTTGTATAGTGTGTAATATCTTGTCTCATCAATGCAATAGTCATTGGCTAGTGAAATATCTTCTTCTTTGTTGCTTCTTGTTGTTCATGTCGAGGTTTGTTTTGGTCTATAGGTCACAATTCTAGGTGTGTCAACAAGGGTTGGGGAGAATTAATGTTAGGGACTAGATTAGAGTTAGAGATAGAACTATGTATAGGGTTAGGTTAGAGAAAGAATTGGTTGTTGGGTTAGGATTCACAATAGGAAAATTGTTACAATTAGGGTTAGAGATAGTATTATGATAACTTTAGGGTTTGGTTAGAAATAGAATTAGGATATGATATCATGGATATGGGTTATGGTAAAGGTTAGACATAGGGTTAGATATGAGTTGTACAAGAAAATTAGAAAATTCAAGAGGTCAATAAAATATCAACACACCCATTTCTAATAATTGGGTGGTTTTCTTCCTTGTCTACACATTTAAATGTAGAAAAGACATTTATATGCACCAATATAAAGACACTACAACACACATTGATGTGTATACTGACATAAATAAGAAATATTTATGTTCCTTGCACTATGTAATCACTTCTTTAAGGGTGATCTAACATGTCTCAAATAACTTGAAAAAATTAGCATTAGATAAAATATAAATGAATAATGTTGCACTCACTAAGCGCTATTGTGAGAAGTTAAGTGTGTTGAATTACTCAAAATAAGGAACTCAAAGCTTCTTTAAATTGAACAATACAAAATTCATTAATGACACCAAACAAATTAATTCACAATATCAAACAACAAATTACTTGATACATGTAATTACATAAACTCCAAGGTTACATCTAACTTGTTTTTGTTTACCTCTATCCTAATGTTGATTTCTAAGCACAATGTGTGGCTATTGGCTATATTGGCCACCTGAAAAACATCCTTGGTCCATGAAGCTACGCCTTACTAAGGGTATGTTTGAATGGTGGAAACTGGCTCTATTTGAATTTTGAGGTACACTCTCAATCTATTGACAACGCTCATGTTGCTAGGCGCGACACCAATTATTCTCTCTTAGCTAGGGTCTTGTTAGTAAGATGACTCTGACGACTCCTAGATGATCTTTGCCTTTGTTTTTGCCTAGACCTAGATGGTAAAAATATTATATTTAGTTGCATATAGTTGTGCATTATTAAATAATAATAGGTTCTTTTAATTTATTTTACCATCAAGATAGTTGGAGGTTGTTGTTCCAATACCCCATCACACCCGACTATTTATTATGTGATTTGTACAGTGCGTAATATGTGGTCTCATCAATGGAATAGTCATTGGCTAGTGAAATAGCTTCTTCTTTGTTGCTTCTTGTTGTTCCTGTCGAGGTTTATTTTGGTCTATAGGTCACAATTCTAGGTGTGTCAACAAGGGTTGGGGAGAATTAATGTTAGGGACTAGATTAGAGTTAGAGATAGAACTATGTATAGGGTTAGGTTAGAGAAAGAATTGGGAGTTAGGTTAGGATTCACAATAGGAAAATTATTTTGATTACATAAAAATAGGCTTTGAAAGGACTTGAAACCTTGTACAAGAGCATGAAAAGATATAGCAATAAAAGATCAAAACATTTTTGGTGCCCCACCAAACAAACCAAAGGAACGAACCAAAGTTCCTACCAAATGGACAAAAAGCCCAAACCAAGTACTACAAAGGGCAATCAAGATTTGCATTTTATCCCATTCTTATTTGAACATAAGTTCATATCAAAAGAGGGAGTGGATGATTTAAATTTCTTTCCCTTCACATTAATCCATCCATCCTCCATCTTACCAATAGCATTTTTTACTCCAGAAGAGGTGGATAAGCCCACAAAAGGGCTAGTAACATCAAAAACCCCAAAGGGGCAAGAATAGCACCCCGACCATTCCCCTGAACCCTCACTGGAGAAACATGGGACAAAGAACACATCGCATCAACAATGGTAGAATCAGAGACAACACCCCGGACACTCATGCTAGAGACAACATCCTAGCTAGCAACACCAGAAGACAACATAAAACTAGCAGCAACATTCTAGACAAGGATAGCAGTAGCGTGATCCAAGGCCACATTAGAAGCCTTGATAGTAGCAGCAGAGACATCCGGGACTTCCACAGAAGCATCATCCAAAGAATTATCAGAAGGAGGAGAGACAACATCCAAACCCCCAATAATAGAGGCTTTATAGACTGTATAATGATGGGCAACAAACCCCGACCACCAAGTAGGTGTTTTCTTTGTTTTAACCTTGTATGAACCACACCGCGTAGTGAGATGACTAGTCATGTGGCATTTCCAACAACAAAATGGAATACCCTCATAATCAAGAGTTTGTGTCCAAGAGCCCAAAGAAGAAGCCAAAGTGATCTTCTCAGGAAGACCCTTGGAGATGTTAACCTCCACAAGAATACGAGCATAATTTGTTTTGAAGATATTAGAGGAATCAAGATCCACCATTTGGAAATCCCCGATAGCCTCACCCACCGCTTCTAGAATAGAATCTAACCAGAGATAAAGAGGTAGATTCAGAAGTCTAACCCATAAGGGAATTTTATTGAAGGACTCAGGAAGAGGATCAAACCCCACATACCAAGGTTTGGCCATCAGGGGGAAATGCTCCTCCCACATAAAATAGTTATTACACAGAATGGTATTCCTATCTTCAGCTTTATCAAACTTAACAATAAAGAACCCCCTAGCCATGGGGTAAATTTGAACAACATCAATTAAGATGGGTTCCCAATGCTTGGAAATCTAAGCATGCAAGTCAGAAAGTGAGGGCCAAAAACCCCTGAAATGAAAAATGACAGCATTGGAAGAGAATTCTTCCTTATTTTTCAAAATCTCATCTACAGTATCAGAGTCAAGAAGAACCCTAATGGGTTTACTCACAAGTACAGAAGGCACAAGGGAAGAGGGAAGTGGACAATAGGAAAATTGTTACAATTAGGGTTAGAGATAGTATTAGGATAACTTTAGGGTTTGGTTAGAAATAGAATTAGGATATGATATCATGGATATGGGTTACGATAAAGGTTAGACATAGGGTTATGGGTTGTCTAGTTAGGTGTTACAACATATTTTTCAAACTTAAGGACATGAACATAGCAAAAACTTTCATAATTTTAAAATATTTATGACATATTTTAAAATTAAGAACATGAGCATATTTAATAAATGATATTAATAGGAAAAAAATTTGTTGTAACACTAGTTTAGATATTTAGTTGATAGATTTAGTAAAAAGAATATAATAAATCTCATTGCTAATACTATTTTTAGCTTCTTAATAAGAATAACATAAATTTTGTTCTTCTAATCATAAATATTGTCCATTATTGGGAACATCTATACATCTATCACGTTGTAAGGAAAGGCTAAATGAGGATAGTTCTTTTGATAATGGTTATATTGAAATTTAGCCTCTTTGGCAAACTTTAGGTACCTACGGTGACAAACATGAAGGTAAGGCTAAAATAAATAAGGATTATTATTAAGATTGAAATGATAAATGTTTATGTAAATATCCCTTTGAGAGTTGAAAAAGAAGGTTTTGTTGATATGCTATGAAGATAACATGTGTTTGACTTTAAGGCCATTTAGTTTCCAAAGAAGAATGCATCGTTCACAATTTATTTTAAAATAGAGCATGATGTCAATCTTCCTAAATTATAATACTTTAATAGACAAATAGCATTATAGTGGTGATTTGTGATCTATATATAGTGGACATACACACAAGGAAGTAAATGTAAGTTTAGAATTTCAATCCAATAATTTGTTAATCCCTATTGGGGTGAGCAATAGTACTCAGATCGTGATCCTATAGGTCACACTCACAAAAAAAGTCTAACATTTTTGTTAATAGTGTTCATAATTATTTACAAATAATTAAAATTGCCAATATAACATTTCAAGACTCCAAAAATAGCTGCCATATTAAATCAGGAATCTACAATCAAATAATAATAAAAGAAAATAAAGAACACAAACAGTCTTAAGTAACTTAGTAATCTATCTTTTGTTATAAGATTATATTATTTAAAAATGAAAAATTGCTAAAACTTCATTATCTTATTATTAATTTTTAATAGTTTGCAATTTCTTTAAAAGACAAATTATTCAAACATACTACTAACCTGATTGGCAAAATCACTATTCATTTTAAATTGTAACCATTTATTATTTTGAAAATTAGTTTCAAATTTAACATGTTATAAATTTAGCAATAAACTCAATATTATAAAAACATGCCTCTAAATATGTTATAAATTTAACAATAAACTCAATCTTATAAGAACATGACTCTAAATTTGTTATAAATATAGCAATAAACTCAATCTTATAAGAACATGGCTCTAAATTTGTTATAAATGTAGCAATAAACTTGCTCTAAATTTCTTATAGATTATAGATGAATAGTTCATTCTCAATTGAATTCTCGTTTATAATTATAATTTTCAAAAAACAATGATATTTAAATTCTCCGGCCCATAATAAAGAAAAAGGATGAAAAAATATAGACAACGACTTCTAAATTAACTTTTCTAAGCTAAAATTTGTTTTGTTGTGGAGAAGAGTGTCAAATGTCAATAACAATCTGATTTGGTGGAATTGAGAATCACAATCTCATTTGCTTGGTTTTGTTTAAAGATTGTCAGTAACTTTCGACAATCTCATTGTAGACAATCAAGTGATGAACTGAAATAATTGGTTTCTTATAACGACAGGAGACTAATGTAATTGTGAACAATGCTAGCAATAAGGATGACAACCAAACATGACAAATACATCGATATTCTTCACAAGGAGTACACTTCAATAATGACTTGAAATGATAATGAGTTCATGCATTTATTAGAGTAATGGTTCTTAAATAAACCATAACCTAAAGTTGTGGTGAATTATATGGAAAATTATAGATCATCTTTTAATTCATCTAGTTTCATTAGATAAATTAGATAAATATAGATGCAGTTCTTATATAATCACTTTCATTTATGATAATTGATATCTACTAGAAAATTGAGAATTCGTAAGGTCAATAAAATATCAGATTTCCCTTGTCTAATTGAGTTGAAGATGAATAGATTCAATTCCTCATAATTTTCATTTAGGTTTCTCTATGGTCCCTTTTAATCTGAGATATGATTAATTGTACAAGAAAATTAGAAAGTTCAAGAGGTCAATAAAACATCACCATGCCCATGTCTAATAATTGGGTGACTTTCTTCCTCATCTACACATTTAATAAAGAAAAGACATTTATATGCACCAATATAAAGACACTACAATGCACATTGATGTTGTGTAGTGACATAAATAAGAACAAACTATGTTCCTCACACTATGTAATCACTTCTTTATAGGAGATCTACTTGCATCTCTCACATTGGATTCAGAAGTAGCTTGAGTTTGCATCAATCCTAATGCTGATTTTTTAGGATAATATGTGGCTATTGGCTATATTTGTGATCTAAAAACATCCTTAGTCCCTGAAGCTACGCTCTACCAAGGGTGTGTTTGAATGGTGGAAACTTGCTCTATCTGAACTTTGAGGTGCACTCTCAATTTGTTGACTATGATCATGTTGCTAGGCACCACACCAATTATTCTCTTCTTGTCGGTATGATGGCTCCGATAGCTCTGAGATGATCTTTGCCTTTGTTGCTTCCTAGACCTAGATAGTAAAAAACTTAAATATTTAGTTGCATATAGTTGTGCATTATTTAATAATAATAAATTCTTTTAATTTATTTTGTCATCAAGGTAGTTGGAGGTTGTTGTTCCAATACCTCGTCACACCTGACTATTTATTATGCAATTTGTATAGTGCATAATATCGTGTCTCATCAATGCAATAGTCATTGGCTACTGAAATAGCATCTTCTTGTTGTTCTTATAGAGGTTTTTTTGGTCTATAGATCAGGATTTTAGGTGTGTCAACAAGGGCTGGGGAGAATTAATGTTAGGGACTATAATAGAGTTAGAGATAGAACTATGTATAGGGTTACCTGTTAGAGAAAGAATTAGGAGTTGGGCTAAGATTAACAAGAGGAAAATTGATACAATTAGGGTTAGAGATAGAATTAGGATAAGTTTAGGGTTTGGTTAGAAATAGAATTAGGATATAATTTGGATATGGGTTAAGGTAAAGGTTAGACATAGGGTTAGGTTTGAGGTTATGGTTTACTTGTATTTATAGTAAGGCTTATGATTATGGTTGAAATATAGTTTGATATAATTAGGGTTATATTTAGGGTTTATTTAGTTCACTTGTGGTTAAGCTTTGATTAAGGGTAATATTCAATAGGGTTATATTCACCTAGGCTTTTGACTACTGTGAGGGTAAGGATTCAAAAATAAATATGGATTAGGGTTAGAGTTTGGGTTTAGCTAGAGTTAGGATTAAGGCTCAATTAAGATTAAGATTTGATTAGAGTTAAGATTAGTCTATTTTAATTAATAATATGATTTAAATAGGGCTCATAGTTTTTGTTTTTTAAAGGGGTAAATGCTTTGACCCGGAGCTATGAATTGGTAAGGCCACAAATGGGGGACCTCATCCCCTATGAGATTTGAACCTTGATTGAAAGAAAAATAACATGACAACTTAACCATCACAACATGCCACTATTGGCAATTAGGGTTCATAGTTTAGGTTATAATTTAATTAGGATTATATTTAGTGTTAGATTATAATATAATTATGATTATACCTTGATTTGGGTTATGATAATATTGGAACTTAATCTTGACCCCAAACCTATTTTTTATTACATATCTAGATATATATAATCATAATGTTAACTCTAAACTTAATCCTAATCATAACCCTTGCTCTAACCATATCCGTAATCTTAACCCTAACCATATCTCTAATCTTAACTTGCACCATTTTTTTCTCTATTTGCAATCATAACCTTAACCTTATATATACAATCAATTGTGAACTTAACTATTATTATTGCTCTTTAATCAAAGTTTTATTTTTAAACCTAACCCAAATCTAAATTTTAGCCCTAATTATAGTCATCACCCTAAACCTGACTCTATTTCTATGTCAAATCATTAGACTGATTCTTTAATCATAACCCTAACTTAATCCTAATCATAACCACAACCATACCACAACCATAACCATGATCCTAATCCTAACCCTACCATTAATTTTATCTCTAATCAAAGCACTAACTGTAACCGTAATGGTAACCTTAACCTTAAAGATAATCTTAATTATAAAAATTATTTGAACTCTAACCCTAGTTCTATATCCAATCATAACCCAAATCCTAAACCTAACCTTAACTCTAACCATAACCATAACCCTAAACCTAACCCTAACTATCATGCTAACATCAATCCTAACCTTAATTTAATATATTTATCATAACCTTATCTCTAATTATATCTCTAATCTTACCCTAACCCTAATCATAATTCCAACTTTATCTATAACACTAACCCTAAGCTTAACCATATCCCCAACCCTAACTCTAGTTCTATCTCTAACTATAACCCTCATTCTATCTCTATCCATAATGCTTACATTGATTCTAACCATTATCATAACTCTAACTATAATCCTAAACTTAATTTTATCTCTAATGATAACCTTGACACTAATCTTATGTGCAACACAAATCTAATCCCTACCCTTATCCCTAACCTTTATTATTTTTTTAATCATAACTCTATCATTACCTCTAACCCTAACCCTAATTCAATAGTTACCCTAACCCTTTCTCCAAACCTAACTCTGATTATAATCCTAACCTTAAACTTAAACTTAATTGCATACATAACCATTGAAGTGCAACCCTAATCCTAACCCAGACCTTAACCTTACCCCCATACTCGAGTTTTATTCCTAGCCATAATCTTTATCCTAATACTAAGTGTAATCCTAACTATAGCTCTAGTTATGACCCTAAACCCTATTGTATCTCTAATTGAAACCCTAACCATATTCCTAAACATAACCATAACACTAATATTCATCCTAACTCTAATGCTAATTCTATTTCCAAGATTGTCCTCAACCATAACTATAATTCTAGCCCTAACCCTAATCTTAACCCTAAAACTAATCTTAATGTTATTCCTAACTCTAATCTTAATTTTTACTATGCTCCTAACCTTAATCTTATGTTTATCTCTAATCCTTGTCCTAACACTAATCCTAAATTTGACACTATCTCTAACACTAACCACTTTAACAATAATCTTAATCCTAATTCTAATTGAATTCCAACCTTAAATTTGAAGTCTTATTAATTCCTAATACTAATTGAAGCCTAACCATAACCCTAATTAAATAGTGAGCCCAAGTAAATGTTTTTGAAATGTTCCTTAATTTTTACTTGAGAAATTTGTATTTGTCAACATATAAATGTTATAAAAAATTTGGTATGTGTTTAGGTTTAAAAATCAATATAGATTATGTGAAAAATAAATATAGCATGAAAGAAAATTTACAATGGAACAAGATATTATGAGGTATGAGGAGTTATCAAAAGAAACTACCAGCTAAATATTGTGAACAAGTATTGATTATAGGTTTCCCTTTTCCATTTTATTCATTTTCATATGTCTAAGTCACATACAATGATTTTGTATAGTTTTTAGTCATATCCTCTTTCTTAACTTGACTGACATATGAATATAGATTTGTGTGATGTCCCCTTTATGAATAAGATTTAATAATAAATAATAGAAATCAATAAAATAAAAACAAGTAAATACATTACAAGAGACAAAATTGTAAAAAGTATGTTCCCTTTCTAAAATAATAATCAATAATAATAATAAAATAAATATAAAATCTAAATTAGAATATAAAATAATTAAATTTAAATGCAAAAGAATTATAAATAAAATCTAAGTTAAAATATAAAAGAATTAAACTAAAACATAATTAAGTTTAATAAGTGGTCAAAAGGCATGAAATGAAAAGATGCGACTCCTTCAAGCATGAGATATAAAAAGAAGAATAGAATTCCATTTGAAAGGGGAGAGAAAGGAGAAGAAAATCACATACATAAGAGAGAGTGACATATCAAGAAAGATTAATTAAATGTTGACAAAAGGATGTGTCTCTTCCCAATAAGATGCAACCATTAAATCTCACTAATATTTAATAAGGATTGAAATCATTCTCAAAGGATGAAATAGGAGAAGAATATATTTATTTGGATACTCTTCATGGGAGGAATGAGGAGGGAACAAGAGATAATAATATTATAAAAAATTTATGATATATAAAGTAAATAATAATACTTAAAATTTATATATATTAAATATTTGAATCATATAGGGAGTATATAACTTGATTATATAACTAGAAGATTTAATATATTTGGAGGATGAGAATTAAAATATATATAATATAAAATAATAAATATCTAACTATAATACTTAGTTTATAGATAATAGGAATCTACCTCCTATCTCTTACTAAGGTGTCCTGGGAGAGGGAGTTTGTGGAAGGGAGAGGCAGAGTAATTTCGGGCACATGATGGTTGTCCCAGCACTAGGGTTATGCCTTGAGGGAGGCCACTTGTAGTCTGTTTCAAGTGCCCTTGGCACATTAATTCTTCCACCTTATGATGACGTTAGCAAGGAAAAGAGAAGAGATTCTTGTGATCTATATGAAGAGATCCTTGAATGTTAAATCAAGACTATGCTCATTAATTTATCAATTGATGGTTTGCATTTCTTTAATATTTATGGATAATGATGGTTAATATGGAGTAATATGCCAATATACTTGGTTAGTAAGAATGATTCCCTAATTCATTATTCCTAACTTGCACTAATTTATGGAAAATACATCAAGTGGTAGGAAAGGGGTCATTACAATTTGTAACATTCATGATGATTAACAACATCAACATGTAGGAACTAGGTTTTTATTTATTCTTTAGATACATAAAGTGATAAGTATTGCATTGATACCATGCAAATTGTAATTGTTAGGTCAATTGTTGATATGTCAATTTGTTTCAAGCTTAAAGATGTTGGTACATTTTGTAAACAACATATATGATATGATGAAAAGTTTGCACTCAGCTCAAGTGATGCAATGAAAAATAAAGTCAATAATGTGAACATGTAACATCATTTTCCTTAATGATAATAACAAAAATATACATATTTTAATTTTTACATACATTATTATTGTTGTGTTTTTGGCATCGATTCAGTTCCAAGTGCCTATCCTAGTGACACTTGTTTCTTGCGATCCCTTCTACTCCTAATGATCTCTAACTAACATATGCATTATGAAGCATTGGCTGATGGCCTGGAGTCTCTTATTCTATAGCATGTGTCATCTCTTCTTAACGTGTGTTGATCTTTATGTCAGAGTTGTTTTTATATAGTTGGAGTCTAGAACTGCCATGTGCTAGCTTATGCGACCAACTTCTCTGCCTTATACTACAAGTGTGATGGTCACCTTTTATGATTTGGAGGGGGATGTTATCATCGCATTTGGCTGAGTGTTCAAGCGACTTCAGCAACAGTTACATTTATATTATGACATCTTCTATTGTTGGAAAATTTCTTCATAAACCTGCACCAGTCTATGTTTAGCATATATATCACAACGTATGATGGCTTGTGAGCTATTTTCATATATCTTGGTGTTGCATCGAACTGAAAAAAACTCAAACCAGCACTGTGGTATCAACTAAAACTCAAACTAGCACTATTGTACCTTCTTCTCCTCCTCATATTCAAGTTGTAACAGCTAGCAAAAGTGTTGAGAATGACAAAGGTAAAGCTCAATCTGCTCACGAAGAAATAGTATCTACTTCTAATGATACTGAAAGTTCATTTGATAATTCTGGGTATGATTCTCAAGGTGATAATGATGCTTCTAACTTTAAAACTCCTTCAAAGTTTGTTCAAAAGAATCATCCTATTGATCAAGTTATAGCTGAAAGACGAACTAGGAATGCTAGGCAAAATGTTAACTATTTTGAGGATGATGACTTCTCACTTATTTCCATGATTGAGCCTAAGTGTTTTGAAGAGGTAGTTGTAGATGAGCATTGGCTGGCTATTATGAAAGAGGAGTTAGAACAAATTAAAAAGAGAAATACTTGGGAGCTTGTGCCAAGACCTATTAACAAAAATGTGATAGGTACAAAAATGGGTATTCTGGAACAAGGTAAACGAAGATGATAAGATCATTAGAAACAAGGCTCATTTAGTTTGCAAGGGTTATTCTCAAATTAAAGGTGTGGATTTTAGTGAGACCTTTGTATCAGTTGCAAGATTAGAAGCAATCAAAAATTTTCTTGCATTTGCTTCCTTTAAAGGTTTTAAAGTCTTTCAAATGGATGTTAAATCTTCCTTCTTAAATGGGGATTTCATTGAAGAAATCTATGTTGAACAATCGGAAGGCCTTATTTCTAACAATGTGGATTATGTGTGCAAGCTGAAAAAGGCTCTTTATGGACTCAAACAAGCTCCTAGAGCTTGGTATGACAGGCTGGATAATTACTTGCAGCACCAAAAATTCAAAAAGGGATATGTAGATAGCAATTTATATGTCAAAGTGGAAGGTAACAACATTCTCATTGTTGTGGTTTATGTAGATGATCTAATTTTTGGTAGTGACAATGTCAAAATATCAAAACATTTGTTGCTTGTATGAAAGATGAATTTGAAATGTCTATGATGGGTGAATTAACTTACTTTCTTGGGCTGCAAATTAATCAATCTTCTAAAGGTGTTTTCATTTCCCAAGCTAAGTATGTTAGAGAGTTGCTTAAGAGATTCAAAATGGAAGATTGTAATCCGGTTAGCATTCCTATAGAAACCAGATGTAAACTAAGTAAGGATGATGTGTCTCCTTTTGTTGATCAAACTTTTTATAAATCTATGGTAAGGAGTTTGTTGTTTGTTACAACTACTAGACCAGATATTATGCAGGTTATTGGCTATGTTGCTAGATTTCAAGCATATCCAAATCAAACACACGTTCATGTTGTTAAGAGAATTTTTAAGTATTTAAAAGGCACCATTGATTTTGGTCTTTGGTTTCCAAAGAGTTATGATTTCTCTCTTACAGCCTATACAGATACAGATTGGGGTGGCTCCATAGATGATAAGAAAAGTACCAGTGGATGTGCCTTCTTTTTGGGTGGTTGTTTGGTCTGATGGCTTAGCAAGAAATAGTCATGTACTTCACTATCCACTGCTAAATTTGAATATGTTGTAGTAGTTTCATGTTGGACTCAGGTAATTTGGATGAAGAATATTGTATGTGACTACAAGCTTGAGTTTACTTATCCTATTTGTATTTTTTGTGACAACACAAGAGCCATTGATATGTCAAGAAATCTAGTGATGCATTCTCACACCAAGCACATTCCAATCAAATATCACTTTCGGAAGGAGAAAGTTGCTAATAATATTGTTAAGATGAACTATGTTTTCTCAAAGGAACAAGTTGTCGATGTGTTCACTAAACCTTTACCCCGAGATCTCTTTGAGTATCTTCGAAGCAAGCTTGGTGTTTCTCTACCTCAATGAAAGGTTTGTATTCAGCAGTTGCTCTTCATTGTTATATCTTTTGAACTGCATTTGTATTCCAATTTCATGGTCATTGATGACAAAGGGGGAGTTTCTTCAGAGTTGGGGGAGTTGCTTCAGATTTGGAAATTGTTCAGTTTGGCTTTTCTATTAAGGGGGAGTTGTTTTAGCTTTACGAATTGTTGGAGTTTCCATCAATGACAAAAACGGGGAGATTGCTATGTTTTTGTCATTGATTCAATTATAGGTGCCTCTCCTAGTGACACTTGTTTCTTGTGATCCCTTTTTCTCCTAATGATCTCCAATTAACATATGTGTTGTGAAGCATTGGTTGATGGCCTGCAATCTCTTATTCTATAGTATGTATCATCTCTGCTTAACGTGTGTTGATCTTTATGTCAGAATCATTTTTATGTAGATGGAGTCTGGAACTACCATGTGCTGGCTTATGCGACCAACTTCTCTACCTTATGCTCCAAGTGTGACTATCACCTTTTAAGATTTGGAGGGGGATATTATCATCGCATTTATCTAGGTGTTCAACTAATTTTAGTAATAGTTACGTTTATATTATGCCATCTTCTATTGCTGGGCAATATCTTCATAAACCTATGCCAGTCTATGTTTAGCATATAAATCACAATGTATGATGGCTTGTGAGCTATTTTCATATATCCTGGTGTTGCATCGAACCAAAAAAAATGCATTCACAAGCTTATCTAAAAAAGAGGTCACACAGGTGCTTCATAGAACACACGTTCTGTTGCTCGTTCGAATAACTACTGAGTCAATATCTCAACACTAGCACCTAGTGGTAAAGGTTGAGAGGTGTTGTGTGCAAAATGGACAGTGTGCCTAGAGACTCTCTATTTTGATAAAAATGGCTGAAAAAAGAAAAGCTACGAGTGTATCATTTTCATAGGCTGTTAAAATTTTTGATAATATATTAAATATTAAGTATGAAGATAAAAAAATATTTTTTTTTGTCTCGGCACAGTCGCGTTCATCTTTGGAAGGCTCTTGTGAATACAGTATCATGAACTAAAATTTGGAGGAGCTCTGATCGCATAAGAATATAGAAGGCAGGATGATATGTTTTTGATAAGGCACTGTGCATTAAAATTTTAGGCAAACACGTGAAGTAAAAAAAGAAATGATAGTAAAATCTGTGTCCATCCATTTTTTATTGCGGGTGATGAAGAAAGAGCATCCGACATCTCAGATGGATGTTTTCTTTTGGGTGACTAGTGACTGGTGTTCTTAAAAAGGAACACGTGAAAAGTGCAGCCGAGGATGTTAATAAAAATGTTCTACAACAAAAGATTAAAAAGAAATTGCAGTCACGATACTTAAAAAGTTTTTTTAATCTGAGAATGACAGTGGTGTGCTAACTGCATTAGATTTCGAATGAGAAAATCGACAATGAATGGGAGTTGTAGGTGTGTGTGTGAATTTTGTACCTGATCTGTAGACACAACACTTCAGTAAACATTAGAGGTTAGCTAAAATCAAAATTATGCAATAAATGAAAAATCAAACTAACCAGGTGATTTACTGCCTTCTACTAGATGCGAGTATGTATTCTCAGATTATACCGAGATCAGTGACCTTGACGACACCTAAACGAAGGATTTAAATGCAAAATCTAGATATGGAATGAATGCAATTAATCTATTTTTTTGGTTTTTCTGTGCAATTATGATAATGAAAACTTGATATGAATCTATGCTAATATGAAAATTGATATGCTAAAATGATCTAACAATAATATTCTAAATGATATGGATATTATGCAAAAACAATGAAAATCTCACAACTCGAATTCTCAAGATTGATTCTTCAGTCTCCAATTCGACAACGTGAGTGTGCAATTCGTGGATGGATCTCAAATGAGGAGCTGAAGCTTTAATTTATAGAAATCTAGGGCTTTAGAGGTGCATGAAAAAAAAGTCATAAATCACTCAAATAACTCGGGTTGATTTTTGAGTTATTTTTAAATAAAAGATTATTAACTCACAAAAACATGCAAAAGAAGAGTTTAACTCAAAATAGAGTTTAGATTTAATTGATAATTGATAATTGTCTGCTTTTCTGATTGTGCATGTTTTATTTATGAATTAATTTAATAATAGAGTGATTTATTTCCAACTTAACTGATTTTGAAAAATAAAACAATTGATTTATGGGTTAATCAATTATTTTTCAAACTTTTATTCAAAAACAATATTATTAAAAATTGACAACTTGCTTTAATTAATTAAATAAGAATTTAATCAATTATTCATAGGATTTTGGATTTATTGTCAAAATTAAATAATACAATTTATGAATAAATATAATTAACTTCAATTAAACAATTAAGTGGCAAAATTAAATCTAATTAATTAAATATTGAGAATATTCAATTAATCAAACTTTAAGATAAATAGGATTTATCACCAAATAATCATTAAATTAAAGATAATTATGATAATTAGGAATATTACTAAGAATATTCCCCGATGCAGAATTTGAGATAATCAATTAGGATTTGATAATGTTTAGATGTGCCTTGGGTTAGGACTTTGATGTCAATTTCATTTGATATATTGATGTAGGAGGTTAATGAACCTATAGCCCATTTTTGGGGTATTACATTTTTCCCCTCTTTGAATTGTTGTGTGAAGCGCAGTGGTTCAAAGATAGTCTATGTATGATGTTTAACTTGATGTTTGAAATTGAAATTGATATGAAACAAAAACTGATTGAAATTGATATGGAGATAATAGGTCCTAAATGACCAAAGATAATGTTAACTATAACAATAAATGAACTGATGCTTGTGAAAAAGTGTCAAAATGCCTAAAACTAAACATTGTGATTGTGAAGAAGTGAGTGACTAATTCCAGACCCGATTGTCCTTATATTGAATCACATTGGTATCACATCTGAACCCTTCAGTTTCTGAAGAACCAAGGAAATAACACAATTGAATCGTTAGTTACAAAAACTGATACAATTTACAAGATTAAGAGAATACCAGATTGATATGGATCTCGATGAATCTAATATGCCCCGAGCAATGATTGATTTCCCCCAAGCGATGAGGTCTTTTTAATGAATCAGCAACTAGACGTGGTTGTTGTCTTGATTACTGAGGAAAGATATGATTTCAGATTTTAGATTACAAACTTTGAACTATATGCAATACCATGCCCTCTTTAGGATTAAAATTGAAATTTGACAAGAAAAGTCAGCGTTATGGTTTAGAAGAATGTTAATTGATTTGAGAAGTGGTTAAACACATTTGAAAATGCATTCTACATCGTTTGGAGGTCTTAGAGACCAAGTTTGACTAGGTTAAACCATGAGTTGACCATAGTTGACCAAGTTGAAATTTTGATAGTTTGATGGAAGATAATCAGTTAAGTTGAATACTGGATTTCTATGATGATTGAAGGTTGATTGTGCAAGCAGTAGACCGTCTTGGGTCCAAAAATTTTAAATCACAATTTTGACATAGGAAATGGTTTCAGATTTTAATTTTGATCCCAAAAATGGATTTAGAATGTCGAAATTAGCCAAGGGTGCAATTTTCATGAAAAACGGAGCACTTTTGAAAATTAGGTCAAAAGCTATATAAAGGCCAGAAGGGTCATTTTCAATTCATTTCAACCTTTTGACTTTAGAATCTTTATGGAACCCTCTGAGAAAAATGGCAAATAGAGCAGCAGAACCAAAGGTACCTATGAGTTTGCACCAATTTGAGTGCAGCCGGAGACACCAGAGACCTCAGCAGTACAGACATCTTGTAGGTGGACCTCTGTGCTTTGCTAAA
Source organism: Chamaecyparis obtusa (assembly GCA_027943335.1). Classification (NCBI taxonomy): domain Eukaryota; kingdom Viridiplantae; phylum Streptophyta; class Pinopsida; order Cupressales; family Cupressaceae; genus Chamaecyparis; species Chamaecyparis obtusa. The sequence goes on along the minus strand of BSBK01003731.1, from coordinate 427,291 downwards.
ATGTCAATTTTTCCATGTTTTATAGGATTTTAGTAATGTTTTGTACATTTTTCCATTTTTGAATTTTGCATACATGGAAACTCGTATGACTCTCCAGCGAGACTCGTACGACTTTTCAATGCTAGTTAGATTGTCGTTTGATAGGCCCCCACAACTCGTATCAGAGGGACCCATGAGTCGTATGACATTTCATCAGGTCCCTCATATCTCGTACGATGAGGGATGCATTTTCGTGCTACTATGGTTTGTCGTTTGGTATGATGTGGAAAGTCGTATGACTTTTCATGCTAGTCTAAACTGTCATATGGAAAACAGCGAGCTCAAAACTCAATATTAGGTCCAATTTATTTTTTTTGATTCCTTGGCCTAATTGCTGACCTATTAACCTACCTTCTAAAATACTGAATTGCCCCATTTATGTCCTTGTAACCTATTATGTGACCCAATTACTGATAGGATTCCCTATTTCTGTGCTGTGTAGGTCATTTATCCAGATGTACATGTATGGATCTCTCATCCTGCTACTTAGAGATTATGTGTTTCCTTGCTAGACCCTATGAGGGTCCATCTTGCTTCTTGTGGATTCAAGCATTTGATACATTTACCTAAGATTAGGGTAAATCATGGACTTTTGACTGCGCTAATCAAGAGGTTCCACTCAGAGACTCAGACCTTTCACTTGCCGACGGGGGAGATCATTGTTACCCTTGAGGATGTGTCCCAGATACTACGCATTCCTTTCCATGCAGGCCGGCAATCAGAGTATGTGAGTTTGGGGAACTTAGGTGTTTTACCTTTTAGACATCTCTTCGGAGATGATACCTAGATGACGGCCTCCATTTCTTGGGAGACCTTAGTTTAGAGATATGGACAAACACATCGGCCAGAGTGCATCATTGCTGGGATGATTGGAGGTATTATCATGTCTGACCGTCAGCAGAATAGTCTTCTGATGGGTTGGGCCCCTATGGTAGCACGCTTGATGGCCACTCCCTCTGAGTTGGCGTGGGGTCAGTGTTTATTAGTACACATGTTCTCCAAGATGCACGAGGTAGTGTATCAGGAGAGCAAATCTTTTACTGCAAGAGCTCTCATTTTGTAGATATGTGCTTGGGAGCACATCCTAGTGTTGAGACCTGTTTGTACTTCATAGAGGTAGCCTCAGGAGCCTGTCATCTATACTTATGCTGGATATGTTATTAAAGGATGGATGGGCCATACTAAGTACTAGAGGTGATGCCTCGACGATATGACATTTGTTCACTGGAGACCTTATGTAGCCATCGAGCCTTGGCCTACTGCACGAGAGCAGTTTAGTTACTTCTTCCAGAGCTGGGTACTGATTGGGAGGTCATCCTCCACTATAGAGAGATTTCTAATTACCAGGGTCTGGCGATAGTATGGACGGATTCAGGATGCCCCAGAGGATTATGTGACATATGCACGGATAGGGCGTGAGATTGGACTCAGATGGACACAGAGGCTCTCTTATGCTTTGTGTTCTCAGGAGTATAGTGCTATTATTGGCAGGGACTAGGAGTATAGACCAGATGTACTTGATGCTAGTTTTACTGATGGATTCATCTCATGGCTTATTGATCACCCCATTCATAGATTTTTTGATCCCACTGAGCTGATACCCTCCATGGAGGAGGCGATGGATGTTACTGGTGCTCCGATTGGACAGGGTCCCAGACCTACATAAGCTCTGATCATACACCCACACCTCCGAGACCCAGATTGATGGCTCCACCATAGAGACCATTAGGATAGATGAGGACCCCCCAGCACACTAGTTCCATAGCAAGCATATCTTCTGGTTCTCATAGATGGACTAGGGGAGAGGGTGGGACATTAGGTGGAGTTGGTTCAGCAAATGAGGTATTTGCAGCTAAGCAGGTGGTAGGTGGAGATACTAATCCTTTACGGGATGATACTGGATTTGATTTAGGTGCTGAGGTCAGACACCATAAGGTGCAGAGAGCAGAGACTAAAAAGTAGGTTGCCCCTGATACAGATATGCTAGATGTTGATCCAGTTGTTCCTCTTACCTCATAGGAGACCATTAGACATCTCAAAGTTCAAGTCAGGGACATGAAGATACGCAGTGCTAGATGGGAGGAGAGATTCCTAGAGGCTGATAGATAGTGCACTGCACTCACCAGAGAGGTACAACATTTACAGGTAGAGGTGATTCATCAGACCTCAAGATCTGCATATTATGTATTAGCTTATTATACTACAGTTCCTTTAGCACAGAGAGTTCCTACCTACTCACAGTTCATGATGGCATAAGAGGGAGCCAGGGCCCCAAGAGCAGAGCCAGTGCCTGATGCACCACCTCCACCTCCACCAAATGTAGAGGATCATGCTGATAGCTAATTTGTCCTTGTGATATATTTTGATGTACTATTCTTCTCTTTTTGATATACTGTTCTGACATTGAGAGCTAACATGAGCTCATTCTTTTGTACACTGTGCCAGTAGTGCACCCTTGACTAGTTCGATATTTTTTATATATATGAGATCGATATTTTGGTTGTGACTTCATATGTACTTGTCATGTATTGATTTATGATGATATCATGTGATGCTTATGCTATGAGTAGAGTAGAATGTATGTATGGATATATGCAATGCAATGATTTCTTTCATATGTATGGATGTTTATCAAATGTATTTGATTATGGAAAGATGTATGTATGATTTATGCTTATGCACATGGATGAATTGGAATGCAACAAATGATTATGATATGTAAATGCAATGATGCACATGATATGTTTTGCAAGTATTGATGAAGACAAGTACTCAGTCTTATGTCAAAAAGGATGATTAACCTAGGAGGGGAACTGCTTGCGATTTGATTGAAAAGACCTTTGAATTAGGTTTCAGCTCTTATTAGATTTGAAGAGATATTTGAAGAATTGTTTAATCATTTGAAGTTCATTGAATCATTGTGAGATTATGCAAACATGCAAAAATGCAAAGAAACATGCAATATGAAATGCAACCTAAGACCCAGGACCTAGTCACTGATCATGTGTCGGTCATTTTCATCATTGAATTTTTAGGTAACCGGATAAATCAATACAATGCCCACTACTTATGAAACCATAGACATATGAATATCGATTTGTATGCACAAGAATCAATACAACACCCACTGATTAGGAAACCATGGATATATGAATATTGATTTTGTTTTTGGAATGTTGGATTAGATATAAGCATCAAAGCATAAACGCCATGATGACCTGAATATCATGTCCATTTTGATATAGCAATTTGTATAAGCATCAAAACATAAACGTCATGATGACCTGAATATGCCTTGCATTCAAACACATCAAACAATCAAGAGATCATTCTAAATCCAATGTGAATTACCCATAGTGACCCTTTATCATTCACATCCTTAGGTAAGATTGTGTTTCACAGTAAGAGAAAGAATTCACTCAAAAGATAGTAGTTAGATCAAACTTCCTTGAATTTTTTGGGTATCAATGGCTGAGGTATGCATGGCCATCCATTAAATAATATAATTTATGAATAAATATAATTAACTTCAATTAAACAATTAAGTGGCAAAATTAAATCTAATTAATTAAATATTGAGAATATTCAATTAATCAAACTTTAGAATAAATAGGATTTATCGCCAAATAATCATTAAATTAAAGATAATTATGATAATTAAGAATATTAATAGGAATATTCCTCGATGCATAATTTGAGATAATCAATTAGGATTTGATAATGTTCAGATGTGCCTTGGGTTAGGACTTTGATGTCGATTTTGTTCGATATATCGATGTAGGAGGTTAATGAACCTATAGCCCATTTTTGGGGTATTACAATAGGCTGCAGCAATTTATGAAGAGCAATTGCATGTTTGAGTAATACAAAGATAGTGGTATGGGGGAGGTGTTCAAAAAGAAATCTCGAGGTGCTACAAAAGGCTATGTTCCTTGATGTATTATGTGTGAACTCCCTAGTCTTTTCAAATCTTGTTAAGACACAGAACTTAGTCTAGTTTTCTATGTTGTTCAAATGTTCCTTTGAAAAGGTAGTTGCCTTTTGAATCAGGTTGGAGCCTGAAGAGTTGTAGCTCTGGTTGTGAAAAGGGTTAGATCCCATTGGATTAGTGTAGTCATAGTTTTTTAACCCATTTGGGTTTTCCACATGAGAAAATCTTTGTGTCATGTCTTCTTATATGTGTGTGCTTTCAGGTTTTCTTTTAAAGTTTTTAAAATATTAATTCAACCCCTCCCCCTCTTAGTATTGTTCATTTTTAAATTGGTATTAGAGAAGGTCACTCTCTTCTCATGCTTAAAATCTTAAGAGTTTGATCATTGTGTCCATCATGAGTGCCTTAGAAGGTCTTGCTACGAATCGTGCACTTCTTTTAAATGGAAACAACTATGCATTTTAGAGTGTTTGCATGAAGACCTACATCATGTCTCTTGGTTTTGATGTCTATCTTAGTCTTGTAAATGGTTATACTATTCCTTCTACTCCTCCTACAAATGTTGATAGTAAAAAGGAATTTGAGAATAATGCCAAGGCCATGAATGTCATTTTGTGTGGTCTAATTGAAGCTAAATTTGTAAAGATCATGCACTGTGCTACCACAAAAGAAGTTTTCGATAAATTGCATAATTCTTATCATGGTGATGACAAAGTCAGGAAGGCTAAAGTTCAAACTCACTAGGTTGTCTTTGAACGTCTTTGCATGAAGGACGATGAAAACATTGTTGCTTACTTTCTTCATGTTGATGAGGTAATCAACGCTTTAAAAGGTCTAGAAGAAAATGTTGAAGAGAAAACTGTGGTTCAGAAAATTCTTCATTCTCTTCCCATGAGGCTTGATGCTAAAGTCTTTGTTGTTGAAGAAATGTCAAATTTGGACACTCTAACAGTTGATAAATTGCATGGTATCTTGACTGCCTATGAGATGAGGACTACAGTTGAAGGGCCTTCCAAAATTGAGTCTGCCTCCAAGGTTTCTAAAAGGAGCAAGGACAAAGAAAATAATCTTAGTGATGGATCAGATGAGGACTCCAATGAGGAAATTGCTTACCTCATTAGAAGGCTGAAAAAGGGCCTTAACAAAAGTAAAGGAAAATCTGGTTTGAAATGCTTCAACTGTGGAAAACTTGGTCACTTTACCTCAAAGTGTCCATTTGATAAAGAAGAAGACAACAATGATGAAAAATAATTTAAATTCTGGAAAACTAGGAGATTTGCCAAGAAGAATTGGAAATTTGAAAAGGGCAAGAAGGTGTTGTTTTCAAAAAATGATAGTGATGATTCGTCTAGCAGCAAAAGTGATTCTCAAATTAATGAAGTCATGTTCATGGCTGTTGATGACTTGAGCTCTGAAGAAAATGAAGATGTTGAATATGATGAAGTAGATCTTGAACTTGAATTGATTGTAGCTCTGAGATAAAGAAACTAAAAAAGAAGAATCTAAGTTTTGTGGATCTTCTACAAGTTGAGAGTGTTGAAAAGTTGAAGACTGAAACATCTCTCAAAGAGGTTGAAACTCAACTTGTTGATTCTAAAATCTTGAATGAAGAAGAAAAAAAGATTCGTGAGAATCTGGAAAATCAGATTCACTTAAAAGAAGAAAACATTGCCAAGCTAGAAGCTGAAATTGTTGCTCTCAGAAAAATAGGTAAAACTTCTATGCCTTCCAGTGAAGAAGTGTCTTTCAAGAGTGGCAATGTTACATTAGATGACGTTCTTGGTTCTCAAAGACCCACCAAAAATAAGAGAGGAGTTGGCATGCAACTTGATCAAAACTCCTCATCACTGAAAAGTAGTTAGCCTACTCCTAACAAGGTAAATAAACCTTTTTTCTATGGCTATTGTTTCGCATGTAATTACTTTGGACATAGAGCTGCTAATTGTAGAGCTACTCCCTTTAATAATTATTTTCATCGTGAAAAAAATTCCTTTAGGAAGTAGAACTTGTATGCACCCTAAAATGGTCACCTAGACTTTGGGCCCCCATTCAACAATTTATCAAATCCCTGAATCAGTATTTTCAAAAAATCAACATTTTTCAATTATATCAATTTCCTTGATCAAATCCTATTTTATCATTTTCGATTATTTGCCTTGGGTTAACCATTTTATCCTAAAGTCTTTATTTATTTAAAAGGAATTTCCTCCCCTTTTATTAAATAAAGAACCCCACCCCCCCACTTTTCCTCTTATCCTAAGTTGCATAAATAAAGCATTATTCTTATTTTATAAAAAGAAGAAAAGCACTTTTTGTCTCATATGAACACAAAAGTCAACTCTTATTTTCTCATTGGAGGATATTTGTGCACATGGATTGCTCCTCTTTGATGCTCCACCCTTAATTAAATCTTTTGCCTCTTAATCTCCATGGTCCATTCCTTTTCAATTCCTTTAAAAGGAGAGCTCTCTTCTCATTCTTAGATCCATCTTTTGAATACTAACCTTATGCTGCAGGATTTCTTAGAGACTTTGGAGCTTTTGGAGATCATTCTTGCATTCTAGTTTTATTTCTTACATAATATCTTTCATGGCATCTAGCTTAGTTTCCTTTATGCTTTAGATTAGCTCACATAGCTTAATTAGCAAGGGTTTGTAATACTTTCCTTTCATAGCTTAGCTTGCATCTTCATTCTTAGCATAGTTGCATTACATTTCCATTGTTGATTCTTGAGAATATTGGCATTCTTGCCCTTGTCTCTTTGAATCTCTCATTGTGTGGTTTACTAGCAAGGTTGCATCCTTCAATAGCTCTAGCTGAGAGCACCATCAACAATCTTGTGACTCCATGCCTAGGAAGCTCTAGGTCACTTTCTCAAGATTTCCCATTCATGGATTCTCTTGGAAGTAATGACTTAGAGAAGTGCACTATTTAGTGTGTACATTTTTGGCACCCATCGTGGGGCAGAACATTCTTGTTTTGTCTTTCATTTTCTGCATTTCCGTCATTTTTTTCATGAATATTTGCTTGTTGTTTCATCAATTTTTTGCTCTCTAGTTTTTCTAACAGGATTATCGTGTGACAGTTTTCTAGTGTCATACAATACTTTCTTACATACCAGTGTGATATTTTACTAGTTAAAATATCACATGCTTTGGGAGATTATATCACACTCTTGTTATGTTCTCTGTCGCATGCAGGTATTAGGAATTATTGCACGGAGATATATTATCGCACCAGTACAAAATGGAATATCGCACGACTATTTCTCTGATAGAAATATCACCCAGGCCTAGGAGTGAGCAATTTTTGTCATTTCTTTGTAAGATCTACTTGGTTTTGATTCAAATTTCTGATTTGTTGTTGTAGAACAGGGATCTATTTGCAGATTTTATTTAGTTTTTGATGTGCTAACCCTTGGAGGGCTGACAAGTGGTGCCTGCAGGTGCTTCTATTGCTTGATTATTTGCCTAAAAGAATGCATGTCAAAGCTCCAAATGCACAAGGGCTACTAACAATTTTTATAGGGCTGCCCAAAGCATAAAAACCCAATCAAGTGCTTGTTTAATTGCTTTCTTTTGAGTGTGGCATCTACTAGTTGTTTCATTTCATAGGCACTTAATATTTTGTTGTAGGAATCTTTGGGTGGTAGGAGAAGTATGCGCTTCACCCTTGTGGTGAACCAGAAAATTTTGACCCATCTTTAGATTTTGAAAGCAAGAGGGTAATTGAACCTTTGCTTGGTGTGTTTGGGAGATATTTTTGAGCTAGGAGATTATGATCTTCACCTTTGACGTGAAACAAAAATCCTGACACTCAAAGGTTGATCCACTCTTTGTTTAGCTTTTAGAATCCTTTAGTGGGCCTGCTCTTGAGCAATCAAGAGGAATGACCCAAGTGGGGACAAGCCTTTTTCCGGCTATTCCAACCCACTATAAACTCAAGGCAATCAAGGACACAAAACCTTGGTAGATGTAGTACTTGTCTTCACTTGATGTGAATACTTGTGGGATTGTGACCATGAGGAAATTGTTGAGAAAGAATGCTTAAGGTACTCTTGTGGCCGTGAGGTCCGTTAATTGCCACAAGGTAAGGAGTCCCTTTGGGGAGCAAGAGGGGTATTACGAATGGAAGCCCTTATTAAGAACCATAGATAGAAGCCACCCTATTTTTCTGCTTAACATCTTGGTGCAAGGATTGATCCTCATGGACTAACCCAGATCACCCCAAGATTACTCACAATCTATGTTCCTTTGGTTGTGTCATTGACACTTCCACGACAAAGCCAATATCTATTGTGGGCAACCACTTTGTGTGAGGCGATGGGACATCAAGTGTGGGCCAAGTTGTTAAGTATTGAGCCTTTTTCCTTCTAGGCTAGTAAGTGCTTGATATGTTCTCATTGTGATCTACCTATGTAAACATTCTCAAACAGAAAACATCATGGTAGCATTCATAGGATTTTTCGCTTTGATATCACAATTGCTTGTCTTGGCAAGGTTGCTTTCGCCCTTGTGCAAGTGTTTTATGACATGTTTGATCACCTACTATTTGCAAACTTGTCTGATTACTACTAGTACTATGTTTGGAGTTGAAAAATTGAACCATCAAACTAAAACATTGACTGAATTGCCTTCAAAACTGATGAAGGGTGCTCCCCTTAATACCACAAAAACATAACAGAAATAGAGAAACAACAACAATATGCAAGAATAGAAAATTGGCTTTTTATTATCTCCACAAATGTGGAATTACAAACTTTCAGAATTACAATATGCAAAGCCACATGGGCATTCCCTTACAATATTTTGTAGGACAAAGCCTCGAATCAATACCTAGATCTACTACCCAAAACTACCCCGAACTGCCTAAGACAACAGTACAGCCTTCCTTATATGGGCAATTTTCACCGCCTGGAAAGGTTCTAGAATTTTAGCCAACAAGGCCAACCAAACTTAGAATTATTTTATTTTACAATTTATTACATCAAAGTCAGCTCAAAATAACTTTTGAAACCCAAACAAAAATTTTGAAGGAAAATCATTTTCTGCCATTTCAGGTGACCCAACTTCTGAAGACCATAAGTCATCGCCAGTTGACCCGATTGACTATTATAACCCCATTCCAAAAAAGCCATGAAGCGCTCTACAGGCTTGATTCATGCAAGTGCCCATCACCCAAATTTTTTACCTCATTCAAGGCCTCTAAAGCTTTCAAAACTGAGTTCAAAGTTTTTGAACCCTGTTGTCAATACTAAAAATCTTCAATATCTACAAAGCTAGACTTTATCTATCAATGAAACTTTACTAGCAAGTTGATATGACCAAAATGAACCTCCAGGGAATAAATCAAAACATTCCGAGATCGGATGACCAACTTACCAAAAATAGAAAGTTTCCATAAATAGTAGCTCTACATAAGATAGCCCTTATTAAATACAAAAATAGGAATATTTTTGGGTGATGCAAGATTGCACTTACACCTAGGATGCTCTTGCATCAGACACCTGGGGTAATTTAAGAAGTGACCCTGTCACGACTCAGGTGTGCAGAGGAAAACCAAGATGGTTAACCTCCTCCTTTGTTAGCCATGATGAATCTTCAACAGGTCATCCTTTCCACTTGACCAAATATTCTTCATATGTCCTCTTCCTTGTGCTTCTACCAACATGACTATCCAGTATGTCTTCAATCTCCTTGTTATCGAAACCAGTTGCTGGAATACTCCACTGTGTTGTTGTAACCTCATCTTCAACACCTCCTTCATGATACTTTGTCAAATCTAAAACATTAAATACTAGTGAAATATTCAGCTCAGTAGGAAACTCGACCTCATATGCATTTCCTAAATCATGCTTCTTCAGTATCCTACATGGCCCAAACTTCTTCATTTTCAGCTTGTTATATGTACCAACCAGAAATCTTTCCTTCCGCAAATGAACCATGACTTCATCTCCAAGCTAAAATTCCTTATGCCTCCTTTTCTCATCTGCCTTAGCCTTATACTGCACATTCATCTTGGTTTTGTGCTTCCTCACCTCCTCATGGATGTTCTTCAAATGTTCTGTAAGATCCTTAGCTTCAACACTACTTATTTATCCTCTATCTATCTTTCTCAACTCATATGCATTTCTTGGACAACTCCCATATTCAATATGGAATGGTGATTTACCAGTGCTCTTATTGATAGAATTATTATATGAAAATTCTGCCTGTGATAAAATCAAATCCCATCCTATTGGCTTATCTCCAACCAAACATCTCAGCAAATTTCCCAAACTCCTATTCACCACCTCTGTCCGTCCATCAGCCTATGGATGATGTGATGAGCTGAACTTCAAATCTATTTTCAACTTCTTCCACAATGTATGCCAGAAATATCCAACGAACTTAGTGTTCCTATCTGAAACTATACTCTTTGGCAAACCATGTAGTCTCACTACTCTGAAAAATAATTATGCTACATGAACAATATCATTAGTCTTCTTGCAGGGAATAAAATGTGTCATCTTTGAAAATCTATCAACTACCACAAAAATTGAATCATGTCCCTGCTGTGTCCTTGATAAACCAAGAACAAAGTCCATACTGATATCCTCCCAAGGCTTCTCTAGTATAGGTAATGGCTGATACAACCCAGTATTTTGCTTCACTCCTTTCACCATTTGACATACTCTGCAACTCTATACAAACTTCTTAACATCTTGCTGCAACTGTGGACAATAGTAATTCTCACTAACCAAATCAAGGGTTTTATCATGACCAAAATTTCCAGCCCATCCTCCGCTATGCTTCTCCTTGATGAGATTCTCTCTCATAGAACTTTTTAGAATGCAAAACTGACTCCCTCTTAATAGCATATCATCCTGAATGATGAAATCTAGCCACTTCATTCTGTCTAGAGTAACAGGTTCTTTACAAGCTTTCCAAGCTTCACCAAAATCAAGATCCTCTGAATACAAATTCTTGAGTTTCTTGAACCCAACCACCTCAATCTGCATCTCTGTCAGCAATATTTTCCTTCTGCTAAGCGCATCTGTAACCCTATTAGACTTTTCGCTTTTGTGTTTCAAAAAAAATGTATAACTCTACAAAAATTCAACCCATTTCAAATCTCTTTGATTCAACTTTCTTTGACTATTCAAATATTGCAAAACTTGATGATCAATATATAAAACAAACTCCTTAGGAAGCAGATAATGTCTCCACTTCTTTAATGCTTGAACTATAGCATAAAATTCCTAATCATAAATAGAATATTTCCACTTGCCATCATTCAACTTCTCACTGAAATAAGCAATAGGTTTACCTTCTTGACTTATAATAGCTCCTATTGCAGTACCACTAGCATCACAATCTACTTGAAACAACTTATTAAAATTAGGAAGTGCTAAAACAGGTTGATCTGTAACCTTTTATTTCAACAGTTTAAAACTCTTATCTGCCCCATTAGTCCACTTGAACTCTTTTCTATCCCCTCTCATTGTTTCATTCAAGGGTCCACAAATACTACTAAAATTTCTAATAAACTTTTTATAAAAACTAGCCAAACCATGAAAAGATCTTACCTCATTAGCACTCCTTGGAGTAGGCCATTCAAGGATAGCCTGTACTTTCTCTGGGTCCATTTTCAGACCTTTTGCTAAAACTACAAATCCCAAATACACTAATTCCTTCTTCACAAAATTGCACTTCTTCAAATTAATCAACAATTTTTCATCTCTCAGCTTCTCAAACACCATACGAATATGCATCATATGTTCCTCCAATGTCTTGCTAAAGATCAAAATATCATCTAGGTAAACAATGACAAACTTACCCAAAAATTCTTTCAGAACCTCATTCATGAGCCGCATGAAAGTTCTCGGTGCATTGGTTAGCCCAAAAGGCATGACTAACCACTCATACAGTTCTTCCTTTGTCTTGAAGGTAGTCTTCCATTCATCTCCTTCTCTAATCTAAATCTGATGATATCCACTCTTCAGATCTATCTTTGAAAAATACACAGCTCCACTCAAACAATCCATAATATCATCCATTCATGGCAATGGAAACCTATACTTGATTGTGATCTTGTTTATTGCCCTGGAGTCTGTACACATCCTCCACTCTCCATTCTTTTTTGGTGCTAATACTGCTGGTATAGTACATGGACTTAGGCTCTCCTGAATCAACCCCTTCTGTAATAACTCATGTACTTATCTATTCAACTCTTCACTTTCTGCTGGTGTCATTTTGTGTGTTGCCTTATTTGGAAAATTGGCTCTTGAAATCAAATCCATCTGATGACTAATCTTCCTTACCAGTGGTAATCCATCAAATACATTATCAGATATAATATCCTGAAACTTATTTAACAAATCTGTAACCTTTACAAGTACATCCTCTACTTCCTCTTTACCAACTTTTGGAATTAAAGAAAAACACACATGCTCATGCCTCATACCATCTAAGAATTTTCTTCCATCAACAAAAGTTATTCTTGCATTACCACATACCTTTTCTTTGGTCTCCTTCAATGGCTTTAGCTTATGTCGCACTCCATCCTTTGTCAAGGAATAGGTTTTCGCATGACCATCATGTACAACACATCTATCAAACTATCATGGTCTACCCAACAACATATGACATGCATCTATAGATATGATATCAGATAGTACCTCATCTTGGTACCCGCTGATCTTGAACTTTACTAGGCACTGCTCACTGACCATGACCTTGTGGTCATCCTGCACCCAGGCAATCTGATATGGTTGTGGGTGTTTCTATTTCTTGAGCTTCAACTTTGTCACCATCTCTTCTGACACCAAATTTTTAGTTCTTCCACTATCAATAATCACATCACAACATTTACTCTCACACTTGCATCTAGTGCGAAACAGGCTCCTCTTTTGTTCAGGTTCATTCTCACCACTCAGCAGGACTCTTCTATTAATCAATGTTTCTCCTCTTTCAGCATCTTCAAAATTTGAGCATCTGGCATCTTCATCTACATATGCCACTCTGGCTTGGCCTTCATTCCTCCTATCCATCTTTCCTTGGCATTGAGGACATTCAAATGCCCTATGACCTTCTTCTCCATAGTGAAAACATGTTCCACAGAAGCCTCCTCTTCCTGAACCTTGTCATCTTCCTCTTCCTCTCTAATCTCTATTGTTTTAATTTTGGAAATGATTGGAATTGTTTCCTCTCTGATTTTGACTACTACTAGCCTCATCCTTCTTTTTCAGATCTTTATTTTAGCCTCCATATGATAGTCCACCAGATCATCAACGGTGACCTCTTTCATTTTGTCTGCTCTCGAACTTCTTGTTCAGCTTTTCCTCTACTTTTAGGGCAAACTGGTATGCCTCTTCAATATTATTCATTCGAACTTGATTTAACTCCTCTTGAATGCTTGGCCTTAACCCATTAAGGTACTGGGCAAATTTCTCCTTATCAGCTTCTACATGGCTTATTTTGATGAGGATACGATAGAACTCCTTTGTATACTCCTAAACAGATCTTCCTACCTACTTCAAACTTTGCATCTTCTTCAGTAGGTCAAGCTCATAATCAACAGGCATGAACTTCCACTTCAATTTATCCACCATTCGATCGCATCTTGTGATTTTATCTTTCCCTCTTTTATTTCACTCCAATTGAATCTCTTGCTACCAGATCTTCGCATGACCTTTCAGTCTGGCCTTCGTGAATTTGACCCTATCAGGATCCTCAATATCTTCATACTCAAAATATTCTTCACATTCATTGATCCAGTTGATCAACTCCTCTGGGTTAAGATTTATAGAAAATGTTAGAACCTTAATCTTAGGTCTTTTCCCGATCTTGGAAATGGCCTAAAAAAGTCTTTCTTCCTCCGGGTTCACAACTTCGACTTCTCCTTCTTGATCTTCTTCTTCAGCTTCATCCTAGCTTTCATCTCTGACATTAAGATTCATTCTTCTATGAATCTCTTCTTGCAATGCTCGCACTTGTCTCTGGAGCGCTCTAACCTCAGGTGTTACAACATCAGCTCTTCCATCATGTTCCCTTGTGGAGGTATTTTTGCGATGCGCGTTGAAACCCTAACCACAGTCCTGGTATAAACTGCCTCATAGTCAGTGATCTATTTACACACTCAGGAAAACCTGCTCTGATACTACTTGATGAAGGGTGCTCCCCTTAATACCACAAACACATAATAGAAATAGAGAAATAACAACAATATGCGAGAACAAAAAATTGGCTTCTTATTATCTCCACAAATGTGGAATTACAAACTTTTAGAATTACAATATGCAAACCACATGGGCATTCCCTTACAATATTCTATAGGACAAAGCCTCGAATCAATACCCAGATCTACTACTCAGAACTATCCTGAACTACCTAAGACAACACTACAACCTTCCTTATATGGGCAATAATCACCGCCTGGGAAGGTTCCAGAATTTTAGCCAACAAGGCTGACCAAACTTAGAATTATTTTATTTTACAATTTATTACATCAAAGTCGGCTCAAAATAACTTTTGAAACCTAAACAGAAATGTTGAAAGAAAATCATTTTCCGCCATTTCAAGTGACCCAACTTCTGAAGACCATAAGTCATCGCTAGTTGACCCAATTGACTATTATAACCCCATTTCGGAAAGGCCACGAAGCACTCTACAGGATTGACTTGCGCAAGAACCTGTCACCCAAATTTTCAACCTCATTCAAGGCCTCTAAAGCCTTCAAAACTAAGTTCAAAGTTTCTGTACCCTGTTTCCAATACTGAAAATCTTCAATATCTACAAAGCAAGACTTGATCTGTCAATAAAACTTTATTAGCAGGCTGATATGACCAAAATGAACCTCCAGGGAAGAAATCAAAACATTCTGAGATCGGATGACCAACTTACTAAAAATAGAAAGTTTCCATAAATAGAAGCTCTACACAAGATAGCCCTTATTAAATACAAAAATAGGAATATTTTTGGGTGATGCAAGATTGCTCTTACACCCAGGATGCTCCTGCATCAAAAACTAAATTTTTTTATGTTCACTGGTCAAGAGTCGTATGATATTGGAAAACCATCACACACCCTGCTAAGAAATATCATGCGATACTTCATCACTGCTGTTGTATCGCTTTCCTATTATACATTCTATCGCACCAGCTGCTTGGAAACTGTCACACTGCCTTATGCAAAATATCACCTGGAGAAATTAAATTGCTCTGTTAGCCTGGAAATAATCGCACAGAGTCCTATTGCTATCTCACTACTGCTTGCAATCCGAAGTTGATTTGTGTCACTTCCAGTCTTCCTTGGTCAGTCTAGATCTCAAATCTTAGGTGTTGTGACATGTTGCTCAATATCCAAATAAATTTCAATGGTATCAAATTGCAAAAAATGACTCTTAGTCTTCTTTCTTCCGCTTCTTCCATGTCTTCCTAGTCTTCCATTTTCATCATTTCTCTTCTTCCTAAACTCTTCATGTCTTCTTGATTCTTTTCCTCTTATTATCTAGTCTACCTTCTTCTATTCATCTCTTCATTTCTTCCATGCTTGATTCCTTCTCTTCTACAACCATGAATTTCAACTATCTTGTTATGGAACCTCTCTTGAGAATGGATGATCTTGAACTCATTGCTTAATTCGAAGAATTTTATTCCTCCAATAGTCCTTTTGGAAATTGTAATACCCCAAAAATGGGCTATAGGTTCATTAACCCCCTCTATTGACACATTGAACGAAATCGACATCAAAGCCCTAACTTAAGGCACATCGGCACATTATCGAATCTTAATTGATTATCCTAAATTCTGCATCGAGGAATATTCCTTATTCCTATTTATCCTAATTATATTTAATTTAATGATTATTTGGTGATAAATCCTATTTATCCTAAAGTTTGATTAATTGAATATTTTGAATATTTAATTAATTAGATTTAATACTGCCACTTAATTATTTAATTGGATTTAATTATATCTATTTCAAAATTGTATTATTTAAATTTTGACAATAAATCAAATATCCTATGACTAATTGATTAAATTCTTATTTAATTAATTAATGTCAATTGTCAAATTTAATAATATAGTTTTTGAATAAAAGTTTGATTTAATAATTGATTAACCCACAAATCAATTATTATATTTTTAAAATCAGTTAAGTTGAGGATAAATCACTTTATTTATTAAATTAATTCATAATTAATTATGCACATCCAAAAAATAGTTAAACTTTAAATCAAAAAATCAATTCAAGTTGTTTTAAAAATAAACTCAACTCTCTTTTGAGTTGAAAGCTGATCTCAACTTTTGATTTAAATCAAAAAGTTAATTTGCATGATTTTTTGAGTTAATTTATCTCTTAATTCTTGATAACTCAAACATCAACTTGATTTTATCAAGAGTGATTTATGGTTTTTTCCATGCACCTCCAAAGTCTTGGATTTCTATAAATTAAGGCCTCAGCTCTTCATTTTGGATCCATCCATGAATTGCATCCTCACGCTGGCGAATTGGTGATCGAAGAATCAATCTTTGTGAATCTAAGCTGTTGTGAGATTTTCATTATTTTAAGCATTCATATCATATAGAATATCATTGTTAGATTAATTACATGTTATATCAGTTTCTCATATAGAACAGATTCATATCAATTTGTTTCATCTTATTTGCATAGAAAATCCAAAAATATAGATTAATTTGCATTCATCTCATATCTAGATTCTGCATCCAAATCCTTCGTTTAGGTGTCGTCAAGGTTACTGATCTCGGTCCAATCTGAGAATATCATACTCGCACCTACTAGAAGGCAGTAAATCACCTGGTTATATTAGTTTCCATTTCATTGCACGATTTTGATTTTAACTAACCTCTAATGTTTTACTGAAGTGTTTGTCTACAACTAGGTACAAAATTCACACACATTTATAGCACCCACCGTGGGGCCCTGAAATGGGTTTCCATTCAATTTCTATCATCTTCTTGTCATTTTCTATTCCAAGCTGTGATTTTTAATTTCTATCCGTACCAGTTTTGTCAGAAACTCATATCAGGAGGTACCCACTATCGTATGACATTTGATTTGATCAAGGATCATACCATCAGAAACACAGTGTCATTTGGAAGCTCTTTTGTCATATGATCTGATACCCATTGTCGTACGAGTTACTGGATTATTGTCTGGTATGTGACCCACTGTCGTATGAGTTTTAGGGCCAGGTTTCAATTGTTGTTTCACTTTTTTAGTCAGTTTTCCAGATTTGATTTCCAAATTTGGACTGATAGCTAACATTAAGAATTAAAATTTATTGTTTCTGATTGATTTCTGTTGATTTTTATTGGGAAAAGCATGACAATTGCTAAAAATGGGTAAAAATCTACTAAGCGCATTGTGAGGAATTCAGGTAATCTTATCAACTGATAACATTTTGATTTGGATTACAAAAAACTCTTGCGTGTCAAGCTTGTGTGACCTTTATTGCTCTCATATCACAGATTTCATTTTGGGCTATAAAAATGAACATAGATTTGCTTTTCAGCATCTTTGTTACACATAGTAAATAAGCCCTATGAACACTATTTGCAGTTCTTGAGAGAGTGGGTTTCCAGTGAAACTCTTCTCAATGAAGGAACCCTTGTAGGTAGGGAGGTTACTGAGAGCATCTCACATTCTACTAGATTTGTGTGTCTTCAACTTCTAATTGATACATTCTCTCTCTGGAGAGGTTGATAAATCATAAGTGGTTGACATCATATATCTTTGTGAGATAATCTTGATCTTAGCGTGTCAAATTAATCTGTCTGCTTTGTTTTGGTTAAAAGTGAAAAGGCTAGAGGACTATGCTCTACTCCCTTTTTGGGTAGTATCAGAAACTCAAATCCTTGAATCTGGAACTAGTCTCCATGTGGTATCTTTTGTAAGTCACCTTTAAAGAGGGTTAACCATAGTGGACATTCCCTTAATTGGGTCAACCACGTTGATGGAACCTCAAACGGTAATAGCCATTTTCATTGTGGTAGCAGTAGTTGTTATATAAATGTCCTTGTGGAGGAAATCTTCACAGGTGTGGTCTCTTATTGGGCTGTCAAATCTCCCTAGCAGCTCCTAATTGATTAATTTCTCAGATTGTGTCAAAACCTCGGTGCACCTGTATTGGAGTTCACTCTCTTGAGATCACAAAAGTTGCAGAGTCAGACCATTACTAAAAACCCTAGTGAGGCCAAATTTTCATTTTCTAGGAATATGTGCGTTATTGCAAAACTTTTTGGAACATACACCGTTAGCACTCCTAGGGATTAGCACATTTAGTCACTTGGTTGTTCATGCGTAGGGTTGCTTTGTCCCCTGTTCATTATTTTTAGACATGCTTGAAATCACTTGCTTGCTATTTTGTGTGCATGTTTATCTATCTGGTTACTAAGAATGAATCAATCTAGTACAATCTTCAAATCTGGACAGACAATTTTGTGAACAACCTGAAACTGAAAATCTAAAAAATTACAAAATCTGATGCCAAACACCTTTTTGGAGTCAAAAGTCATCTTGTAAAGTCAAAAAGTCATATGACTTTCAGAAAGTGTCATTTCATTACCCCCAGATTGTCATATGATAGCTAGTATATTATCGTATAAGTTTTTCTGCCAGTCAATTTGAAAAAGTCAAAAACCCTGCTATCAACTATCGTGTGAGTTTTGCAACTGTCATATGAGTTTGTCAATTGTCATTTCATAGCCTACCCACTGTCATATGAGCCTACAGAAAGTCATTTGAGAAATTTTGAAAAATTTCCAGAAAGTTGTAAGAACTGTCAGAGACCCAACTTTTATAGCCTATTTCTAGAATCTGTCAAATAAATCACTGTGTCAAGAATAGAGAAGCAACTACTGAGAATCCAATCATTTTCCTAGAGTGGCATTTTGAATCTGATTTAGCCTTCTGTTTAATTGATTTGAGTCTTTTTCATCTTGTGTCAAAACCTTGTCATAACTATCAATCTTCAATCCATCTTCAAAATGGCTAAGTGTTGTGAACTCGTGTCCGCTATCTTTTGGGCATCTACCCATACATCTAGGGCATAGTCTCCTTCATTTACATCTAATCTAAGCTTCAATCAATCAAACCTTGACAAGGTTGTGTCATTTGATCTTCTTGAATCGGATCTTTCTTTAGTTCTCTTCATCATATTCTTTTGTTTCACCCAAGGTTAATGGTGGAAACTAGAGCTTCCTCTCACAAAAAATCTGGAGAAGCATCCCATACCTTACCTATAACCACTATCCAAGGTCCAACTCTTGAGAAACTCTACAATTCTGGTCTTTGTGAAGATGATGGTCTTGGTAACTTTCAATTAAAAATCGGTTACATATCCCCTCCATCAACTCACGAAGGTAATCAACAAACTCCTCCTCAATCTATCCCAAGGAGTCTTAAAACTCCTACCATGTCTCAAGCAAGGACAAACCATGGCTCTCAAAGATCTCAATCTCAACAAGGTGTAGATCAGGAACCCACACCTGAAGAAATTGCTCGGTATCAAAATGATGATGACTTCAAAAGAATGATAAAGCATTTATTGAAAGAAGATAGAGAAACATACTTTTTACAATTAGCTCATCAAGGAGCTAAGCGTCCTCCCAATTTTAATGTGGAAGATATCATTACACATGAGGAAGAAATACCTATTTCAGCTATGATGAAACAAATGTACACCATGCAAGTAAAACTTAACAAAATGGAAAAAGAAAAAGAACCTAAAGAGTTCTCCATGGAGGCCCTATGTCCTTTTCCATTTGATAAAGACTTGTATATGCCACCATTCCCTAAAAGGGTGGAAATGTTAAAATATGATAAGTATGATCAAAACTCTGATCCTCAAGATCATGTCAAAGAATGTACTCAATCTATGGAGTTCATCCATGAACCAACCTATCTGATGCATCTTCTTCCTTGATCTTTGGGAGGGGCAACCATTCATTGGTTCTCTAGGATGCCTTCTACAATCAAAACCTTTGAGGAGTTGATCAAATTGTTCTATCATAGATACTCCTACAACATCCAACTTCCAATCACCATGATTGATATCTGCAATCTCAAACAATATCCAGGAGAACCATTCCTGACATTTCTCAAAAGATGGAGAAAGAAATTTTCTCTATATGCTAGGCCTATTCGAGAAACTATGAAGTTGGAAATCTTTATCAACAATCTTGTTCTAAAAATCAACTACCCTTTACAAAAGCAAAATCACACATCTTTTGACAAGATGGTAGATAATGCAATCAAAATTGAAAAAGTACTTGTGAAAAAAGAAGACATCACACTTCAAAAGGACAAGTATGAATCTAGTTCTAAGGACAAGAACAAAAATTGGAACAAGAATAAGGGCATCGTCATAGATGGTGTTGTTGATAATCTCCATGCCCCATCTAAGGCACCTGCTTTCAATCTAACCATTGGTACTCAAGCCATCAAAGCTTCAGAACAAAAGGTGTCTAAATCATCTCAAAAGAAGCCAGAATACAAATCTTGGTCCGCTGATAATAAACCAAAGTTCACTCCTCTTGGAGAATCTTTGGAATCAGCTTTGAGAACTCTGCTAGCTAATAACATCATCTCTTTGCCTGAGATCTGACAATCTAATCCTGATCCTAAGCTGAAATGGTGGAGAGAGAATGAATTCTATGATTTCCATCGGGGTAAAGGTCACAAAACTAATAACTGCTTGCGCTTGAAGCATACCACTCAAGACAAGATTGATAATGGAGAAATCATGATTGATAATCCTAAAAGCAATAATGATTACACAACATTCACTAAACCATTTTGAAAGCATAGCCAAGGAGATTCATCTTCTCAGCCTAATGTGGGTGCTAAGGTCAATTATGCCTATCCTAGAAATAATACTATTATCAATATGGTTGAACCAAGCCTATTTGAGCATTGTAATGTCATCACAATTGTAAGAAGAGATAGAGAAAATCAATCAACTAACACAGTTACTCGATCACAAGCTTAGGCACACCTACAAGGACAAATCCTAAATCAATCAAATGTCCCTAGGGTGCCTTTCAATCTATCTTCCACTTCTAAATAGAGGGAAACATCTAAATCTTCAAATCCTAAGGACACGAGGCCTACTTCATATAGTATTGTTCAACAACTCCAACATACGAATGCTAAAATCTCCATGTTTGAGTTGCTTCAGATATCTCCAGCTCATAGAGCCATTCTAGATAAAGCTCTGCTCAGATCCAATGTTCCTAATAACCTTGATTTAGACAAATTCCAGGCTATGGTTGGTCATCTTACATCTCCATAGTATATCTCCTTTTCAAATGATGATGATAACTCCTTGAGTCATCCACATAACTAGCCCTTGCATATTGAAGTCTTGATCCAAAACCGTCGTGTCAAACATGTGTTGATAGATGGAGGTGTTGGTTTGAATATTTGTTCTTATAGCTTGATCACACAATTGGGATTTTTAGAAGCAACCATTGATCCTAGAAAGAAAATAACTATCAAAGTATATGGTGAAGAAGAAAGATCCTCCAAGGGAATAATTGTCTTGCCTATTAGAATAGGTCCTATCATCAAAGATACTATATGTCAAGTTCTTGATATACCTTTGGCTTACAACATCCTTCTAGGGAGACCCTGGATACATGAGATGAGAGCTATTCCTTCCACATACCATCAGTGATTGAAATTTCCTTGTGATGGAGTAGAGGTAACCATTCTAGTTGGTGTGTCAACAACTTGCAATGCATTGAAGGCAAATACGAATAAACTTGTTCCTAATAACAGAGAATCTTCCACTAAGAAAATAGATGTAGCATCCACCTCTAAGATGGAAGACATTGAAAAAGAGGTCAATATCAAAGAAAATGGTATGGGAGAATCTAAG
Organism: Chamaecyparis obtusa; assembly: GCA_027943335.1. NCBI lineage: Eukaryota > Viridiplantae > Streptophyta > Pinopsida > Cupressales > Cupressaceae > Chamaecyparis > Chamaecyparis obtusa. Next base: position 405,435 of record BSBK01003731.1, on the reverse strand, counting down.
GAACCTCAAAAATAGTTCAAAAATAGTTCAAACCAGAATCTAAGGAACCTCTTGAGGAATATAAAGGAAAATTTGTTGCAGAGAAAGTACCTAAGCAAGAATTTGAAGAAGATGAACTGTGCTTGCATGGCTTTACAAAGATGAACCTGAATCCCAAGTTGTTCCACCTAGTGACTCTAAAGTATCGAAGGTTCCTTCTAAGTCATATGGCCCAGGGGATAAATTAATAGCTAAGATGGGATATAAAGGAAAAGCACCTCTAGGACTATAGGGTATAGGTCTTCTATCACCTCTTGAACATCGTGGTTGAGCCAAAAAGAATACAACAGGTTTAGGATACATGAAGAAGCCTTTCTATCTTAGCAAGAACTCCCCACATGTTCTAGAACAAATTGAGGCTTCCGTAGCAAATCAACTAAAGAAGGAAATAACTGAACAATCTGATAGTGATGATTCAGACACCATTGATGAGCTCATTCCTTATGAGCATTTTCCTAAAGAAATAAAAGACCTACTTGATGCTGAAGATGATCCAATAAAAAGAATTAATGTAGTAGAAACACAAGAACCTACTATAGAGCAAGAGATAGTTGCCACATAAGAACAAGCTAATCTCAAAGACAATCAAATAGACAAAGAGGAAGGTAGTGGTTATTCTAAGATAGATTCCCATGAGTATGAATTCAAATCAAAATCTGAGGGTAACCCTTCTTGGGGTATTCATCCTGACTTTACTCATGTTATTAGATTTCCTAGAGGCATAGATCAAAAACCTAATGACTATGAATGGGGAGCCATTCCAAAAGAAGATGAGATTATTACAGAGAAAAATGTTGATGTTATACACCAATATGCACCTAAACCCAATGTAAGTCTAGAGAGAAATGATGAACTTATCGAGTCTGATCCACCGATGGCTGAAGTGGACTATCACAATAACATTGAGCCTATTCATGAATTGAATGTCTTAAGTTATAATATCACCTTTGAACTTGAGCGTCGGGTTAGGACCGATGATGATAGATCCATATTTGTAAACACTCTTTCCCAATCTTTCACCACTTTGACTATCCAACATCCTAAACTTCTTGATCAAACCTCCACAAATCTAAGCCATGGTATTTATACCTTCCCGAATGACTATGCCCTTGCTTGCTACCCCAATGTAGTTGAGCCTATGAGGACCTCCATCATTGAACCGAGCATTAGCATGATGGAGTCAGACATCAAGTATCTTAGTCAAAAAAATAAGAATAAGAATACAAAGAAAAGGAGTTCTGAGGGTGAAACTCACTTTGTGGCAATTTCAGAACCTACAAATGTAAAAATAAAAGATGTATCCGAAGGTGAAAACCTCTCTGAGGCACCTAGGGATGAGATATTTGATGAACTTTCAAGTCATTTATAGGATAGATCTCTAGTTCTAATTGAGTCCACTCAATCTATCAACTTGGGAACAATAGAGGAACCAGTTGATCCATGTAGCACAATCTTTATCAAAAGAAGAAAAGAAAAAATTTACAACATTCCTAACAAAGAAGAAGATCAACTTTGCATGGAAATACTCAGATATGTCAGGGTTGGATCTTGATCTTATAATGCACCATTTATCTATAGCTCCTAGAGTAAAACCAGTTAAACAAAAATTGAGAAAGATGCATCCTCATGTTGCACTCTTGGTAAAAGCTAAATTAGAGAAGCTCCTAAAAGCTAGATTCATCCAAGTTATTGATTACGTAGAATGGATCTCTAATATTTTACCTATTTTAAAACCCAATAAATCAAACAGAGTGTGCACAGACTTTAAAGATGTAAATAGAGCATGCCTTAAGGATCATTTTCCACTACCTAACATTGATATGATAGTGGACATGACTGTGGGCTTTGAGATGTATTCTTTAATGGATGGTTTTTCTGGATATAATCAAATAAAAATTTCTCCAGAGGATCAAGAGAAAACTGCTTTCACATGTGCATGGGGCACCTTCTGTTGGAATATCATGCCATTTGGGCTTAAAAATGTTGGTGCTACATATCAAAGAGCCATGACATATATTTTTCATGACATGATGCATAGGACTATGGAGGATTATGTTGATGATACTTTAGCAAAATCTATGATTAGAACTGAACATCTAAATGACTTGAGCAAGATACTAGATAGAATGGAAAAATTTAGTCTCAGACTAAATCCTAAGAAGTGTGCTTTTGGTGTCACTTCTGGAAAGCTCTTAGGATACATAGTTTCAAAGAAGGGCATTGAAGTTGATCTAGCTAAAGTAAAGGCTATCATGGAGATGCAACCTCCCAAAAACATCAGTCAAATGAGGACATTGCACGGAAGAGTTCAATCTCTCAGATGCTTCATATCTCAGCTAGCAGACATATCACAGCCTTTTACAAAAACATTACATAAAGGTGTGACATTTGCATGGAATGAAGAATGTGAGAACAACTTTAACCATATCAAGAAGTATCTATCAAATCCTCCTATCTTGATCCCTCCCATTCCAGGGAAGCTTTTGATCTTATATGTCTCCACTACAGATACATCACTGGGGGCATTGCTTGCACAACACGATGAGAACAAAAAGGAAAGAGCTATATACTATATCAATAAGACATTGGTGGCATACAAAAAGAATAATTCTATGATTGAAAAGGCTTGTCTCGCTGTGATCTTTGCATCACAGAAACTGAGACATTACATGTTGGCACATACCACCCATTTGGTAGCTAAGATTGATCCACTCAAGTACCTACTAAGCAAAGCTACCCTCATGGGTAGATTAGCTAAATGGGTCATGCTCTTAAGTGAATTTGACATTGAATATATTGAAAGAAAAGATATAAAAGGATAGGTTATTGTTGATCAATTAGCAGATGCACCTATGGTTGATGATACACCAATGCAAATGGAATTTCCAGATTCCTCTATCATGACTCTTTCTTCTAGAGAATGGTAGTTATTCTTTGATGGCTCCTATACACAGAATGGATCAAGAGTAGGCATATTATTTATAACTCCTCAAGGATACTCCATATCTAAAGCATTCAAATTAAAGTTCCCTTGCACAAACAATATTGCAGAATATGAAGCCCTTCTTAATGGCATGAAACTAGCAATTGAGTGGAGAGTAAAAAAGATACACATTCATGGAGACTCTCAACTTGTTATCCATCAAGTCAATGATGTGTACCAGACTAAAGATGAAAATCTCATCCCATACAAGAGAATGGTAGGTGATCTAAAGAAGTATTTCATATCTATCCCATTTGAGCAAATACCTAGAATAGAGAATAAGGATGTTGATGCAATGGCAACACTATCTACTTTATTACAGTAGCCTAAACATGAGCTACGCTATGAGTTCCTGGTGGAAGCACTATCTTATCTTGCATATGATTCCCCTGAAACCCACATGATCTGCACTATTGTTGGTCATGATTCATCCCGATACAAAAACCTATTCTGCTATCTCCAAGACCAAACCATTCCCGATACCTTCAACCACCATGAAAAGAGATACTGTATCAATAATGCCTCCCAATATGTCATCATTGGTCATAATCTGTACAAACAAGGTCTAGATGGTACGCTACTTAGATGTTTAGAATGGGAAGAGTCTCAATGTGTGTTAGAGGAAGTCCATGATGGTATTTGTGGGTCACACTCAAATGGTTTAACACTAGCTCAAAAACTTATTAGGGCTAGGTACTATTGGCCTAAAATGGAGAAAGATTCTATCAAGTTTGCTAAGAATTGTCAAAAGTGCCAAGTGCATGGAAACTTAATTCATGCTCCAGGGAGAGATCTAATTCCCTTTACCACACAATGGCCTTTTCATTAATGGGCCTTTGATCTTATAGGAGCTATACATCCTCATTCTTCTAATGGACATACCCATATAATCACAACTACAGATTATTTTACAAAATGGGTAGAAGTAGTCCCTTTGACACAAGAAACTGGAAAACAAATATCTATGTTCATATTAAACTATATCATATGCAGATATGGGATACCTCATTCCATAATCACAGATAATGGTGGACAATTCAAGAACAAATATCTAGATGATTTATGTGCTAAATTCAAGATTACACAACATTGTTTATCTATCTAATATCCCCATGGGGATGGACAAGCAGAGGCTTCTAATAAGAATCTATTGAAAATCTTACATCATACAGTTAATAAAATAGGAAGAGAATAGCATCTCATGATCAATCTAGCTATCTGGGCCTATAGAACAAGTATCAAAACACCTACTGGGGCTACACCTTTTGCTTTAGTTTATGGGTTTCAAGTGGTACTACTTGTTGAGGTTGAAATCCCATCACTAAGAATCAGAATGCATGGTCTAGTAACTGATCATGACTATAGAGTGTCTAGGTTGCAAGAACTTGAACTACTAGATGAGCGTAGGAAAGAAACATATGATCATCTTAGAGTATATCAGAAAAGAATGTCTAGAGGCTACAACAAGAAAGTCAGACACCGAGAATTTTAGGTTGGTGATCTAGTCTTGAGAGAGAATCCTAAAAATCAATCACATCAAGAACGCAAGGGTAATTTTGAACCCAACTGGCTAGGTCCCTTTGTTGTCACTACTACTTTTGGCTCTGGTGCATATCAACTCTCAATGACTGAAGGAGAATAGCTGCGAGAACCAATCAACATTCTCCATCTAAAGAAATTATACGCCTAAGGCATTCAGTCTATGGTAAATGTCCTAAAAAAATCTTAAACATTGGAAAAAGTCCTGAAAAAATGAACATCTTGGTGAAAACCTAGCAATAGGCGCCTTGATGATTCACAAAAAAATTTAAAAAAATGAAAAATATAAAAAAATGAGAAAAAGAAAAAGTGCCTTGGTGAAAACCTAGAAATAGGCACCTTGGTAGAAAAAATAGAATCTCTGCCAAGATGGTGAAAACCCAGCAAACAGGTGCCACTTGCTTCAAAACACTCCATCTATCAGTGCAATCTTGGTCTTTCCCAACTTTCAGTCTTGATTTAGTTTGTACATATTTCCTGGTTTGTTTTTGCTTTCCTATTTTCACTAAGTCGGTCTGTACACCAATTAGCTAAAGCGTCTATATCCTATCAATGTTCAAACTTGGGGGCAATCAAAGTCATATCCTATGGCCTCCAATGTATCTTAGACGTATCATATCCAGTCAGATTCCTTTGACACTTCATCCGAGTTAGTCAATCTGTCTTGTCTCCAAAAAGGATTTTGCATCTACAACAACGCAATCAAAAATCAAACTGAAAAGGATCTATGCTTTTTACATGCTTTTATCTCCTTGTATGCTTACTGATTCGCATTGAGATTTTTGCATATTGTGTCCACTTGAGCTCTTCGATGATGTCCTTTATAGGATTTAGAGAGTAATTACTGGGGTCATAATCTTTTCTTTATTTTCTTCTTATATGTGAAAATCTAACAACTTTGGAAATTTTGGATTGAAATGGTGTCTGACTATAAGAGCCTCTATCTCAAATTGGATGGCCATGCGTACCTCAACCATTGATACCTAGAAAATTCAAGGAAGTTTGATCTAACTATTGTCTTTTTTTTGAGTGAGTTCTTTCTCCTATTATGAAATGCGATCTTACCTAAGGATGTGAATGATAAAGGGTCACTACAGGTAATTCACATGGGATTTAGACTGATCTCTTGCCTGTTTGATGTGTTTGTATGCAAGGCATATTCTGGTCATCACAACGTCTATGTTTTGATGCTTATATAAATTGCAATATCAAAATAGACATGATATTCAGGTCATCCTAGCATTTGTGCCTTGGTGCTTATATCTAATCTGACATTCCAAAAATAAAATCAATATTCATATATCCATGGTTTCCTAATCAGTGGGTGTTGTATTGATTCCTACACATACAAATTGATATTCATATGTCTATGGTTTCATAACTAGTGGGCATTGTATTGATTTATCCAGTTACCTAAAAAATTCAATGATGAAATTGACCAACACATGATCAGTGACTAGGTCCTAGGTCTTAGATTACATTTTTACATTTTTCTTTGCATTTTTCATGTTTTCATGATCTCACAAATGGCTACATAAACTTCAACGCTTAAATGATTCTTCTATCACCTCTTCAAATCTCACAAGATTTGACACTTAACTCGAAGGTCTCTTCATGGAACCGCAAGCAATTATCCTCCTAGGTTAAACATCCTTTTGACATAAGACTGAGTACTTGTCTTCATCAATTCCTGCCAAAAAATATCATGTGTATCATTGCATTTACATTTCATATCATAACCACCTTTTGCATTACAATACATCCATGTGCATAAGCATAAAATCATACATGCATCTTTTCATAATCAAAACACATTTGCATTACATCCATACATGTGACAAAAATCATTGCATTACATATATCCATACATACATTCTACACTACTCATAGCATAAACATCACATGATATCATCACAACTCGAGAACATGGCAAGTACAAATGAAGTCATAACCAAACTATCGATCTCATATATATCTCAAACTAGTCAGGGGTGCACTACTGGCACAGTGTACAAAAGAATATGCTCATGTGAGCTATCAAAGTTAGAACAGTATATCAATGATCAAAAAGAGCACAGTATATCAAGACATATCAAAATAGATAAGCTGTCAGCCTGATCCTCTGCATCTGGTGGAGGTGGAGGTGGAAGTGGTGCATCCGGTACTACCTCTACTCTGGGTGCTCTGGCTCCCTTTGATGCCATCATGTACTGAGAGTACGTAGGGACTCTCTGTGCAGCAGGAACAATAGTGTAATATGTGGACACATAGTAAGCTTTCTGTGCGGTCTGATGAATCACCTCGGCCTGTAATCTCTACACCTCTGCATGAAGCTCAATGCACTATCTATCGACCTCTATATATCTCTCCTCCCACCATGCATTGCAAACCTTCAGGTCCCTAACCTATAATCTGAGTCATTTGATAGTCTCCTATGGAGTAAGAGGAACAGTAGGATCAACATCAGCTACTGGCATCTCAGTATCTAGGGTAGTCTACTCTATGGTCTCTACTCTCTGTGCCTTATGGTGTCTAACCTCTGCTCCTAGATCAAATCATGTATCCTCTGGTATTGGATCAGTACCACCACCCACAACCTGCTCTACTACAAGTACCTCATCAGTTGTGCCAACACTCCCTAGAGTACCACCCTCCCCCCTAGTCCATCTATGAGAACCTATAGATCTACCTACTGTGGAACTAGTGGGACAAGGGGGCCTCATCTGTCCTGATGGTCTCTATAGAGGAGCCATTGCTCTAGGTCTCAGAGGTGTGGGATACACAATAGGAATCTGTGTAGGTCTGGGACCCAGTCTCATCGGTGCTCTGGTAACATCCATGGCCTCCTCCATGGAGGGTATAAGCTCTATCAGATCTAAGAATCTATGGATAGGATGGTCAGCAAGCTAGGCAATGAATCCATCTATAACTCCAGCATCAAGTACATCTATTCTATACTCCCAATCTCTGCCAACAATAGCTCTGTACTCCTATGAACACAAAGCATAAGAGAGCCTTGTGGTCCATCTGAGTCCAAGCTCATGAGCTATCTGAGCATACGTGGCATAATCCTCTGGTGCATCTTGCACTCATTCATACTATCGCCACACTCGGGTGATAATGAATCTCTCTAAAGTGGAGGATGACCTCCCGATTAGCACATGGCTCTGAAAGAAGAAACTAAACTACTCCCGTGTAGTAGGCCAAGGCTCTATACCCACATATGGTCTCCATCAAAAAAAAGTCATATCATCGAGGCATCGCCTCCAGTACTCCACATGACCCATCCATCCCTGTATGACATATCTAGCATATATATAAATAATAGGCTCCTATGGCTACCTCTGTGAGGTACATACTAGTCTCAAAATGGGATATGCTCCCATGCCCAGATCTATAGAACTAAAGCTCCAGGTGCAAAAGACTTGCTCTCCTAATACACTACCTCATGCATCTTAGATAACATATGGGCCAAAAGACACTGACCCCAAGCCAACTCAGAAGGTGTCACCATTAGACATGCAACCATCGGGGCCCAGCCCATCAATAGACCATTCTACTAATGGTTAGACATGATAATCCCTCCTATCATCCCAGTAATAATACACTCTAGCTGGTGTGTCTATCCATAATGCTGCACTAAGGTCTCCCAGGAAATGGAGGCAGTCATCTGAGTATCATCTCCAAAGAGACATCTGAACGCTAATAAATCTAAGTTCCCCGAACTCACATACTCTAGCCACTGGCCTACATGGAAAGGAATGCATAGTATATGATACACATCCTTAAGGGTAACAGTGATCTCCCCTTTCGGAAGGTGGAATGTCTGGGTCTCTGAATGAAATCTCTCAATCAGAGCAGTCAAAAGTCCATGATTTACCCTAATCTTAGGTAAATGAATGAGGTACTCAAATCTATAGGAAGCAAGGTGTACCCTCATAAGGTCTGGCAGTGACACACATAATCTCTGCATAGCTAGATGTGAAATTTTTACATGAACATCTAGATATATGACCTACATAGTACAGAAATAGGGCATCCTATCAATAATTTGGTCACAGACTGGGTTACAAGGGCAAGAATTGAGCAGTTTAGTCTTGTCAGATTTCAATTTTTATCCTGAAGGGGGCATGGTATTGCACATCATTCAAAGTTTTTAATCTAAATTTGAACTCATATCTTTCCTCAGTAATCAAGACAACAACCACATCTAGTTGCTAATTCATCAAAAAGACCTGATCGCTTGGGACAAATCAATCATCGCTTGGGGCAAATCAATCATTGCTTGGGGCATATCAGATTCATCGAGATCCATATCAATCTGGTATTCTCTTAATCTTGTAAACTGTATTAGTCTTTTGTAACCATTGCTTCATTAGTGTTATTTCCTTGGTTCTTCATAACTGAAGGGTTCAGATGTGATACCAATGTGATTCTTATCGACAATCAGGTCTGGAATCGGTCACTCACTTCTTCGCAATCATAAGGTTTAGAATCAGGTATTTTGACACTTTTTCAATCATCGGTTCATTGTTGTTATAGTTAACATTATCTTTGATCATTCAGGACCTAATATCTTCAAATCTTTCAATCAGTTTCTGTCTCATATCACAACTTTTGTTTCATATCAATTTCAATTTCAAACATCAATTTCAACATCATACATAGACTATCTTTGAACCACTACACTTTGCATAGTAATTCAAAGAGGGGCAAAATGTAATACCCCAAAAATGGGCTATAGGTTCATTAACCTCATATATCGACACATTGAACAAAAATAACATCAAAGTCCTAACCTAAGGCACATTGGCACATTATCAAATCTTAATTGATTATCCTAAATTCTGCATTGGGGAATATTCCTTATTCCTATTTATCCTAATTATATTTAATTTAATGATTATTTGGTGATAAATCCTATTTATCCTAAAGTTTGATTAATTGAATATTTTGAATATTTAATTAATTAGATTTAATACTGCCACTTAATTATTTAATTGGATTTAATTATATTAGTTTCTAAATTGTATTATTTAAATTTTGACAATAAATCAAATATCCTATGACTAATTGATTAAATTCTTATTTAATTAATTAATGTCAATTTTCAAATTTAATAATATAGTTTTTGAATAAAAGTTTGATTTAATAATTGATTAACCCATAAATCAATTGTTATATTTTTAAAATCAGTTGAGGATAAATCACTTTATTTATTAAATTAATTCATAATTAATTATGCACATCCAAAAAATAGTTAAACTTTAAATCAGAAAATCAATTCAAGTTATTTTAAAAATAAACTCAACTTTGTTTTTAGTTGAAAGCTGATCTCAACTTCTGATTTAAATCAAAAAGTTGATTTGGATGATTTTGTGAGTTAATTTATCTCTTAATTCTTGATAACTCAAAAATCAACCTGAGTTTATCAAGAGTGATTTATGGCTTTTTCTATGCACCTCCAAAGTCCTGGATTTTTATAAATTAAGGCCTCAACTCTTCATTTTGGATCCATCCATGAATTGCATCCTCACGCTAGTGAATTGGTGATCGAAGAATCAATCTTTGCGAGTCCGAGCTGTTGTGAAATTTTCATTGTTTTAAGCATTCACATCATATAGCATATCATTGTTAGATTAATTGCATGTTATATCAATTTCTCATATAGAATAGATTCATATCAATTTGTTTCATCTTATTTGCATAGAAAATCTAAAAAATATAGATTAATTTGCATTTATCTCATATCTAGATTTTGCATTCAAATCTTTCGTTTAGGTGTTGTCAAGGTCACTGATCTCGGTCCAATCTGAGAATATCATACTCACACCTACTAAAAGGTAGTAAATCACCTGGTTAGATTAGTTTCCATTTCATTGCATGATTTTGATTTTAACTAACCTATAATGTTTTATTGAAGTGTTTTGTCTACAGCTAGGTACAAAATTCACACACACAGATATCTCATAGGTGACAAACTTAAAGAAAAAATAAAAGAAAAGATGATTGAATCAAATGACTTTGCTAGGATCATAGACATGATCATATCATGACCTCCTTCTTCCAAACATTCTTCATCTTCTAAGTCTTCTCATTCTTCTTCACATTCCAAGTCTTATCATGATTCTTCTAGACATTATTCGCATTCCTCATTATCCAAGTCTTATTCCTCTACTAGGTCCTCACTTTCTTCTTCTTCAAAATCTCATTCCTCTTCTACTTCTCCCAAGAGTCTTACTCCTCTTCTCGAGACATACCATGATGAGCAACATGATAATCCTCATGATACCTCTTCCACGAAGAGTGACACACCCATCTTTGATGACTATGATGACTATGATGATGGACAATGTAGTGATACCTATGACACCTCTATTCCTAAGAGTCTTATTCATGTTCTCGTGCTTACTGGAAATGGGTCATCACATTGGATAGATCATGATGGTGATCCATATGACTCTTATTTTGAAAGAGACTAAGATGCTTGTTGTGAACAATATGATACATCTACTTCTATTGAGGAAGAGAAATCTTTCTATGCTGATTATAAATATAGATACTATGAGCATTTCTCCTCTAAGAACTCTCATGCTTAAAATAAAGATTACACTCTCGAGAAAGGTCATGTTGATGATAGACCTTTGTCTTGTGATGGTTCCCTTCCATCCCCTACTTCTTCCAATACCCATATATTTCCTAAAGCTTCCAAGTCTTCCAAACCTGTCACAAATCCTTCATCCAACAAAGATCTGAATACATTTCATGCGGTTCCCTATAGTTATCCTCAAGGGATATCTCTTAAACAAAATCAAGCTAACCTTCACTTGGCTAGAAATACTTTCAATAATGCTAAACCTAAAGAGCCTAAGCCTTTATGCACTACAATGCCTACTTCAGCTAGTCCTTCACTATCTCTTTCAAAGTCTTCCATATAGTTCCAACATGCTTCCTTGTCCTTAGAAGTGGCACCATGTCAAGAGGACTTTAAAAATGATAAAGAAAAGAACATAAAGAAAGCTCAAGATCAAGAACCCTCTGTGTCATCCAATCCTTTTCATGATGTCTCTCATCCATTTTGTCATTCTTTTGATCCTCTACACCCTTTCTCATCCATTCCACCATATCTTCAGTCTTCTCCTAAGCAAGATCAAGCTACTACTTCCAATGTTGAGCCTATTGAAAATCAAGAGAAAAATGATGGGCTTATGCTATCCAAAGCTCCTTGTCAAGATCAAAGTCTTCCATCTTCTTGTTCTACCACTCCATGTTTACTTCCACTTTCTACTCTTCCTAAGTCTTTGCAAGCTTGAAAAATTCTATCAAAGAAGTTGCTCTTATTCAAGATGTTTATGATCCTATTGCAAATCCTAATGCTCACTCTAAATATGTTGATGTCCTTGGTTGTCATATAGATGTTGATGAACTTATTGATTATCCTTTTGTATCTTCCACATCCATCCTTGGACCTCCTCCACCAATACTAAGGGCTTCACATCTTCCTTCCATCTTGGGCCCTTATGTCCCTTCACTTTCCCATCCTCACTCTCCTAATTCATCATCCATCTTGGGTCCTTATGTTCTTCCATCTCCTATCTTTCCTCAAGATCAACATAGATTCATACCCTTGAATCCTTTTCATCCACCCACCCATCTAAACTAGTCATATCCTCCTTTTTCTTCCACAAGTCCCAAGTCTTTTGAAAGTAACTTGAATTCTCAATACAAGAAAATGAAGCAATACAAGAATCCATCAAAAAAAGAAGATCACCATGTCTCCTCTAATCAACATGGAGGTAAAAAGTCAAAAGAGATATCTAAGAAGAAAACTACAAGACAAGTATGGGTTCCAAAATCCATCATTGAAGATATTCTCTCTAAATCATCAAAAAGAAATGAAAAGCCTATGGCTATATGGATTCCAAAGTCTCTCTTGAAAGAATCTAGTATTGAGAAAAAAGTGAAGTTGACATTCAAGCTTCCAAAGGCTTCCACTTCATATTCTTCCAAAAACATTCTTTCATTCCATGCACTTAAACCGCAACCTCTGCTATCCATTCACCATATTCCTTCATGTATTCCTTCATTCACATTTCCTCCATCCTCTCGTAACCCTTCAAGGTGTGTGTTGATGTTTATCTTGCCTTCCTTTCCATCTACCCTTTCATAAAACCTTATCCTCCATTTTTCTCTTCCATCTACCTTTCCCTATCAGCATCTTTGAGCATATCATTTTGAATCCTTGGCATATCATGTTTTATCCTTTCAAGGAGCATTATCTAAAATGCTTTCCTTCTTCCAAAAAAAATGATGAAAAAAAAAAGAATGAAAAAATTAAAAATGTGCCTTGGTGGAAACCTGGAAACAGGCACCTTGGTAGCAAAAGTAAAGAGAAATAAATTCATCCTATGGTGAAAACCACTCCCTTGTGGCACCTTGGATAAGTATCATGATGAAAACTTGGTAATCAGGCATCATGCATAGTTCTTCTACATATTTCATCCATTCTATATTCTCTCTTTGATCTTGACAATGTTGACCTATACATGAATATTTGGTTATCTTGTGAGCTATCTTACGATGATCTTGCTTTCATTCCATTCATGTTTAGCTTTCACATTTAGTTTCCTCCATTCATTCTAGCCTTTTGCTATCCTTTTCCCCTTTGGTCTTGATCTAATAAAAAGAGTAAAACACGATGCTATGAAGTCTCTTGACATGTCTACTCCTTTGGACTGCATCCTTTCCTTCTTTTGCATTACGCTTTTGTGACTTATCCTATGCTGACCTTTCATTGCTTGTCCAAACGCGCTTTACATGAAAATTTTTCCCTAGCTTGGGTACTCTTGAGGAGTTTGTCCTTGAGGATTTCTTCCCTCCATTCTCCTTCATTCCCTAGTCTTTCATCTCTTTCATCAGCTTGCTACTCCCTCTTGTCCTCCACCTTGCTAGACTTTGGGACTACATGATGTGATATTGCTTGGGAGTTTGATGCCCATTTTGTCTAGGGGCATCCTTTGTACATTCTTATTGATCCTAAAAAAAATTCCCAAAAAATTCATAGATGATGCTGAAAATCTTAAAAAGCATATAAAGTCCTAAAAAAAATACAAAAAAAAAAATCAAAAAATGCAAAAAATTCAAAAAAATAGAAAAAGTGCCTTGGTGAAAACTCAGAAACAGGCGCCTTGGTAGCAAAAATATAAAAAAATTGAAAAAATAAAAAAAATCTCCAAGTGGTGAAAACCTAAAAACAAGAGCTACTTGAGGCCTTTGCACCCTTGTCTTTTAGCATGTGTCCTCGACACTTAGCCTCTTTCCATCATGCCTTGACCTTATTGCCTTGGTCTGGAATTGGTCTTTGTCTTTGTCTAGGGGGCATAACTATGTTAGCTTTGGTCTCTAGGATGCGTTGGTCTTTAAAACATCATGCAAACGGTGTTTTTAACACCACCCCAAACAGTTTTTTTCAACACTACCCTAGCATCAAGTGTTTCTCAACACTTATCAGATGTCTTACCCACAGTCTAGCATGATATGATATTTCTCACTGGTAGATGTGATATTCAAAGCTTGACTCTATGACCTACACACACACACTTAAACACTTGACTTGCTAAGACTTGTTTAACTTTATTTCTTTGTGTGCTATCTATGATGATTTCTTTGATGAGTGTTCTCTCCCTAATAGTTTTCGATGATGCTGAGCTAGAAGACTGGGGGCATGAGGACATGTTTTATTGCTTTATCTACTTGTGGGTATATTTTGTTGGTCCTAACTTTCATTAGCATTTATGCTTGTTCCACTTGACATTGGGATCTACAAGGTATTATCCTTGACTATTTTTGCAAGTGCATATTTATAGCCATCTTGACTTTCCTTGTGTCTCGATGTGAGTATAATCTTGTTATATTAAACTTAGGTAATCTCACTACACTAGTCATCTTGACCTATATGTCTTTCATGCCTAGGTGGGATTCCCACATATCTATCTAATATAGATCATATTCATATTCACATAGTCATACTAGTGTGCATTATACGATCTTGTAATGCTACCAATAATGCTCGATGATGAATATTAGAGTCTAAAAGCTTTGTAACCTTGCAAGTAAACCACTTTTCATAGTAGCCTACATTCTTAGTTTCATGTTAGTTTAGTTTTGCATCTTGCATATGGAGAGAGCTCTCCTTTCATCTTTCATGGACTTGTTGGTCAACTACGCTCATCTTTCACTTCTTCCCGATCATGTCTTTCACTTCTTGTCTTTCATATCACATCATTTTCTATTCATTTCGGGATTGAAATCAAAATCCAAGTTCATCTTGATAGTCAAAATTGCATTTCAAAACTTTCACCTTCTTCTGCACAATTGGTTGACCATTTGAAGCCTGACCCTTCGATCTTTGTTAGGGCACCTTCATTTCTTCATCCCCATCTCTTTCAAACTCCTAGTCTTTCATTCACCTTCATTCAATTCATCCCTCTGAGGTTTGACTTCATTTTGATCCTATATCTTTATTAGTCAAACCTAGTCAAACTGGGGCATGTCTTTCCTGCTTGATGGTTATCGTATCATCTTTCACCTTTGATTATGATTTTTAGTGACTTGATCAAGTTTATCAATTTTTTGTTCTCCTCTACCTGATTTTGATTTCAATTCTGAGGGGGTAGTACCTATCAACTTTAATCTTTGATTCAGCTTATCAATCAACTTTGCTTGAGATTCTTATCTCTTATTTGAGACTTGATTATCACCTAGCTATACAGGTGTTGGTCTTGTCTTTCAACTTATCTTTGTCAGCTTATGCTTATGCTTGTCCTGATGTGTTCCCATCCATCGAACACACATCTGGGTTGTTTTGTGATCCCAAATTGATCTCACATTTCAATTCCATTCTTTGACCACATGTGATCCCAAATCAATCTCACATTAGTCAAAGAGGGGAAAATGTATGCACCCTAAAATGGTCACCTAGACTTTGGGCCCCCATTCAACAATTTATCAAATCCCTGAATCAGTATTTTCAAAAAATCAACATTTTCCAATTATATCAATTTCCTTGATCAAATCCTATTTTATCATTTTCGATTATTTGCCTTGGGCTAACCATTTTATCCTAAAGTCTTTATTTATTTAAAAGGAATTTCCTCCCCTTTTATTAAATAAAGAACCCCCCCCCCCCCATTTTTCCTCTTATCCTAAGTTGCATAAATAAAGCATTATTCTTATTTTATAAAAAGAAGAAAAGAACTTTTTGTCTCATATGGACACAAAAGCCAACTCTTATTTTCTCATTGGAGGATATTTGTGCACATGGATTGCTCCTCCTTGATGCTCCACCCTTGATTAAATCTTTTGCCTCTTAATCTCCATGGTCCATTCCTTTTCAATTCCTTTAAAAGGAGAGCTCTCTTCTCATTCTTAGATCCATCTTTTGAATACTAACTTTATGTTGTAGGATTTCTTGGAGACTTTGGAGCTTTTAGAGATCATTCTTGCATTCTAATTTTATTTCTTACATAATAGCTTTCATGGAATCTAGCTTAGTTTCCTTTATGCTTTAGATTAGCTCACATAGCTTAATTAGCAAGGGTTTGTAATACTTTCCTTTCATAGCTTAGCTTGCATCTTCATTCTTAGCATAGTTGCATTACATTTCCATTGTTGATTCTTGAGGATATTGGCATTCTTTCCTTTGTCTCTTTGAATCTCCCATTGTGTAGTTTACTAGCAAGGTTGCATCCTTCAATAGCTCTAGCTGAGAGCACCATCAACAATCTTGTGACTCCATGCCTAGGGAGCTCTAGGTCTCTTTCTCAAGGTTTCCCATTCATGGATTCTTTTGGAATTAATGACTTAGAGAAGTGCACTATTTCGGTTGTACACAACTTAATTTTCTACAGCTATAACAAGTTTGGCTATACTTCAAGATTTTGCAACAGTTATAGTGTAGATTTGTTCTACAATGTTGAACCTAAAAGAAGGACAAAAGTGACTAAAGTTTGGTGAAGAAAAGTTCAAGAGACACCTTTAAAAGCTCTTATTATTTAAACAACTCTTCTAGCCAACAATGAGAAGGATATTTGGTATGTAGAAAGTGGCTACTCCAGACACATGATGGGTGATTTAAGTAAGTTTCATACTCTCAAGAAAATGAAAGGTGGAAAAGTTAGATTTGGAGGTAACTCTTCTGCAAAGGTTGTTGGCATAGGTATTGTTTTGATTAATAATGATGAAACCATTGTTGAAAATTTTATTTATGTTGAAGGTTTGAAACACAATCTGTCAAGTGTAAGTCAGCTATGTGATCAAGGGTATGATCTTAGCTTTAACTCAAATTCTTGCACTATTAAAAAAGGAATTGATGTCATAGCTAAAGCAACTAGAGCAGCAAATAATCTCTATATTCTTGATGATTCTAATGATGAGACCTATTGTTTGAGCAAGATAGAAGATGTTTGGCTTTGGCACAAGCATTTTGGGCATGTAAATTTTGATAATCTTATCAAAATCAGTAAAAAGGAGGTTGTAAGAGATATGCCAATGATAGAGAAACCAGCTGATGTTGTTTGCGAAAATTGTCAAGAGGGAAAACAAACTAGAGCTTCCTTCAAACTAAAAGATCATTTCAGTAGTATGTCACTTGAGCTTGTTCATACGGATCTTTGTGGACCAACTAGGACAGCAAGTCTTCAAGGTGAAAAATACTTTATGCTTCTTATTGATGATTTTTCTCGTACGACTTGGGTTACTTCTCTAAAAGAAAAATCAAAGGCTTTAGAGAAGTTTAAGATTTTTAAAAATCTGGTTGAAAATGAAATGGGTATGAAAATCAAATGCTTGCATTTGGATAATGGAGAAGAATTCACTTCAAATGATTTTGTTAAATTTTGTGAGCAACATGGAATCAAGAAACAGGTTTCAGCCCCAAGAACACCACAACAAAATGGTGTTGTGGAAAGAAAAAATAGAACTGTTCAAGAAATGGCACGATGCTTGATGAATGAAAGAAAAGTGAAAGATGTTTTTTGGAGAAAGGTTGTCCACATAGTAGTCTACATTCAAAATAGAAGGTTGTTGAGGCCCAAGTTCAACAACAATCCATATGAACTTTGGAAAGGTAAACTAGCTACTGTTAAGTAATTTAAAAATTTTAGGAGTCCATGCTACATTAAGAGAGATGAAGATAATTTGAGAAAGTTTGAATCTAGATCTAATGAAGGAATTTTTATTGGCTACTCTTCTAAAAGTAAAGCATTTAAATGCTACAATAAAAGGTTACATAAATTAGTAGAGAGTGCTAATGTTAAGATTCATGAGGTTCCTAATGAACTTGGTGAGAATGATGACAATCCTGAAGAAGAAAAAACTCAAACCAGCACTGTGGTATCAACTAAAACTCAAACTAGCACTATTGTACCTTCTTCTCCTCCTCATATTCAAGTTGTAACAGCTAGCAAAAGTGTTGAGAATGACAAAGGTAAAACTCAATCTGCTCACGAAGAAATAGTATCTACTTCTAATGATACTGAAAGTTCATTTGATAATTCTGGGTATGATTCTCAAGGTGATCATGATGCTTCTAACTTTAAAACTCCTTCAAAGTTTGTTCAAAAGAATCATCCTATTGATTAAGTTATAGCTGAAAGACGAACTAGGAATGCTAGGCAAAATGTTAACTATTTTGAGGATGATGACTTCTCACTTATTTCCATGATTGAGCCTAAGTGTTTTGAAGAGGTAGTTGTAGATGAGCATTGGCTGGCTATTATGAAAGAGGAGTTAGAACAAATTAAAAAGAGCAATACTTGGGAGCTTGTGCCAAGACCTATTAACAAAAATGTGATAGGTACTAAAATGGGTATTCTGGAACAAGGTAAACGAAGATGATAAGATCATTAGAAACAAGGCTCATTTAGTTTGCAAGGGTTATTCTCAAATTAAAGGTGTGGATTTTAGTGAGACCTTTGTACCAGTTGCAAGATTAGAAGCAATCAAAAATTTTCTTGCATTTGCTTCTTTTAAAAGTTTTAAAGTCTTTCAAATGGATGTTAAATCTTCCTTCTTAAATGGGGATTTCGTTGAAGAAATCTATGTTGAACAATCGGAAGGCCTTATTTCTAACAATGTGGATTATGTGTGCAAGCTGAAAAAGGCTCTTTATGGACTCAAACAAGCTCTTAGAGCTTGGTATGACAGGCTGGATAATTACTTGCAGCACCAAAAATTCAAAAAGGGATATGTAGATAGCAATTTATATGTCAAAGAGGAAGGTAACAACATTCTCATTGTTGTGGTTTATGTAGATGATCTAATTTTTGGTAGTGACAATGTCAAAATATCAAAACATTTGTTGCTTGTATGAAAGATGAATTTGAAATGTCTATGATGGGTGAATTAACTTACTTTCTTGGGCTGCAAATTAATCAATCTTCTAAAGGTGTTTTCATTTCCCAAGCTAAGTATGTTAGAGAGTTGCTTAAGAGATTCAAAATGGAAGATTGTAATCCGGTTAGCATTCCTATAGAAACCAGATGTAAACTAAGTAAGGATGATGTGTCTCCTTTTGTTGATCAAACTTTTTATAAATCTATGGTAAGGAGTTTGTTGTTTGTTACAACTACTAGACCAGATATTATGCAGATTATTGGCTATGTTGCTAGATTTCAAGCATATCCAAATCAAACACACATTCATGTTGTTAAGAGAATTTTTAAGTATTTAAAAGGCACCATTGATTTTGGTCTTTGGTTTCCAAAGAGTTATGATTTCTCTCTTACAGCCTATACAGATACAGATTGGGGTGGCTCCATAGATGATAAGAAAAGTACCAGTGGATGTGCCTTCTTTTTGGGTGGTTGTTTGGTCTCATGGCTTAGCAAGAAATAGTCATGTACTTCACTATCCACTGCTAAAGTTGAATATGTTGCAGTAGTTTCATGTTGGACTCAGGTAATTTGGATGAAGAATATTGTATATGACTACAAACTTGAGTTTACTTATCCTATTTGTATTTTTTGTGACAACACAAGAGCCATTGATATGTCGAGAAATCTAGTGATGCATTCTCACACCAAGCACATTCCAATCAAATATCACTTTCTGAAGGAGAAAGTTGCTAATAATATTGTTAAGATGAACTATGTTTTCTCAAAGGAACAAGTTGTCGATGTGTTCACTAAACCTTTACCCCGAGATCTCTTTGAGTATCTTCGAAGCAAGCTTGGTGTTTCTCTACCTCAATGAAAGGTTTGTATTCAGCAGTTGCTCTTCATTGTTATATCTTTTGAACTGCATTTGTATTCCAATTTCATGGTCATTGATGACAAAGGGGGAGTTTCTTCAGAGTTGGGGGAGTTGCTTCAGATTTGAAAATTGTTCAGTTTGGCTTTTCTATTAAGGGGGAGTTGTTTTAGCTTTGCGAATTGTTGGAGTTTCCATCAATGACAAAAAGGGGGAGATTGCTATGTTTTTGTCATTGATTCAATTATAGGTGCCTCTCCTAGTGACACTTGTTTCTTGTGATCCCTTTTTCTCCTAATGATCTCCAATTAACATATGTGTTGTGAAGCATTGGTTGATGGCCTGCAATCTCTTATTCTATAGTATGTATCATCTCTGCTTAACGTGTGTTGATCTTTATGTCAGAATCATTTTTATGTAGATGGAGTCTGGAACTACCATGTGCTGGCTTATGCGACCAACTTCTCTACCTTATGCTCCAAGTGTGACTATCACCTTTTAAGATTTGGAGGGGGATATTATCATCGCTTTTGTCTAGGTGTTCAACTAATTTTAGTAATAGTTACGTTTATATTATGCCATCTTCTATTGCTGGGCAATATCTTCATAAACCTATGCCAGTCTATGTTTAGCATATAAATCACAATGTATGATGGCTTGTGAGCTATTTTCATATATCCTGGTGTTGCATCGAACCGAAAAAAATGCATTCACAAGCTTATCTAAAAAAGAGGTCACACAGGTGCTTCATAGAACACACGTTCTGTTGCTCGTTCGAATAACTGCTGAGTCAATATCTCAACACTAGCACCTAGTGGTAAAGGTTGAGAGGTGTTGTGTGCAAAATGGACAGTGTGCCTAGAGACTCTCTATTTTGATAAAAATGGCTGAAAAAAGAAAAGCTACGAGTGTATCATTTTCATAGGCTGTTAAAATTTTTGATAATATATTAAATATTAAGTATGAAGATAAAAAAATGTTTTTTTTTTGTCTCGGCACAGTCGCGTTCATCTTTGGAAGGCTCTTGTGAATATAGTATCATGAACTAAAAGTTGGAGGAGCTCTGATCGCATAAAAATATAGAAGGCAGGATGATATTTTTTGATAAGGCACTGTGCATTAAAATTTCAGGCAGACACACGAAGTAAAAAATAGCAATGACAGTAAAATCTGTGTCCATTATTTTTTATTGTGGGTGATGAAGAAAGAGCATCTGACATCTCAGATGGATGTTTTCTTTTGGGTGACTAGTGACTGGTGTTCTCTAAAAGGAACACGTGAAAAGTGCGCCAACCGAGGGTGTTAATAAAAATGTTCTATGAAAAAAGATTAAAAAGAAACTGCAGTCACGATACTTAAAAAGTTTTTTTAATCTGAGAATGATAGTGGTGTGCTAACTGCATTAGATTTCGAATGAGAAAATCGACAGTGAATGGGAGTTGTAAGCTGCAACGATTTATGAAGAGAAATTGCATGTTTGAGTAATACAAAGATAGTGGTATGGGGGAGGTGTTCGAAAAGAAATCTCGAGGTGCTACAAAAGGCTATGTTCCTTGATGTATTATGTGTGAACTCCTTAGTCTTTTCAAATCTTTTTAAGACACATAACTTAGTCTATTTTTCTATGTTGTCCAAATGTTCCTTTGAAAAGGTCATTGCCTTTTGAATCAGGTTGGAGCCTGAAGAGTTGTAGCTCTGGTTGTGAAAAGGGTTGGAGCCCATTGGATTAGTGCAGCCGTGATTTTTTTAACTCATTTGGGTTTTCCATGTGAGAAAATCTCTATGTCATGTCTTCTTATATGTGTGTTCTTTCAAGTTTTCTTTTAAAATTTTTAAAATATTGATTCACCCCCTCCCCCTTTCAGTATTGTTCGTTTTTCAATTATATCTTTATTTAGACAAAATTGATCCCTTAGAGTTATTATCAATGTGTGAAGAAAAATTTTATTTGAAAGATATATGATTAAGTCACCATAGATAAGCTTTGAATTTAATAATTAAATAAAATATATAACATATTTTTTATTTGAAGAATGTAATGGTAGGTGGATATATGTGTATAGTGCATGTTTTGGACCATTTTTTGTAAAATAGATATATGAGAACTTTCATAATTTTAAAATGTATGACATATATTTCAAAAATAAGAACATGAACATATTCAATAATTGTAAAATATATATACAAAAACTTTCATGATTTAAAAAAATTTATGAAATATATTTCAAACTTAAAGAATGTGAACATATCAAATAAATGATATTGATAGAAGAAAGTTGGTGTTTTAAATTATAATTCTAGTTTAGATGTTTAGTTGATAGATTTAGAAATGAGAAAAATGATAATAAACTTCATTTCATGTGATACTATTTTTAGTCCCTTAAGAGGAATTAGAGAAATTTCATATTTTTAAACCATAAATACTACCCACAATTGGGAACATCTATACATCTATAGTGTTGTAAAGAAAGGCTTGATGAGCATAGTTCCTTTTATAATGGTTATATTGAGATTTAGCCTCTTTGGAAAACTTTGCGTACCTGTAGTGATGAACATGAAGGCAAGGCTGAAATAAATAAGGATTGTTATTAAGATTGAAATGATAAATATTTATGTAAATATCCAACTTTGAGAGTTAAAAAATAAATTTGTATTTATATGTTATGAAGATAACATGTGTTTGACTTTATGGCCATTTAGGTTTCCAAAGAAGAACACATCCTTTGAAATTTATCTTAAAAAATTACAATACTTTAATAGACAATTAACATTATGGTCATAATTTATGATCTGTATATGGTGGACATACACAAAAGGGAGTACATATAAATTTAGAATTTCAATCCAATAATTTATTTTTTTCTTAAAAACACAATAAATATTGTAATCCTAATTGTAGTTCTAGTTATGACTCTAGCCCCTATTGTATTATCCTCAATCATAACTACAATTCTAACCCTAACCATAATCTTAACCCTAAAACTAATCTTAATGTTAATCCTAACTCTAATCTTAATTTTAACTACACTTCTAACCTTAATCTTATATCTATCTCTAAACCTTTTCCTAACACCAATCCTAAATTTGACACTATCTCTAACACTAACCCCTTTAACAATATTCTTAATCCTAGTTTTAATTGAATTACAACCTTAACCTTGAAGCCTTATTAATCATAATACTAATTGAAGCCTAATCATAACCCCAATTAAATAGTGAGCCTAAGAAGATGTTTTTAAAATATTCCTCAATTTTTACTTAATAATTTTGTATTTGTCAACATAGAAATGTTATAAAAAATTTGGTATGTGTTTAGGTTTTAAAATCAATATAGACTATGTGAAAAACTAATATAGCATGAAAGGAAATTTACAATGACACAAGATATGATGAGGTATGAGGAGTTATGAAAAGAAACTACCTACTAAATACTGTGTTGGTATTGATTGACATATGAATATAGATTTGCAACATTCATGATGATTAAAAACATTAACATGTAGGAACTAGTGATTTATTTATTCTTTAGATACAAAATGTGATAAGTATTACATTGATAGCATGCAAATTGTAATTGTTAAGTCAATTGTTGATATGTCAATTTGTTTCAACCTTAAAGACGTTGGTACAATTTGTAAACAACATATATGATATGATGAAAATTTTGCACTCAACTCAAGTGATGCAATGAAAAATAAAGTCAATAATGTGAACATGTAACATCATTTTCTTTAATGATAATAATAAAAAAATACATATTTTAATTTCTACATATCTTATTATATCTTTATTTAGACAAAATTGATCCCTTGGAGTTAAAATCAATGTGTGAAGAAAACTTTTATCGGAAAGATATATGATTGTATCATCATAGATAAGTTTTGAATTTAATAATTAAATAAAATATATAACATATTTTGTATCTGAAGAATGTAATGGTAGGTGGATATATGCTTATAATGCATGTTTTGGACCATTTATTGTAAAATAAATATATGAAGACTTTCATAATTTTAAAATGTATGACACATATTTCAAAAATAAGAACATGAACACATTCAATAAGTGGAAAATAAATATACAAAAACTTTCATAATTTTAAAAAAATTATGAAATATATTTCAAACTTAAAGAATGTAAATATATTCATTAAATGATACTAATAGAAGAAAGTTGGTGTTTTAAATTATAATGCTTGTTTAGATGTTTAGTTTATAGATTTAGAAATGAGAAAAATGATAATAAACTTTATTTCATGTGATACTATTTTTAGTCCCTTAAGAGGAAATAGAGAAAATTTGTATCTTTTAACCATAAATACTACCCAAAATTGGGAAGATCTATACATCTATCATGTTGTAAAGAAAGGCTAAATGATCATAGTTCCTTTGATAATGGTTATATTGAAATTTAGTCTCTTTGGAAAACTCTACATACCTATAGTGACGAACATGAAGGTAAGGCTGAAATAAATAAGGATTGTTATTAAGATTGAAATGATAAATATTTATGTAAATATCCCTTTAATAGTTTAAAAAAAAGGTTGTGTTTATATGCTATGAAGATAACATGTGTTTGACTTTATGGCCATTTAGGTTTCCAAAGAAGAATGCATCCTTCAAAATTTATCTTAAAAAATACAATACTTTAATAGACAAATAGCAATATGGTCATGAATTATTATTTGCATATGGTGGAAATACATGAACGAACCCATAATAGGTAATAATAATCATGTCAAGGCTTCTCCTAGGAATAGTATATTCAAACTAAGTATCATTTTCCTTATCATGAAGTGCATTTGAATTGTCAATCCAGGGACGTATACTTGAAATGGAACAGCATAGTTTGTGCACTAAGTCTCTCATGGAGTCATTTTTCTTAAGCTGGAAGAAGGAAAATACATGAAAGAAACTTACACTATGGCTAGAGGAAAGTAAACACACGCGTTTACTAATGAAAGTGATGCTGACAACTATAAATTTAATCTTAACCTATTCTTTCAACCCAAAGCATCCATAATGATTATTTTTGCAAATGTTGCAGGAACATACATAGTGTATAGCGCTATAAGAAAGACCAATAAACTCTACTTGAGCTGTTGTAAATTTTGAAACAATTTAATCTAATCTACTCTAATCCACCTCCCAAGTGGGCCCCCTTGGTTGGCTTCTACTAGCTATCAACACATAATATAACTCAAAATAATTTATTCATTGTATTTCCAAAAAATTGATTACATTATCATAAACAACACACAGGACTAGAAGAGTAACTTTGCTTCAGATTATAATGATAATACAACAATCTGACTAACTTTCTATCTAACCATCATTTTCATTTATATAGAGGATTGATGCGTATTTAGAGAAAAGAAGATAAGATCTAACTAATTCACATCATAAGGAAAGGAAAGCACAACAGTCCATGACAGAATATCATAAAGGTTGCATAACCACTTCAACAAAACATTGATCACTGAGAAAATATAGCGTAAGTGTGTTCCTATATTTTTTGAAATGATTCTTCCTTTAATTTATTGGGCATGTCTCGTGGTATCATAATGGCTCTCTTTCATCTTGACTGAGTCTTCCTCGCTCTTCATCAATACTTTTTGATCCACTCTTCAGTCGCTCCTCTTTCCCTGGTGGGTTAGTATCACATGAATATATTCAAGTATTTAACCATTCAACTCAATCCAAATATTAGAACATAAATTCAAATAATTATATGAAATACTACAGCATATGTATAATATTTGGCAAAGCATATCAACTATTATCTACCCATAGGTTTTGTTGGTTTGACTATACTTATAGCATGTTCATAAGTTCAAATACTGAAAAGACATAACAAGTGTTTTAGAAATGTTTGAAATAGAGAATGAAAATATGATAAAACAAAGACAAATTATTTCCCCATCATCCACCCCCAACAAGCATAATGCTTGTCCTCAATCATTACATTTCTTAGCAATTCCCCTAAACTCCCCAACTTCAGTCTTTCCCCTCCTTTTGCTCTTGAAGGTGTAATAGAATCCCCTGGTCCTTTCCTAGTAATCCATCATGTAATCTACCCGGAGGTGATCCATTTTTGTAGCATTAATATCATACAAATGCTACATGAGCATTGGTGGCTGGAATGTCAAGCGACAACAGAGCTCATGCTCAATTTTCCTCCCCAACTACATATACTTAGGTTCCCGGTTCATTGTTGCTTCAAGGTTGAGAGGATTATGTGGCTTTGACTTCTTAAAAGCCTTTGGCAACCTGTTCCATCAATTCCTTACACCTGCTAAGTCTCATTGGAAGTTAAAATAGGGCATCCCCTGATACTCTTTGTCAACTTTCTCTCTAACACCAAAAATTATATCCCTGGTTTCTATTTTTGTCTTTACATAAGTGAGATTTAACCAATCCCTCAGTAAAACATCAGGCTTACTACTTTCAGCCCTTAAAGGTAACTGTTCTGATCTCTCTTGATCCTTGTAATTATCTAATTTTCTATCATAATTGGTTTCAATGTGCATCCATGACATTAAGGCCTTTAGATGTATATCTCCAATATAAAGTAGGGGATTCCGGTCAATTTCTTCAAGAATAATAAAATTATGGAGGTAAAGTTCACAAAGTAGGTTTTGTTCCCAAGTAGGAAGGGATTGGTATAGACCATAGAATTCCTGAGTCATTTTAAATTTGAACTCTTTATCTTTAATGGTCATCATTAACTAAAATAAAATAAATTTTTCTTTTAAATAAATGGCATAAACTCTGGGAGGAGGTCTGCAGGCTATAATTTGATCGGTTAGCTTTAAAGCATGGTCCATTTTCTGCTTCGTCCTTTTCATTTGTTCTTTCAAATCTTATATTTCCTCCCTTTGATCATCAATTTCTTTTTGCATTTTCTTTCTTTCTTCTTTCCAAAGAGTCCTTTTAAAAACAAACTGAGTATACAAACTGAAAAGAATAGATTGAAGAGTAGGTGGGCCAATCTCTTATGGCTAAGGCTTTTTCTTTTTCTTTTCACTACAAGTCTACTCTAGGTATTTCAGTGAACCAGGTTCTTTTAAAGGGCACAATAGCATTCTTGGAACAAGAGTGAGATGATGGTTGAGATAACTGAGGTTCTTCTTGCTTGTCTTCTTGGACTGTTTGATGCATTTCCTCAGGATCACTCTATTGCTAAGGTGGTTCCTAGTAAGTACTTTCAAGATGATTATCAAGTGATTCATTCAAATTCTTGGAATTATCTAGAACATTTGTTTGTGTTGGGGAACTATCAAAAACATAATCAATGTGGGGTTCAATGGTAGGTTTATCTGAGGGATCAAATTGGCTATCTGGAGGAACCTGTGGAATTTTCCCTCTCATCTAAGAGCTTCTCTGCAAAGGAGTCTCTATAACCTCTACAAAAAAATTTCTAATAGTTTTCTTCAGTCTCTCTGTTGTAGGAGTGGTTGTTGCAGGATTCGGCTTCCTTTTCTTATTTCTTAAAATTGTAGGGTTTTGGGGTTCATTGCCATTCTCAAGAACTAAAGTTCCTTCATAAATTTTTCATTTCCCTTTCTTTTGGGAAGAGGTAGGTACATTTTCCACTGGAGTAGGGAAAGGTTCATCTTCCCTAAGATTTTCAGGTTCTCCTCCTTGGCTAGTTATTTCAGCAGTTGGCTCGGAGATAATTTCATTCTCATTAACAAGTTGTTCAACAGGGTCATTTTGGGAATGCAATGTCTTGACCTAAACAAATTTATCCCATGCCAAGGGATATACATCTCTGAGAGAACTTTCAATAAGCAATTTAATTAGAGCATGGAGGGTAATAGAATTTGTTTTTCCTTTTTGGGTTTCTTTGGCACTAATACTCAACATATTATAAAGAAAATTTGGAACATTGACTGGAGAATTATGCCTAACATAACTATGCAATTAAAAATGGTGTGCATGCAAATGAGAAAACCTTCCTTCGCAGGTGAGGTACCTTATAATATGCATCGCTATCTCATCAAATGGGGTAGGAAGGGACACATGCATGCAGCCCTATTTGTTCACCTCTAATAGAGGGTCTGTAGGAAGGGTAAACTGAACCCGAGCTAACCTAGCATCATCTTCATTAGGATAATGCTCACCAATTGCAGGCAACCCAATTACTTCTGCAATGTATTCCTTTGTTTCCAAAATTGTCAAGCACCACACATTTGTCTCTCCTTCAAATGTATTCATAAATTGGTTGGCTACCTCCTCATCAAATTCTGTCAATTTTAGGAAATACCCAAGCCATCCACAAGCATGGAATCTTCGGACTGCTTCTACATATGTGAGCAGAATGGTGTGAACCGCTAGTTCATGATGCATTAACTGCCCTCCCATTGTTCCAAATTCTTTCTTTGAATTATTTCTACAATTTGTCAATGACAATTTTTCTCTGCTTCTGAAATTCCCTAATTTCCTAATCTCTTCTGAAATACCCTGAAATTCAACTCCTAACTGTACCTTAAACTACAAATTTCCTTGCAATCTCTATGTTATATTTTTTTGAATTTGATAATGATGGTGCTTATGATAAGGAATTATAATTTTAAATGCAATTAACTTCCACATAACTTGATTATGGCATCTTAGGATTACATCAAGTCAAAAATTGGAGATAATTTGGAAATTGAGGTACGACACTTGTGTTAAAGATAAAGGACTTGATAAAATAGAATATAAGTATATATTTGAACTGACAGGCAATCATAAGGAATGATGAGTACGTATGACAATAGTGACTTGGACAAATTAATACACTTCCCTGCCCCTTACAAAATAAAGACAAGTGTCCACACTTTTCATACTTAGTATGAGGTAGCAAACTGGCATAATGCCAAATTATAAATATGTGCAATATTATATATAATAATCGAAATGTATGCACTAAAAGTGGAAAATATTGAAGAGTTGTACCTATCATTATGTTATGACATGTGCTAGAAGGTGACAAAAAATGGAAAATCTCATCAAAGGAATGAGTGTTGAGGATGTCTACATCTGCTGATATGGCAATTATTGAAAGCATAAAAAATAGAAATGTGATGATGTGGAGAATGGGTGGATGGAAGGTTAAGAAGTGGAGTGGGATGGAAAGAGTAACATAGAAAGTGAATGGAGAAAGAAACTTCATTCAAAATGAAGTGTTTATTATGAGAATACTTGAAGGAAATTAGGGTGAAGCTGCAGGAAGAAGGTTGGCACCTTTTGTTGCAGGAAGTATTACCTTTTTTTATTGTGTAGTGTGACTAAATTGTTGCAAGAAATCATTCTTTATCTATGGCTAAAGGTATAGATGAATTCTATGAACATTGAATAATAGCTTGAAATGAACAGGATCAATTTTTGTCAGTTGTACTGCTCCATTGTCGAAGACATGATGATGTAGCACAACACACTCTATTAACAATAAATTCAATCACAAGACAAATAACACAGATTTGAAACCTTCAATATTTTCTCATTCATCACTGACTACCTCTACAATTCATTGTCAACTCTTAAGTAACCAAAAATTTGAAAAAAACAAGAAATCAGAAAATTACCCTTTTTGGCAGTTTTTTTCCACATATTTTTTGCCATTTTTGGTAATTTTTGAAACAACACCTAAAAAGATGAGATTTTCCCTAAACATGCCCTCGACTAAGTTAGAATGAATTTCCAACTAATATCCGAGATTAGAAACATATCTCCAGGTTTGTTACAAAACATAACTTTCTAAAAACTAGAGAAAAAACACTAAAAGCTGATTTCAGAGCCCGAGATGAAACTTTCAGCTCCCAAAAATGTGCTTAAACAGGCCCCAATTGATCTGAGATCCATTGGAAAAAAAAATTCCACCACCTAAGGCATGCACCCGAAAAATTTCAGCAAAAACCCAGACCCGAGTCAAAAGTTATGACCTCCAGAAGTTTTTGTATGAGATTATGACCTACAGAGGGCCCTGCATCATTCTCGCCTTCTTTAAAGGAACGCAGCTCCTGCAAGTGGTTTTCTATGAACTACTGCAACTTTGTGGGGTCCAATTTCATCACTTCCCATTCTAAGATCCAGGTGCTATCTGTTGCTAGTAATCCCTCCCATTGAATCAAGTACCTATTGTAATGACCATTCCGGGTGACTATAGACTGCTTGTCGAGAATGTGGGCAATCTTTTCCTTCTTTTTGCTTGGAAGGTGGTGATGCCAATCCACCTCATCTGTACTGGCTAGCTCAGGTAGTTCTCTATGAAATGCATATAAATCAGAAACATTAAAGATAGGAGAAATATCCAGATCATCGGGTAGACAAACCTCATAAGCATTATCATTGATCTTCTTCAAAATTCGGCAAGGACCTATCTTTTTGTATTTTAGCTTATGATAGGTGCTAGTGGGAAATCGCTCATGCCTCAAGTACACCATCATGAAATCACCTGCATTAAATACATGTCTCCTTCTACTGGTATCTTTAGTAGCCTTATATTGCTCATTGCTATCCTGTAATTTACTCCTCACATCTTATTGAAGTTGTTGAAGGTGTTCAGCAAATGCTTCCCCGTCATCACTAATTCTATCTTGCATAGGGAGTTGTACAAGGTCCAGAACACCTTGAGGATTCTTACCGTATATGATCTGAAAAGGATATTTTCCAGTTGACCTGTTAACAGAACTGTAGTAGGAAAACTCTGCTTGAGGCAATGCCAAGTCCCACTGCTTGGGTGTTTCACCAACAATACACTGTAACAGGTTTCCCAAACTCTGATTGACTACCTCAATTTTCCCATCAGTTTGGGGATGATAGGCACTGCTAAACTGTAATTGTGTTCCCATCTTCTTCCATAAGGTCCTCCATAAATGACTCAAAAACCTAGTATCCCTATCAGAAGTGATAGTCTTTGGAATGCCATGGAGTCTAACAACTTCTGAGAAAAATAGGTTGGCTATCCTTGTGGCATCATTAGTTTTTTTACAAGCAATAAAATGAGCCATCTTAGAGAATCTATCAACAACTACAAAGATAGAATCTATACCTCACTGGGTGTGGGGAAGCCCCAATACAAAATCCATACTCACATCTATCCATGGCTTGATGGGTACAGGTAGAGGTGTATACAATCCTATGTTTTGGGAGTGACTCTTAGCCACTTGACAGATTTTGCACCTTGCCACATACTTAGTAATGTCCCTTTTTCAGTTTTGGCCAGTATTATTTGTCTTCAACCAAGGCTATTGTCTTGTCCTTCTCAAAGTGACCAGCCAAACCACCACTATGAAATTCTTGGATAATATTTTCCCTCATGGAACCAACTGGTATACAAAGTTGTTTGCCTTTAAAGAGGTAACCATCCTACATAAAGTATTCTCCTCTCATGTGATCCAAAAGATTAGTTCCTGGTTCTTTAATCTTCTCTATAATTTCCCAAAAATCATCATCAGCCTCATACAAAACTTTAATAGCATCAAAACCAATGACCTCTATTTCCATTGTAGTTATGAGTGTAACACGCCGACTTAGGGCATCAGCAACCTGATTCTACTTTCCAGACTTATGCTTCAAAACAAAATTATACCCTTGCAAGAAAGACACCCATTTAGCATGCCTACTATTCAATTTCTTTTGTGTGTTCACATATTTCAGGGCCAAATGATCTGTAAATAGTAAAAATTCTTGTGGGACCAGATAATGCCTCCAATGCCTAAGGCTTGAACAATAGCATAAAATTCTAAATCTTAGGTAGAGTAGTTCTTCCTTGCATCATTTAACTTTTCACTGAAAAAGGCTATTGGTTTACCTATCTGGCTAAGAACAGAACCTATCCCAACATGGGAAGCATCACACTCTACTTCAAATACTTTATCAAAATTTGGAAGTGCCAATATAGGAGCTTCAATTACCTTTTTCTTCAAGAATTGGAAACTCTGTTCAACATCTGTTGTCCATGTGAATTCCCTTCCTTTCGTACAATCTGTGATGGGCACTACAATACTGCTAAAATTCTGAATGAACTTTCTATAGAAGGTTTCCAGTCCATGAAAACTCCTTACCCCTGTTATGCTGGATGGAGTAGGCCATTCTAGTATTGCCTTGACCTTTTCTGGGTCCATCTGAACACCATCTTCACAAATGACGAAGCCCAAAAAAGTCAAACTATTTTGCATGAATCTGCACTTCTTTAAATTTACACAGAGCTTCTCTTTCCTCAGTACACTCAGGATGATCCTCAAGTGTTGTAGGTGGTCTCCTTTGTTTTTGATGTAAATTGGGATATCATCAAAATAAACTACAACAAACTTACTAATGTAGGGTCGTAAGATAGTATTCATCAATCTCATGAATGTACTTGGTGTATTAGAAAGCCCAAATGGCATAACGATCCATTAATACAAGCCATCCCTAGTCTTAAAAGTTGTCTTCCACTTATCTCCTTCATGAATTCGAATCTGGTGGTATCCACTTTCTAGATCAATCTTGCTGAAGTATTTGGCCCCTGCTAATTCATCCATCATATCCTCTATACGTGGAATAGGAAACCGATACTTGATAGTAATTTTATTAATTTCTCTACTGTCAGTACACATCCTCCATGTTCCATCCTTCTTTAGGGTCAACAATGCCAGCATAGCACATGGGCTCATGCTTTCTCTAACCAGGCCTTTCTCAACTAGTGTTGTTACTTGTTTGTTGAGCTCTGCATGTTGTGTTGGGTTTAGTCAACAAGCTGCTTGATTAGGGAGAGTTTCTTTGGGAATCAGATCAATATGGTGTTGTATATCCCTTTTTGGTGGGAGACCATCAGGGAGCTCATTTGGAATAACATCAAAAAATTCTTCTAGTATCTTTATTGCATCATGTGGTATTATGTCTTCTAGTTCTTCTCCTCTTTTTACTACCAATGCATAGCAGCAACCTGTCACCTTCATTTCCTTGACAACATCCTTTGTAGACAACAAGGTCTCATTCTTCCTTTCATCCTTAAGTGGTAAGAGAGACACTTTAGAGCCATCCTTCCAGAAGGTATATGTATTTTTCTCTCCATCGCGCATGATCTTCCTATCATATTGCCATGGCCTTCCCAACAAAATATGACAAGCATCCATAGGAATAACATCACACCATATCTCATCCTTATAGATTTTTCCTATAGTAAACCTAACCAAACATCTTTTATCAACAGTAACCTCATTTCCTTTCTTAAACCATGCAATATGGTAAGGACAAGGGTGTTTCTCACATTGTAGATTTAATTTCTCTACCATTTCCTTAGCTACCATATTCTCAGAACTACCCCCATCAACAATAACTTGGCATACCTTTTTGCCTGAGGTGCATCTGGTTCTGAAGATGTTGGTTCAAAGCCATGATTCATCAAAGTTATTTGCAGGGACTTCTTCCTTCTCTGGAATGATCATTGATCTCCTCATCATGAGAGTTTCTCCCACGTCTGGTAGGACTTCTTGCCCTGTTCTTACTTCTATGAATTCTGGCTAAACCAAGTTCACTCTAGGTTGTCCTCCTTGATTTCTTTCTAGTACATTATAATTTGAACATTCAAAGGCTCTATGTCCTTCTTCTCCACACCTCAAACAAGTGAAAGGCCTTCTCTAATTTTCCCAACCTCTTCCGCTTCCGTAGCCTCATCCTCTTTGGAACCCCCTTCCTCTTTCTTTATTTGGAGGATCTTGCCTGGTGTTTATATTTTTTTTGAACCCTTGAAAGGGATCTCCCCGACCATTATTAGAACCTCCTCGAAATGGGGTTGAGGTACCCCTTTGACCACCTCTATTCCTCTGGATATATTTCCTATTCTACTTTTCTTCATCCTTTAGGGCTAATTGGTAGGCTTCTTCCATACTATTGACACGATGCACGCTCAACTCATCTTGGATGGAGAATTTTAGGCCATTCATATATCAAGCAGCCATCTGCTCATTATTTTCTTGATGCTCTATGCACATGGATAGCTTGTAGAATTCATTTGTATAGTCTTGCATTGAAGACAAGTTTTGTTTCAAATTTTGGAACCTGCGAAAGAGGGTTTGTGAATAATCCATGGGTAAGAATTTTTCTTTGACCTTTTTCTCCATCTCACTCCATGTCTTAATATTTTCCTTTCCTTTTCTAGTTTGTTCCTTTTGGAGATGATCCCACCATATTATTGCATGTCCTTTTAATTTTGTGCATGCAAACTTCATCTTCTTTTCTTCTGTCATAGGCTTCCATTCAAAAAAAATTCCCATCTTGTTTAGCCATTCTATTAATTCTTCTGGCTTAAGACTACCAGCATAGTCTGAAATGTCAATCTTGATTGATTCACTCCTTCCTTCCAAAGCCCTAAGAACTCTATCTTCATAGCTCATTTTTGTGTGTGTGAAAATTGTACCTGATCTGTAAACACAACACTTCAGTAAAACATTAGAGGTTAGCTATAATCGAAATCGTGCAAAATTGAAAACTATCTAACCAAGTGATTTACTACCTTCTAGTAGGTGCGAGATTAATGTTCTCAGATTGTTATCGAGATCAGTGACCTAGACGACACCTAAATGAAGGATTTGAATGCAATTGATCTAGATATGAATTGAATGCAATTAATCTATTTTTTTTATATTTTCTATGCAATAATATGAAAAACTGATATGAATCTATGCTAATATGGAAATTGATATGCTAAAATGATTTAACAATGATATGAAAAAGAATCTAAATGAATGTAAAATAAACAAATTGATCTCACAATAGCCTTGATTCGCAATAAGCTTTGATTCTCAAAATTCTAATTCTTCAAAATAGTTGTGCAATTCGTAGACGACCTTGGCAAAGTAAGCTTGCAAAATTATGAGATTTTGTGGATGCAAATTTGAGAGATGAATTATGAAGAGCTGAGCCTTGGTTTTATAAAAATCCAGGGCTTTGGAGGTGCATGGGAAAAAAAGCCATAAATCACTCAAATAACTCAGGTTGATTTTTGAGTTTTTTTTAAATAAAAGATAATTAACTCACAAAAACATGCAAAAGCTAAGTTTTAACTCAAAATAGAGTTTAGCTTTAATTGATAATTGATAGTTGTCTTCTTTTATGATTGTGCATGTATTATTTATGAATTAATTTAATAATAAAGTGATTTATTTCCAACTTAACTGTTTTTAAAAATAAAACAATTGATTTATGGGTTAATCAATTATTTAATCAAACTTTTATTAAAAACTATATTATTAAATAATGACAACTTGCTTTAATTAATTAAATAAGAATTTAATCAATTATTCATATGATATTAGATTTATTGTCAAAATTAAATAATACAATTAATAATAGATAGAATTAAATTTAATTACACAATAAAGTGGCAAATATTAAATCTAATTAATTAAATATGAAAATATTCAATTAATCAAACTTTAGGATAAATGTGATTTATTGCCAAATAATTATAAAATTAAAGATAATTATGATGCTTAGGAATATTACCCGATGTAGAATTTAAGATAATCAATTATGATTCGATGATGTTTAGATGTGCCTTAGATTAGGACTTTGATGTCGATTTCGTTTGAATTGAAGATGTAAGAGATTAATGAACTTATAGCCCATTTTTGGGGTATTACAATTTCTTCCAACCTCTCTCCTATATATTCCTCATTTTGGTCAGCACCTCTTTGGTTTCCCTCTTCATCAGATTCATTCCCTCCTTGTATTCCTTGATTATCCATTCGCTCACTAAGTCATTCAATCTGTCTCTGCATATCCAACATCAATCTTTGCATCGGTCTTACGCCTCCTCTTCCTCTTTCTCTTCCTCTCCCAGCCATCTTCCTGCTCTGATACCAAATGATGTTGCACAACACACTCTGTTAACAATAAATTCAATCACAAGACAAGTAACACAAATTTGAAACCTTCAATATTTTCTCATTCATCACTGACTGTCTCTACAATTCACTGCCAACTCTTAAGTAGCCAAAAATTTGAAAAAAACAAGAAAACCAAAAATTACCCTTTTTGGCAATTTTTTCCACAGGTGTTTTTTATCATTTTTGGTAATTTTTGAAACAACACCTAAAAAGCTGAGATTTTCCCTAAACATGCCCTTGACTAAGTTAGAATGAATTTCCAACTAATATCTGAGATTAGAAACATATCTCCGGATTTATTACAAAACATAACTTTCTAAAAACTAGAGAAAAAACACTAAAAGCTGATTTCAGAGCCCGAGATGAAACTTTTAGCTCCCAAAAATGTGCTAAAATGGGCCCCACTTAATATGAGATCAATTGGCAAAACAAATGTCACCACCTGAGGCACGCACACGAAAAATTTCAGCAAAAACCCAGACCTGAGTCAAAAGTTATGACCTCCAGAAGTTTATGTATGAGATTATGACCTATGGAGGGCCCTGCATCACATGATCTATTTCATAGGGTACTAACCATTGTGTTTGTAACTTTCCTAGTATTTCTTGAAATCATGAATCAAGTAGTAACACCCAATCACCTATTGAGAATTGTTTATTCTTTATATGTAAGTCATGTCACTTCTTCCTCTATTTCTAGACTATCTCTATTATTTGCAATGCAGATTTTCTCATCTCATCCAAAGATTTGAGGTGGAGAAGGCGGTCTCGGTGTGCTACAAGAAGATCAATGTTGAGCTTCAAGGCTGTGCGCAATGTTTTATGCTCAAATTCAATGGGCAAAATTATTTATTTTTCATAAAGCATTTCAAATGGAGTGAATCTTCTTGTTGTTTTGTAATCCCAGACTGCTTCTAGAAAGTGGTTGCTCCAATCTTGGTGATGTAGGTGAACTATTTTGGTAAGAATAGATTCAATCTCTCTATTTGTAACTTTCGCTTGACCATTTTCTTGAGGATGGTAGGGACTGGAATTTATGTGTCAGATATTGTACTCATTCATAAGTGTTGTGATCAGGGTTGATGTGAATTCTGATCCTTGATCTGTTACTAGCTCTCTAGGCACGTGATATCGGGTAAACATTTCTTCATACAAGAACTCAACCACTTTTTTTTCACATGCATGTTTCATGGTTTTGACCTCTACCCATTTGGTTACATAGTTAGTGAAAACTAGAATGTATGATTTATCATTAGATGGTGGGTCTATAGGACCAATAAAATTCACACTTTATCAAATGGTGTGACAACCACTTGTGGATGTAGAGGCATTTCATTTGACTTTGTAGGAAAACCCATCTGTTGGCATTTGTCAGATTTCCTGGTATAGTTTTTTGTATCCTTATGAAGTGTAGGCCAGTAATAACTAGTTGTCAATATTTTCATAGTTGTCCTTTAGTTGCAAAGTGTCCACCACAAGGTTCATCATGATAGGCATGAAGGATGTCATAAGTCTCATCCTCATGTACACATCTTTGCATAACATGGTCTGGACCAATATAGAACAATATGTTATCAATCCAGGAGAATTGAAAAAATTTTGCAATGAGCAATTTCCTTTTCTTAGGAGAAAAATGTGTAGGCATCTTATCAGCTACAAGGTAATTTTCCATATCAGCATACCATGGGCTTTTGACAGCAATATGAAACAAATGATCATCATGAAATGTATCATCTATCACAGAAGTGTCGGTGTCATCATTTTGGAGCCTTGATAAATAATCAGCCACAACAATAGCTTTCCATGGCTTCTCAATGATGGTTAGATCAAATTCTTGTAAGAGAAAAAGCCATCTTGCTAACCTACCTGAGATGGCAGGTTTTTTTATAAGATATTTTATGGTTGCATGGTTAGTATAAAAAATATTGGGTATCATGTTACAAAATGATGAAATTTATTCAAAGCATAGACAACTGCCAGCAATTATTTTTTAGTGACTGTATAATTGAGCTCTTGTCCATGTAAACTCTTGTTGATATAGTAAATGGCATTTTCAAGGTTATTGGATTTCTGACTTAAGACTGCCCCTATTGCATAATCAGAAGCATCAGTATGAATATGGAAAGGTAAAGACCAATCAGGACTTCTAAGCACTAGTGTTGTTGTAAGAAGGGACTTGAGCTGCAGGAAAGATTCCTCATAGGCTGGTGTCATGTAAACTCAAACTCTTTTGTAAGAAATGTATATAATGGACTAGCTATTTGACTAAAAAATTTAATGAAACACCTATAATAACAAGAATGTCCTAAAAAGGATCTAACATCTTTTTTCATTGTAGGTGTGAGCAATGTAATAATTACCTCAATTTTTTCAGGGTCCACTTGTATTCTAGCTCCTAAGATGAAGTGTCCTAGCACAATTCCTTGCATCATCATGAAACATTTTTTTCTATTCAAGGACAAATTGTGCTCTTTACATTTTTTTCTAATTTTACCATAGCTTCTTCAAAAGTAACACCAATGTGGTGAAATCATCCATGTAGATTTCCATGCAATCATGTGAGATATCAACAAAGATGTTGATTACAACCCTTTTAAAAGTAGCTAGAGCATTAAATAAACCAAAAGGTAACAAAGAATAGGCATGTGTTCCCCAAGGACATGGAAATGTGGTCTTTTCTTGATCTTCCAGAGCAATGTTGATCTGGTTATATCCATTATATCCATCAAGAAAATAAAAGTACTTTTTACCAGCTAAGGTATCCAGAACTTGATCAATGAATGACAAGGGAAAATGATCTTTCTTTGTAGCATTGTTTAGTTCTCTGTAATCCACACATATTCTCCATTTACCTCCCTTTTTAGGGACTATTACCAAAGGAGAAACCCATTTTTTGTCTGAGATTGGGTAGTGTAATACCCCAAAAATGGGCTATAGGTTCATTAACCTCCTACATCGACATATCGAATGAAATCGACATCGAAGTCCTAACCCAAGGCACATCTGAACATCATCAAATTTAATTGATTATCTCAAATTCTGCATTGGGGAATATTCCTAGTAATATTCCTAATCATCATAATTATCTTTAATTTAATGATTATTTGGCAATAAATCCAATTTATCCTAAAGTTTCATTAATTGAATATTCTAAATATTTAATTAATTAGATTTAATTTTGCCACTTAATTGTTTAATTGAAGTTAATTCTATTTATTCCTGAATTGTATTATTTAATTTTGATAATAAATCCAAAATCCTATGAATAATTGTTTAAATTATTATTTAATTAATTAAAGCAAGTTGTCAATTTTTAATAATATTGTTTTTGAATAAAAGTTTGAAAAATAATTGATTAATCCATAAATCAATTATTTTATTTTTAAAATCAGTTAAGTTGGAAATAAATCACTTTATTATTAAATTAATTCATAAATAAAACATGCACAATCACAAAAGCAGACAACTATCAATTATCAATTAAATCTAAACTCTATTTTGAGTTAAACTCTGCTTCTGCATGCTTTTGTGAGTTAATTATCCTTAATTTAAAAATAACTCAAAAATCAACCTGAGTTATTTGAGTGATTTATGGCTTTTTTCCATGCACCTCCAAAGCCCTAGATTTCTATAAATTAAGGCTTCAGCTCCTCATTTATCCATCCATCCATGAATTGCACACTCACACTGCTGAATTGGGGACTGAAGAATCGATCTTAAGAATTCGAGTTGTTGTGAGATTTTCATTATTTTTGCATAGTATCCATATCATTTAGAATATTATTGTTAGATTAATTATATCGCATATTAGTTTTTCATATTAGCATAGATTCATATCAAGTTTTCATCATTATTGCATAGAAAAACCAAAAATATAGATTAATTTGCATGCATTACTTCATTGCTATCTTGCATTCAAATCCTTCGTTTAGGTGTCATCAAGGTCACTGATCTCGGTCCAATCTGAGAATACATACTCGCATATATTAGAATGCAGTAAATCGCCTGGTTAGTTTAGTTTTCAATTATTGCACGATTTTGATTTTTGCTAACCTCTAATGTTTTACTGAAGTGTTGTGTCTACAGATAGGTACAAAATTCACACACACATTTTTGGTGCCCACTGTGGGGCCCTGAAATAGGTTTCCCTTCATTTCTATCAATTTGCTATCTTTTGAGGTTAAGGGTTTCAAGGGTTCTAGTATACTCTACAGGATGTTATTTTTTGTTTCTTTTTTGCCTGCAAAAAAAGAAAAAAAAAATTAGCACTTTTTCTATCAAAACAATGATTTTAAATTTTCTATCTGTACTTTTGTACATCTCTGCATGGATTCTCACACAAGCTTTTTCATCGTTCCACGTGAAGTCTTGCTAGTTTCAGCACTTCCTCGCGTGAGACTTCATCTTTTGTCGCGTGAGACCATACTTGCTCCCGTGAGATTTCATCCTTCATCACGTGAGATAGTGTTTCCTCGCACGGGACCACATCCTGACTTGCGTGAGATTTTGCTACAGAGACAGAATTTGTGAATCCGTACTTTCAGATTATTGATTTCTAATGCTTACAATTTTGCTGTTGATTTGTCTTGATTTTGTACTATCAGATGTGTGCTAAATTCTGGGTTGCAGAGCATTGGACCTAAGGTATTCTTCTCAAGCTGATAATATTTTGATTTGGATTAAAATAAACTCTCACGTGTCAAGCTTGTGTGACTCTTATCACTTTCATATCACATACTTCATTTTGGGCTATAAAAATGAACATAGATTTACTTTTCAGCATCTTTGTTACGCATAGTAATTAGGCCCTATGAACACTATTCATGGTTCTTGAGAGAGTGGGTTTCTAGTGAAACGCTTCTCAATGAAGGAATCCTTGTAGGTAGGGAGGTTATTGAGAGAGTCTCATGTTCTACTAGATTTGTGCATCTTCAGCTTCTGATTGATACATTCTCTCTCCAGAGAGGTTGATAGATCATGAGTGGTTGACATCATAGATCTTTGTGAGATAATCTTAGTCTTAGCGTATCGGATTAATCTATCTACTTTATTTTGGTGAAGTGAAGAGGCTAGGGGATTATTCTCTACTTCCTTTTTGGATAATACCAGAAACCCAAATCCTTGAATTTGATCTAGTCCCCCTGTGGTATATTTTGTGAGTCACCTTTAGAGAGGGTTAACCGTAGTGGACATTCCCTTAATTGGGTCAACCACATTGATGGAACCTCAAGCGGTAATAGCTATTTTTGTTATGGTAGTGACAACCGCTATATAAATGTCCTTGTGAAAGAAATCTCCATAGGTGTGGTCTCTTGTTGGGCTGTCAGATCTCCCTAGCAGATCCTGAAGATTAAGTTCTCGGACTATGTCAAAACCCCGGTGCACCTGGATTGGAGTTTTCCCTCTTGAGATCATAAAATTTGTAGAGTCAAACCATTACTAAAAACCCTAGTGAGGCCAAATTTTCATTTTCTAGGAATATGTGCATATTTGCAAAACTTTTTGGAACATACACAATTAGCACTCTTACAGATTAGCACATTTAGTCACTTGATTGTTCATGCACAGGGTTGCTTTGTCCCCTGTTCATTTTTTTCAGATGTGCTTGGAATCACTTGCTTGTTGTTTTGCGTGCTTGTTTATCTATTTGGTTACTAAGAATGAATCAATCTAGTATAATCTTCAAATCTAAACAGATAATTTTGTAAACAATCTGATACTGAAACACTCAACAATTGCAAAATCAGAGAAAAAATCCTTTTTTGGTCTGAGAACTGAATATTCTATTAGAGAACAGCCAGCATTGTGTCTCGATATTTGTGTCTTAAAATTTGTACCTCAAAATCTATACCAAAACTGTCAAACTATGTCATTTTATCGCGCGAGACAACACATTCTTGTGCACAGCCTGGTACTTCCTCGCACAAACCTATCCTAAAATTTGCAAAATAGAGAGCTTATTACTATCAGTTGGTCAACTTTCTATTAGATTTGATTTTTTTCTGGGGTCTGTATGCCTATTTTCCTGTTGCGCATTGTCTGAAACTGCATGTTTAGAGTTGAGAAACACGTCTTGGAATCTGTCAAAAAAATCATTGTGTTTGAAGCAGAGCAGAGCCTATAACAAATCCAATCATTTTCCTAAAGTGGCCTTTTGACTCTGATTTAGCCTTCTATTTAATCGATTTGAGTCTTTTTCATCTTGTGTCAAAACCTTGTCATAGCTATCAATCTTCAATCAATCATCAAAATGACTAAGTGTGGTGAACTCATGTCTGCTATATTTTGGGAATCTACCCATACATCCAGGGCATAACCTCCTTCATCTATGTCTAATCTCAGCTTCAATCAATCAAACCTTTATAAGGTTGTGTCATTTGATCTTCTTGAATCAGATCTTTCTTCAGTTGTCTTAATCATATTATTTTGTTTCACCCAAGGTTAATGGTGGAAACTAGAGCTTCCTCTCACAAGAAATTTGGAGAAGCATCCCATACCTTACCTATAACCACTACTAGGGGTCCAACTCTTGAAAAACTTTACAATTCTGGTCTTTACGAAGACGACGGTCTTGGAAATTTTTGATTAAAATCTAGGTACATTCCTCCTTCATCAACTCATAGAGGTAATCAACAAACTCCTTCTCAATCTATCCCAGGTAGAACTCCCACCATGTCTCAAGCAGGGACTAACTTTGGCTCTCAAAGAGCTCAATCTCAACATGGTGCAGATCAGGAACCCACACCTAAAGAAATTTCTCAATATCAAAACGATGATAACTTCAAACGAATGATGAAGCATTTCTTGAAAGAAGATAGAGAAGCATACTTTTTGCAATTATCTCATCAAGGAGCTAAACTTCCTCCCAACTTTAATGTTGAAGATATCATTACACATGAGGAAGAAACTCCACTCACAGCTAT
The DNA here is from genome assembly GCA_027943335.1 of Chamaecyparis obtusa. Classification (NCBI taxonomy): domain Eukaryota; kingdom Viridiplantae; phylum Streptophyta; class Pinopsida; order Cupressales; family Cupressaceae; genus Chamaecyparis; species Chamaecyparis obtusa. The sequence goes on along the minus strand of BSBK01003731.1, from coordinate 362,844 downwards.
GATGAAACAGATGCATGCCATGCAAGTCAAACTTAATAACCTTGAGAAAGAAAAAGAACCCAAGGAGTTCTCCATGGAGGCCCTATGTCCTTTTCCATTTGACAAAGACTTGTACATGCTGCCATTCCCAAAAAGAGTGGAGATGCCTAAGTATGATAAGTATGATGGACACTCAAATCCCAAAGATCATGTCAGAGAATTTTGTACACAATCTATGGATTTCATGCACAAACCAACCTATCTGATGCATCTCTTCCCTCGATCTCTAGGGGGAGCAGCCATCAACTAGTTCTCTAGATTGCCTTCTACTATCAAAACTTTTGAAGAGTTGATCAAATTGTTCTATCAACAATATTCCTACAATATTCAACATCCAGTCACCATGATCGATATCTACAATCTCAAATAATATCCAGGGGAACCATTCTTGACATTTCTCAAAAGATGGAGGAAAAAATTCTCTCTATATGCTAGGCCTATTCCAGAAACTAAAAAACTAGAAATCTTCATCAATAATCTTGTCCCAGAGATCAACTACCCTTTACAAATGCAAGATCATACATCTTCTGATAAGATGGTAGATGCAATCAAATTTGAAAAAGTACTTGTGAAAAAAGGAGAAATCACACTTTAAAAGGACAAGTATGAATCAGGATCCAGTTCTAAAGACAAGAATAAGAATAAAGGCATTGTCACAGATGGTGTTGTTGATACTATCTGTGCCCCATCAAAGGCACCAGCTTTCAATTTAACTATTGGTACCCAAGCCATAAAAGCTTCCAAACAAAAAGTGTCTGAATTATCTCAAAAGAAGCCAGAGTATAAAAAGTGGTCCGCTGATAATAAATGAATGTTCACTCCTCTTGGAGAATCTTTAGAATTAGCTATGAGAACTTTGCTGGCCAATAACATCATCTCTTTGCCTGAGATTCAACCACCTGATTCTGAGCCTAAACCAAAATGGTAGAGAGAAAATGAATTTTGTAATTTCCATCGGGGTAAAGGTCACAAAACTAATAACTGCTTACGCTTGAAACATACGATCCAAGATCTGATTGATAAGGGAGATATCTATGTGCTATAAATGTGTCACACTTCTATGAATCATTACATTCAAGAACACTCAAGAATGAGGTCTCAAAAATTGATCCATAGCTCCCTAGGCATGGAGTGCAAGGGTTTTTAAGAATGCTCTCAGCTAGAGCTATTAAGCCAATAACCTTGCTAGTAAACCATGCAATGGGATATTCAAAGAAGACAAGGGAAAGAATGTCAATATCCTCAAGAATCAAGAATGAAAATGCAATGCTATGCTATGCTAAGAATGGAAATGCAAGCTAAGCTATGAAAATGAAAGATGCAAGTATTACAAAGCCTCCTAGTTAAACTAGATGGATTAATCTAAAGCATAAAGGAAATCTAAGCTAAGAATGCCATGAAAATGAAGCTACTATGGAAGAAATGAAACTATGACAACATGTAGATGCAAAAACCAAGAATGCTCCAAATCTTCAAAAGCTCCAAGATGACCTAGAAAACCTGTAGCATAACATTAGCATAAAAAGTTGAGGATCTAGAATGAAGAAAAGAGCTCTCCTTTTATAAGAAATGAAAAAGAATGGACCATGGAGATTAAGAGGCAAAAGATTTAATCAATGGTGGAGCTTGAAAGAGGAGCAATCCATGTGCACAAATATCCTCCAATGAAAAAATAAGAGTTGACTTTTGTGTCCATATGAGACAAAAAGTGCTTTTTCCCTTTTTTTAAAAATAAGAATAATGCTTTATTTGTGCAACTTAGGATAAGAGGAAAAGTGGGGGCTTTTATTTATTAAAAGGGGAGGAAATATTCTTTTTAATAAATAAAGACTTAGGATAAAATGTTTAGCCCATAGAAAATAATCGAATAAATGATAGAACTAGGATTTGATCAAGAATAAGCAATTAGTGATTTAGCAAAAGGGGCTAATAGTCTAGATGACCATTTTTAGGTGTATACATTTGCCCCTCTTTGACAAATGTGTGATCGATCTGGGAACACATGCAGTCAAAGAATGAAGTTGAAATATGAGATCGATTTGGGATCACAAAACAACTCAGATCAGCCAAGAAGGCAAGCAGATAGCGATCTGACTCCAAAGAATGAAGTGCAGAGAGATAGAAAATCCTGCATGATCAGCCTGGTAGCGACAGTACTGAACACTTAGGAAAGAGATAGCTAATAAGATATGATGTGTTTGCCCCCTCGGGATCAAAAGCGAAATCTGGGTAGAGGGAATGCAGAAGCAAGAGCAACATGATCAAATCACTAGAAATCATAATCGAAGAAAGAGAACAGAATAACCATCAAGCAGTGAAGATATGCCCACACATGGGACACGGGGCATGAACCAAGCGGTCCCTCAACTTGAAAACAACACGAAGGAGAGGAATTTGAACATGGGATTTGAAAGTGAATGAAAGATTGAAAGTTTGAAAGAGATGGGGTTGAAGAGGTGAAGAATGCCCCAGCGAAGATCGAAGGATCAAGCCACAAAAGGTCATCCACCTGCGTAGAAGAAGGAGAAAGGCAATTTGGGTGATCTAGGTGAACTCAGATTTTGGTTTGGATCCCGAAATGAATAGAAAATGATGTGATATGAAAGACAAGAAGTGAAAGACATGATCGGGAAGAAGCAAAAGGTGAGCACAGTTTGATTAACAAGTCCATGAAAGATGAAAGGAGAGCTCTCTCCATATGCAAGATGCAAAACTAAACTAATATGAACCTAAGAATGCAAGCTACATGAAACATGGTTTACTTGCAAGGTTACAATGCTAACAGACATCTAATTATCATCATTGAGTGTTAGGTAGTGCCGTAAGATCATACAATGCACACTAGCATAACTATGTGGATATGAATATGATCTTTATTAGATAGAAATGTGGAAATCCCACCTAGGCATCAAAGACATGTAGGTCAAGATGACTAGTGCAGTGAGATTACCTAAGTTTGATATAGCAAGATTATGCTCACATCGAGACACAAGAAAGTCAGGATGGCTATAAGCATGCACTTGCGAAATAGTCAAGGATAATACCTTGTAGATCCCAATGTCAAGTGGAACAAGCATAAATGCTAATGACAAGTAGGACCAACAAAATATATCCACAAGTAGAAAAAGTAATCAAAAATGTTCTCATTCCCTCAATCTTCTAGCTATGCATCATAAAAAATGATCATAGGGGGAGAACACTCAGCAAAGAAATCATCATAGACAGCACGCAAAGAAATGAAGTCAAACAAATCTCAGTGAGTCAAGTGCGTGTGTGTAGGTCATAGAGTCAAACTTTGAGTATCACATCTACCAGTGAGAAATATTGCATCATCTAGACTGCGGGTAGGACATCTGATAAGTGTTGAGAAACACTCGACGTGAGGGTAGTGTTGAAAAACACAGTTGGGGTGCTGTTAAAAAACACTGTTAGAACCAAGTTGCCCCAGAAACCCAGATGCACAAAGAGACCCAAGATAAGCTCAAAAAAACATATGCCCCCTAGACTAAGACAAGAATCAATTCTAGGCTAGGAGAGGCAAAGTGAGAAGTGGAGCAAAGGAGCGCCACGCAAGACTGATAGACATAGGTGCAGAGGGTCTCAAGCAGTGCCTGTTTCTAGGTTTTCACCACTTGATAGATTTATTACAATTTTTTTAGGACTTTTTATATTTTTATTTTTATTTTTGCTACCAAGGCGCTTGTTTCCAGGTTTTCACCAAGGCACTTTTTCAATTTTTTTAATTTTTTTAATTTTTTTATTTTTTTGGGTGAGACATCAAAGTGCCTATTGCTAGGTTTTCACTAGGATGCTCTTTTTTTTTAGGACATTTTATGCTTTTTAGGATTTTTTTAGCATCATATATGAATTTTTTTGGAATTTTTTCAGGATCATAAAGTATGTACAAAGAATGCCCCAGATGGAAATGGGCATCAAGAATCTGCTTCCTCTGATGTAGAGAACTGATAGGCCCCAGGCCTAGATGTTGTAGTTGTGATGATAGGAGGTCTCAACCAGTTCGACCAATAATAACCAGCCCTAAGCAATGTCTGAGCTAGCGGAGGATCGTTAGAATGTGATCCACATATGCCATCGTGGATTTCAGCTAGCACTTTTTTTGACTCCTCTATTTCTAGACACCTAAGGAGAGTTCTGTCTAGACCCTTCCTATACAAGTCACCAGAGACAAAGGCAAAGTGTAAGGGATGGCAGGAAGAATGGCATGGTGGATTTTCAGGAGGAATATGAGGTGGAAGATATGAAAAGATGATAGGATTGCAAGATTTGTGAGCAGGATAGCGTAATTCATCCACCAGGAACTTGAAGTGAAATTTATGATTTTTCATTTGTAAGATGGATGTCAAAGTAACCAAGGCATTAGCAACTTTGTTCTCAGCTTTAGGAATGGGCTGAAGTGTAACAAATATGAGATCATGCTGGAAGTAGTGCACCATTTTTTTGTAGAGAATCAGCTTGTCATCTTTTATTTGAGAATCATTATTTTTGAGCAAATTTTTAGTTTTAATTTTCTTAGGTGTGGATACCAGCACAATGTGGTTTTCACCATCCGACCATTGCTCTTTTCTTTTGACATGATGACTGTGATACTTGATTTTTGATTCAATCTTTTTTGTTGCTAGTTCTCTGGTGGAAGAAGTAACAAGTGTTGATGTGAGATGAAAAGAAGTGATTGGTTCAATAGCATTTATGTGAGAGGTGTCATCTCTAGTGACAAGAGAAGTGGAGCCTATAGGGTAAGCTCCAAAAGTAGCTAGACCTAGATTTGTCATAGAAGGACCAACATAGTCAACTAAGGCAATACGGGGAACAAACCCATCAGACCCTTTGCAAGACTCATCGACTACATTGGGATGGTTACGAGAGGTATGAACTACATCAACATCCATATCTATCATGGAAGAATCTTTTGGAAGAGGCTTAAGATGCTGAGAAGTAGAGATACTCATGTCATTATGTGAGAGATCACCTCTTTTTAGCAGTCGTGCAATGTTGCGACATTGTCTATCATAGTGCGATGATTCTTTAGGCACATAGGTTCTAGACATAGAGGCCTCAACCATATCATCAGTAGATATACATTCTTCTCCCCAAAGAAGTGAAGTAGAAGGAATATCATCTCCCATTTGAACCATAGTGTGCAGTGGTGACTCATCTGTATCTGTGTCTGAATTACTGAGCATGGGAGTATTTCTAGAATTATCTCTATAGATCCACTCTTGAATAGCTTGTTCTTCTCTTTCTTCTTCTAAAGGAATGGATGAAGGAACAAAAGTATCAAAGATCATCATAGTAGAAGTGGAAGGCTTCATGTGATCAGAAGGTCTCCCATATGACCTAGGAGAAACAGGTATAGAAGAAAAGGAATCCAGCGTATATTCACCCATACCAAGGCTCATCATCTTAAGTGTTTTCTTCTGCAGCAACTAGAGACATACTAGGATCAACAGAAGGTTCATTGTGAGGAACAAATTTTTTAGTAGCAGCAAGAGCATTAATAGCAATAGTATGGTCTCCAGGAATCACAACTTCAGTGCCATTGTATGAAAATTTGACGCACTGATGATAAGTGGAAGGAACAACTTGCATGTCATGGATCCAAGGATGACCCAAAAGAATTTTATATGTGAGTGGGATGTCCAATACTTGGAAGCTAATATCTTTCGTGATAGGGCCCACTCAGACAGGCAGTGTGACAAGACCTTGGGAAGATCTTTCCACTTCATCATAAGCTTTTATAGTAATCTTCTTTTTAGAATCCACAAAAAATTTTGACAAACCCAATTATTGTATGACATTGAAAGAAACAATATTTAACCCTGCACCATTGTCTATCAGGACTCGGCAAACTCAGGTATTGTAGACTAGAACTTCAATGTGTAAAGCTAGATTATGCGGGTGAGCAATAGATATGTCATCTTCTACAGAAAAGGAGAGAGATAGCGGAGATGAAATGTGGTTGACCATAGCCTGAAATTGATCTGGATCAATGTCATTGGGAACACGTGTTGTACGTAGAGCCTCATCAAGAATCTCTCTATGTGAAGGGGATAACTGAAGCAACTCAAGGATAGATATATGTGCTGGTGTCTTTTGCAAATGTTGGATAAGATCATAGCTAGGGGTGGCTGAAGGAGCCACTTTTTTGGAAGGAAAAGCTTGCTTGGGATCTTGCGCAATTTTAAGGACAATCTTGGCTTGCCCCCTAGTAATAGCATTCAGTGTCTTACTTTGGGAAGATGAACTACCACATGTTTGCAAGACCAACTTTGGATTACCATGAGTGGCTTTATTATCCTCTTGAGACCTCATCATTAAAACACTCTCAACGGGCTCTACCATGTTGATCACAGGCGTATTAGAAGGATACGTGTAATTGATCTTAGTATCATGATTCTTCTTATTTGCTTGAGAAGTTTCCACCTTATCATGCTTAGGTAGAGGATCTTTGAAAGCTGTGTGATCAAAATTTTTAGTTAAGCCATCAGTGGAGATTGTGCCATTCTCAATAAGATCCTGAATATCATCCTTAAGCTTAAAACAATTATCTATTGGATGTCCCTTGTTTCTATGATAATGACAGTAATGATCATCTCTCCACCAATCAGGCCTATTTAGCGGATCCCAGTTACCAAGTTTATCAAGAAGCGTAAGATATCCATTGTGAACCAAAGTCTTAAGAATCACATCATAAGGTTCTGCCAACTTGGTATAGATTCACTTTCGAAATGACTTCTTAGGCTTATTTGCATATTGAGGTTTAGGAGCATTGTGAGCATTGGCAGCTTCTTGTTGTTTTGCTGCATAGATAGCATTGGAGAGATTGAAAGTAGGCTCTTTAACTTTAGGAGCGTCAACAACCCCATCATTGACAGCATACTTGTTTTTATTCCAAGGTTTGTTCTTGTCTTTGCCATTGCCTTTAGCATCTTTATTAATAACCATATCCCCTTTTCTTATAGCTACATCCTCAATCCGATATGCACTTTCAACCATGTCATTGAAAGAGGAGAACAGTTGCTTCCTTAGATCATAAAATACCTCAGGCACAAGTGTGTTGACAAAAATGTCAATCTTTTCTCTTTCAGGTAGCGGACGAGGATATCTAGAATACAATGACCTCACACATTGTAAGTAAGTTGAAAATGGCTCACCTTGATGTTGTCGTAGATTACTGAGATCTATCATGGTGACAGGTTGTTGGATGTTGTAAGAATAATGCTAGGTAAATCATTGAGCCAACTCATCAAAAGTCTTAAGAGGTGGTGTCAATTTTGCAAACCATTCTAAAGCTTGGCCTCTTAAGCTTCGAGGGAATAGTCATAGAAGAAATGTGTCTTCATGAAGAAAGTCCATGCTAAGAGCATAAAAGTGATGCACATGGTCATGGGGGTCACCATTTCCATCATACTTGTCATATTTGGGAACCTCAATATCCCTAGGAAATGGGGCCATGTATAGACTTTTATCAAAAGGAAGAGCACAAATTGATTCTACAAAAGAGACCTTTGGAGGCTCTCTTTCTAATGCCATTTGGGTAAGACGTTGATTTTTCCGACGCAATTCTTCCTGAAGGACTTCCAATTTAGTTGGTACTCTTTGTTGGACAATTTGTCTGACATCATAGCCGGGAGGAAGCTTATATCCTCTAGAAGTCATATATTGAAAATATTGATCGTCATTATGCTCTAAAAGCTTATGCATCATTCGTTGGGAGACCACATCTTGTTCAAATTGCATAAGATCCTCACTAGAAATCTCATCATCAGCCTCTGCCTCATGTTGAGAGGGAGGAGGCCTAGGAGGTGAAGAAGGCATACCAAAAGTAGGTCTTGGAGGAGATCTTGGTGGCATATTGTTTCCATTGTTGCCATTAAAAAGAGGTCTATGCTCATAGTTACTAGTCTCGGGTTGCTCGTGGAATGTCCCTCTATAAGCCATGCACCTAGAAGCATCCATCCTTTGTTGATTGTGTTCTTTGTCTAAGCGCGCTTGGTTATCCTTATGCTCAAAGTGTTCTTGAAAGCGTTGAAATTTTTCTTGTTCAGTCAAAGTGAGTGAGACACTATCTGTGTTTTTGGGGGTCTTGAATGTGGAAAAGAGGAAACCTCCTTTGTACCACAGGGTAGCCCTAGAATCCTCAGATTGGTTAGAACTAGAACTGTTGTTGCTAATGGGTGCTCGTGAGTGTCTAGTTGGAGAAGGTAACTATGTATAATTGAATGGAGGATGACTCTCTTGCTCAAATTGAGACCAAGTTGTAACCGGCATGAAAAGAGATGTTGGTTGACTAATAGAATGAGATAAAGTTTCTCAGATTTGAGATAAGCAAAGCTAATAAAGATCACTTATCAAAGGAGAACAATAGAGAGATGGCTCATCAAAAGTGCTCAAGCACTTACAAAAATCAATTGACTAAAGCTGAGCAATGAGCAAGAAGCTCAATAAGCAAGTAGCTAGAGAGGTAACCATGATGCGACAAGTGATCAAGAGTAGCATTTGTTAAACTCAAATCCAATAGTTTTAGCTCATTTGTTTCAGTCTAGAACAAATCTAAGCATGTAGATAACAAGCTAGCTTCAGGTAAGAACAGAAAAAGACATTCTACAACAGGTTAAAGTGCAAGTTTAGCAACTCCGAATTGCAGTAATGACAGGACAGTAGAAATGACCCAGGCAATAGTTCTTAGGCAAACAGGGTGATACTTCTAAGACCGAGCGATACTTTGCCTTATACCAAGCGACAGAGCTTAATATACTAGAGTGACAGACTTCAGGCAACGCAAGTGATAGACAGCAGGTGCAAACTATCGCATGATATTTCTCAGTAAGGCGCACGATACTGTTGCAGATTTGGGTGATTCTTTGACCAGTGAACATAAAAATCTCAGTTTTGAAGCGTTTTGATCAAGTTTGAAGGTTGGATAGTGATGCAGGAGCATCCTGGGTGTAAGCGCAATCTTGCATCACCCAAAAACATTTCTATTTTTTTGAATTCAATAAGGGCTATCTTGTGCAGAGCTGCTATTTATGGAAAGTTACTATTTTTGGTAATTTTCGTATGTGCTCAGAATGATCTGATTTCTTTCTTGGAGGTTCATTTTGGTCATATAAGTCTGCCAGTAAAGTTTCATTGCCAGATCAAGTGTATATTGGAAGATATTGAAGATTTTCGGTATTGGCAGCAGGGGACAGAAACTTTGAACTCAGTTTTGAAGGCTTTAGAGGCCCCAGATGAGGTCGAATTTTGGGCTGAATGAAGCTTGCTTCATTCAGGCGTTGTAGAGCTCCTCGCGCCCTTTCCGAAATGGGGTTACAATAGTCAATCGGGTCAACTGGTGATGACTTATGGTCTTCGGAAGTTGGGTCACCTGAAATGGCGGAAAATGATTTTTCTTCAAAATTTCTGTTCGGGTTTCAAAATTTATTTCGAGCCGACTATGATGTAATGAAATGTAAAATAAAAATAATTCTAAGTTTGGTCGGCCTTATTGGCTAAAATTATGGAACCTTCCCAGGCGGTGGAAAATTGCCTATATAAGGAAGGCTGTATTATTGTCTTAGGCAGTTCAGAATAGTTCTGGGTAGTAGATCTGGGTATTGATTCGAGGCTTTGTCCTACAGAATATTGTAAGGGAATGCCCATGTGGCTTTGCATATTGTAATTCTGAAAGTTTGTAATTCCACATTTGTGGAGATAATAAGAAGCCAATTTTCTGTTCTTGCATATTGTTGTTGTTTCTCTATTTCTGTTATGTGTTTGTGGTATTAAGGGGAGCACCCTTCATCAAGTGGTATCAGAGCCAAGTTTTCTTGAGTGTGTAAACAGATCGCCGACTGTGAGGCAGTTTGCACCAGGACCGTGGTTAGGGTTTCAGCGCGCATCGCGAAAATGCCTCCACGAAGAGAACGTGGCGGAAGACCTGGTGTTGTAACACCCGAGGTTAGAGAGCTGCAGAGACAAGTGCGAGCATTACAAGAAGAGATTCATAGAGGAATGAATCTTAATGTCAGAGATGAAAGCGAGGATGAAGCCGAAGAAGAATATCAAGAAAGAGAAGTTGAAATTGTGAACCAGGAGGAAGAAAGACTTTTTCGGGCGATTTCCAAGATTGGGAAAAGACCTAAGATTGAGGTTCCTACATTTTCTGGAAATCTTAACCCAGAGGAATTGATCGACTGGATCAATGAGTGTGAAGAATATTTTGAGTATGAAGATGTTGAGGATCCTGATAGGGTCAAATTTGCGAAGGCCAGACTGAAAGGTCATGCGAAGATATGGTGGCAAGAGATTCAGTTGGAGCGAAATAGAAGGGGAAAGGAGAAAATCATGAGATGGGATCGAATGGTGGATAAATTGAAGCGACAGTTCATTCCTGTTGATTATGAGCTTGATCTACTAAAGAAAATGCAAAGTTTGAAACAAGCAGGAAGATCTGTTCAGGAGTATACAGAGGAGTTCTATCGACTTCTCATCAGAACAGGCCATGCAGAAGCTGATAAGGAGAAAGTTGCCCGATACCTTAATGGGTTAAGGCCAAGCATTCAAGAGGAGCTGAATCTGGTTCGAATGAACAGTATTGAAGAGGCATACCAGTTTGCCCTAAAAGTAGAGGAAAAGCTGAACAAGAAGTTTGAGAGCAGACAAAACGGAAGAGGTCGCGGTGGACGATCTGGTGGACGGTCATATGGTGGCCGAAATGAAGATCCGAAAAAGAAGGATGAGGCCAGTAGCAGTCAGAATCAGCGAGGAAATAATTCCAATCGCTTCCAGGATCAGAATAATAGAGATCAAAGAGGAAGAGGAAGAGGACAAGGATCTGGAAGAGGTGGCTTCCGTGGAACATGTTTTCACTGTGGAGAAGAAGGTCATAGGGCATTTGAATGTCCTCAGCGCCAAGGCAGAACAGACAGGAGAAATGAAGGCCAGGCCAGAGTTGCACATGTAGATGAAGATGCCAGATCATCAAATTCTGAAGATGCTGAAAGAGGAGAAACGTTGATTAACAGAAGAGTCCTGTTGAGTGGTGAGAATGAACCTGAGCAAAGGAGGAGCCTATTTCACACCAGGTGCAAGTGTGAAGGTAAATGTTGTGATGTGATTATTGATAGTGGAAGCACTGACAATTTGGTGTCAGAAGAGATGGTGACAAAGTTGAAGCTCAAGAGACAGAAACACCCACATCCATATCGGATTGCCTGGGTGCAAGACGACCACAAGGTCATGGTCAGTGAACAGTGCCCGGTAAAGTTCAAGATCGGTGGATACCAAGATGAGGTATTGTGTGATATCATATCTATGGATGCATGTCATATGTTGTTGGGTAGACCATGGCAGTTTGACAGATGTGCTGTACATGATGGTCGTGCGAATACCTATTCCCTGACAAAGGATGGAGTGCGACATAAGCTAAAACCATTGAAGGAGACTGAAGAAAAGGTATGTGGTACTGCAAGGATAACTTTTGTTGATGGAAGAAATTTCCTAGATGGTATGAGGCATGAGCATGTATGTTTTGCTTTAATTCCAAAAGCTGGTAAAGAGGAAGTAGAAGATGTTCCTGTAGAAGTTGCAGATTTGTTGAATGAGTTTCAGGATATTGTGTCCGATAACGTGCCTGATGGATTACCACCAGTCAGGAAGATCAGTCATCAGATGGACTTGATCCCAGGAGCGAGTTTGCCGAATAAGGCAGCACACAGAATGACACCTGCAGAAAGTGAGGAGTTGAACAGACAAGTACATGAACTGTTACAGAAAGGATTGATCCGTGAGAGTCTGAGTCCCTGTGCTGTACCAGCGGTATTAGCACCAAAGAAGAATAGAGAGTGGAGGATGTGTACAGATTCTAGGGCAATAAACAAGATCACAATCAAGTACAGGTTTCCATTGCCACGAATGGATGATATTATGGACTATTTGAATGGAGCTGTGTATTTTTCAAAAATAGATCTGAAAAGTGGATATCATCAGATTCGGATCAGAGAAGGAGATGAATGGAAGACTGCCTTCAAGACAAAGGAAGGACTGTATGAGTGGTTAGTCATGCCTTTTGGGCTAACCAATGCACCGAGCACTTTCATGCGGCTCATGAACGAGGTTCTGAAAGAATTTCTAGGTAAGTTTGTCATTGTTTACCTAGATGATATTCTGATCTTTAGTAAGACATTGGAGGAGCATATGATGCATATTCGTATGGTATTTGAGAAGCTGAGAGAAGAGAAATTGTTGATTAATTTGAAGAAGTGCAGTTTTGTGAAGAAAGAGTTGGTGTATTTGGGGTTTGTAGTTTCAGGAGAAGGTCTAAAAATGGACCCAGAGAAGGTACAGGCTATCCTTGAATGGCCTACTCCAAGGAATGCTACTGAGGTAAGATCTTTTCATGGTCTAGCTAGCTTTTACAGAAAGTTTATCAAAAATTTTAGCAGTATTTGTGGACCCTTGACTGAAACAATGAGAGGGGATAGAAAAGATTTTAAGTGGACTAATGGGGCAGAAAAGAGTTTTCAATTGTTGAAACAAAAAGTTACAGAACAACCTGTTTTAGCACTCCCAGATTTTAATAAGGTGTTTCAAGTAGATTGTGATGCTAGTGGTACTGCAATAGGAGCTGTTATGAGCCAAGAAGGTAAACCTATTGCTTATTTCAGTGAGAAGTTAAATGATGCCAAGAGGAAATATTCTGTTTATGATCAAGAATTTTATGCTATAGTTCAGGCATTAAAGAAGTGGAGACATTATCTGCTTCCTAAGGAGTTTATTTTGTATATTGATCATCAAGCTTTGCAATATTTGAATAGTCAAGGAAAATTGAATCAAAGGCATTTGAAATGGGTTGAGTTTTTGCAGAGTTATACATTTGTTTTGAAACACAGGAGTGGAAAGTCTAATAGGGTTGCAGATGCTCTTAGCAGAAGGCAACTATTGCTGATAGAAATGCAGATTGAAGTGGTTGGGTTCAAGGAACTCAAGAATTTGTATCCAGAGGATCCTGATTTTGGTGAAGCTTGGAAAGCTTGTACAGAACCTGTTACTCTAGACAGGACAAAATGGTTGGATTTCATCATCCAAGATGATATGCTATTCAGAGGGAGTCAGTTGTGCATTCCACAAAGTTTTATGAGGGAGAATCTCATCAAGGAGAAGCATAGTGGAGGATTGGCTGGACATTTTGGTCGTGATAAAACCCTTAGTTTGGTTGGTGAGAATTATTATTGGCCACAATTGCAGCAAGATGTGAAGAAGTTTGTACAGAGTTGCAGAGTATGTCAGATGGCGAAAGGAGTGAAGCAGAATACAGGGTTGTATCAGCCATTACCTATACCAGAGAAGCCTTGGGAGGATATCAGTATGGACTTTGTTCTTGGTTTACCGAAGACACAGCGGGGACACGATTCAATTTTTGTGGTAGTTGACAGATTTTCAAAGATGGCACATTTCATTCCCTGCAAGAAGACTAATGATGCTGTTCATGTAGCAGAATTGTTTTTCAGAGAAGTAGTGAGACTTCATGGTTTTCCAAAGACCATAGTTTCAGATCGGGACACTAAGTTTGTTGGATATTTCTGGCGTACATTGTGGAAGAAGTTGAAGACAGATTTGAAGTTTAGTTCATCACATCATCCACAGACTGATGGACAGACAGAGGTGGTGAATAGGAGTTTGGGAAATTTGCTGAGATGTTTGGTTGGAGATAAGCCAACAGGATGGGATTTGATTTTACCACAGGCAGAATTTGCATACAATAATTCTGTCAATAGGAGCACTGGTAAATCACCATTCCAGATTGTATATGGAAGTAGTCCAAGAAATGCATCTGAATTAAGGAAGATAGATAAAGGAGAAATAAGTAGTGCTGAAGCTGAGGAGTTTGCAGAACACTTGAAGAACATCTATGAGGAGGTGAGGAAGCATATTACCAAGATGAACGCACAGTATAAGGCTAAGGCAGATGAGAAAAGGAGGTATAAGGAATTTCAGGTTGGTGATGAAGTCATGGTTCATTTGCGGAAGGAGCGGTTTCCAGTTGGTACATATAACAAGCTGAAAATGAAGAAGTTTGGACCGTGTAGGATACTGAAGAAACATGATTCAGGAAATGCATATGAGGTAGAATTGCCTACTGAGCTAAATATTTCACCAGTGTTTAACATTTCAGATCTGACAGAGTATCATGAAGGAGGTGTTGAAGATGAGATCACAGCAGCACAGTGGAGTATTCCAGCAACTAGTTCAGACACTAAGGAGATCGAAGATATACTGGACAGTCGTATTGGCAGAAGCACAAGGAACAGGATATATGAAGAATATCTGGTCAAGTGGAAAGGACGACCTGTTGAAGATTCATCATGGCTGACAAAGGAGGAGGTTAGCCGTCTTGGTTTTCCTCTGCACACCTGAGTCGTGACAGGGTCACTTCTCAAATTACCCCGGGTGTCTGATGCAGGAGCATCCTGGGTGTAAGAGCAATCTTGCATCACCCAAAAACATTTTTATTTTTTTGAATTCAATAAGGGCTATCTTGTGCAGAGCTGCTATTTATGGAAAGTTACTATTTTTGGTAATTTTCGTATGTGCTCAGAATGATCTGATTTCTTTCTTGGAGGTTCATTTTGGTCATATAAGTCTGCCAGTAAAGTTTCATTGCCAGATCAAGTGTATATTGGAAGATATTGAAGATTTTCGGTATTGGCAGCAGGGGACAGAAACTTTGAACTCAGTTTTGAAGGCTTTAGAGGCCCCGGATGAGGTCGAATTTTGGGCTGAATGAAGCTTGCTTCATTCAGGCGTTGTAGAGCTCCTCGCGCCTTTTCCGAAATGGGGTTACAATAGTCAATCGGGTCAACTGGTGATGACTTATGGTCTTCGGAAGTTGGGTCACCTGAAATGGCGGAAAATGATTTTTCTTCAAAATTTCTGTTCGGGTTTCAAAATTTATTTCGAGCCGACTATGATGTAATGAAATGTAAAATAAAAATAATTCTAAGTTTGGTCGGCCTTATTGGCTAAAATTATGGAACCTTCCCAGGCGGTGGAAAATTGCCTATATAAGGAAGGTTGTATTATTGTCTTAGGCAGTTCAGAATAGTTCTGGGTAGTAGATCTGGGTATTGATTCGAGGCTTTGTCCTACAGAATATTGTAAGGGAATGCCCATGTGGCTTTGCATATTGTAATTCTAAAAGTTTGTAATTCCACATTTGTGGAGATAATAAGAAGCCAATTTTCTGTTCTTGCATATTGTTGTTGTTTCTCTATTTCTGTTATGTGTTTGTGGTATTAAGGGGAGCACCCTTCATCAGATAGTGCAATTTCTCAATTTGAAAAGTAGTAACAGCAAATAAAAGATAGGTTTGCAAACAATATAGGATCAAACATGTCATAGAACACTTGAAACAAGGGCAAAAGCAACCTTGCCAAGACAAGCACTTGTGATATCAAAATAGAAAAATTCTATGAGTGCTACCATTTTGTTTGAATGTTGAGAACATTTACACTGGTATAGCACAATCGAAGACAATTTAAGCAATTACTACCTAGAAGGACAAGGCTCATTACTTAGCAACGTGGCCCACAACTTGATGCTCCCTTGCCTCACACCAAGTGGTTGCCCACAAGAGATATTGGCATTGTCATGGAAGTGTCAAAAACACAACCAAAGGAACACATATGGTGAGTGTCTTGGGGTGATCTGGGTAAGTCCACTTGGATCAATCCTTGCACCAAGAAGCTAAGCGGCTAAAATAAGGTGGCCTCTATCTAATGGTTCATAGTAAGGGCTTCCGTTCATAGCACCCCTCTTGCTCCTCATAAAGGACTAGGACCTCGCAGCCTCAAGAGTACCTTAAGCATTCTTGCTTGACATTTTCCTCATGGTCACAATCCCACAAGTTAATCACATCAAGCGAAAACAAGTGCTATGTCTACCAAGGTTTTGTGTCCTTGATAGCCTTGAGATTATAGTGGGTTGGAAGAGCTGGCAAAAAGCTTGTCCCCACTTGGGTCGTTCCTCTTGATTGCTCAAGAGCAAGCCCGCTAAAGGATTCTAAATCTAAACAAAAAGTGGATCAATTCTTGAGGTTCAAGGTTTTTGGTTCACCACAAGGGTGAAGAGCATACTCCCCTATCTCAAAAACTTCAACCAAACACACCAAGAAAAGATTTAGTTACCCCCTTGCTTTCAAAATCTCAAGATGGGTCAAGATTTTTGTTTCACCACAAGGGTGAAGAGCATACTCTCCTACCACCTCAAAATTCCTACAACAAGGTATTAAGTGCCTATGAAATGAAACAACTAGTATATGCCACACTCAATAAATAAAGCAATTAAACAAGCACTTCATTTGGTTTTTATGCTTAGGGTAGCCCTACAAAAACTATTAGTAGCCCTCTTTGACATGCATTCTTTTGACAAATTTCAAGCAATGAGAGCACCTACAAGCACAACTAGTTAGCTCCGCAATGGTTAGCACATGAAAAATCAGATAATATGCAAGAAATAACTGATTAAATGACAAAATCTAAAAATGAAACCATCATGGTTGATTAGGCATGGAAAAACCTTTCCAATGATATATCACACTTTGATTTTTGATACCATTTGCAAAAATTTCAAAAAAAAAAGGTGCCCATTTTCCACAGTGGCACGGATTTGAAAATGCTGGAATTTTCAAAAAATTTCAAAAAGATAGCTAAGCACCCGAAACTTGCAAGATGGATAAAATAACTCAAAAATAGCTCACTGTCAGGTACAGACACCAGTATCGCATGATACTTCGCAGTATACTGGGCGATACTTTTCTATCTATGTGATATTTCGCTCGACACCAGGCGATACTTCACCCGAAACCAAGTGATATTCTCAGCCATAGCTAGGCGATACTTCTGACAGGTGAAGTATCGCATGCACATACAGAGGTATATCACGTGATACTTCTGGAAAGTATCGTACAACAGTCTGAGACAAAAAAATAGAGACTAAAAATTAAGCTAAAAACTTGCCGAAAAATTGATGAAAAATGACAAAAATGCAGAAAAAGAAGGGACAAAGCTAGTCTACTCTGCCCCACGGTGGGTGCCAAAAATGTGTGCTATAAATGTGTCACACTTCTATGAATCATTATATTCAAGAACACTCAAGAATGAGGTCTCAAAAATCGATCCATAGCTCCCTAGGCATGGAGTGCAAGGGTTTTTAAGAATGCTCTCAGCTAGAGCTATTAAGCCAATAACCTTGCTAGTAAACCATGCAATGGGAGAATCAAAGAAGACAAGGGCAAGAATGCCAATATCCTCAAGAATCAAGAATGAAAATGCAATGCAATGCTATGCTAAGAATGGAAATGCAAGCTAAGCTATGAAAATGAAAGATGCAAGTATTACAAAGCCTCCTAGTTAAACTAGATGGATTAATCTAAAGCATAAAGGAAATCTAAGCTAAGAATGCCATGAAAATGAAGCTACTATGGAAGAAATGAAACTATGACAACATGTAGATGCAAAAGCCAAGAATGCTCCAAATCTTCAAAAGCTCCAAGATGACCTAGAAAACCTGTAGCATAACATTAGCATAAAAAGTTGAGGATCTAGAATGAAGAAGAGAGCTCTCCTTTTATAAGAAATGAAAAGGAATGGACCATGGAGATTAAGAGGCAAAAGATTTAATCAACGATGGAGCTTGAAAGAGGAGCAATCCATGTGCACAAATATCCTTCAATGAGAAAATAAGAGTTGACTTTTGTGTCCATATGAGACAAAAAGTGCTTTTTCCTTTTTTTTTAAAATAAGAATAAAGCTTTATTTGTGCAACTTATGATAAGAGGAAAAGTGGGGGCTTTTATTTATTAAAAGGGGAGGAAATATTCCTTTTAATAAATAAAGACAGGATAAAATGGTTAGCCCATAGAAAATAATCGAATAAATGATAGAACTAAGATTTGATCAAGAATAAGCAATTAGTGATTTAGCAAAAGGGGCTAATAGTCTAGATGACCATTTTTAGGTGTATACAATATCACCATTGACAATCATAAGAGAAATAATGATCATACAGCATTTACAGAACCATTTCCGAAACATGGTCAAGAAGTTTCATCTTCTTAGCCTAATATGGAGGCAAAGGTCAATTATGCTTACCCTAGAAATAATGTTGTTATGAATATGGTTGAACCTTGTCTCTCTAAACATTGCAATGTCATCACAATTGTACAAAGAGATAGAGATCATTCTTCAGCTAATGCAGTTACTCAATCAAAATCTCAGGCACATCTAAACAGACAAATCCCAGATTCATCAAATGTCCCTAGGATGCCTTTCAATCTTTCTTCCACTTCCAAACAGAAGGCTACTCCTAAATCTTCCAATCCTAAAGATACGAGGCCAACATCATATAGCATTGTCCAACAACTCCAACACACTAACACAAAAATCTCCATGTTTGAGTTGCTTCGAATCTCTCCAGCTCACAGAGCCATTCTAGACAAAGCTTTGCTCAGATCCAATGTTCTTGATGACCTTGATTTAGACAAGTTCCAGACTATGGTTGGACATCTTACATCTTTTCAATATATTTCCTTTTCAGAGGAAGATGAAAACTCCTTGAGTCACCCTCATAACCAGCCCTTGCATATAGAGGTCTTGATCTAGAATCGTAGAGTCAAATGTGTGTTGATAGATGGAGGTGCTGGTCTAAACATTTGTTCTTACAGCTTCGTCAAACAATTGGGATTTTTAGAATTGGCTATTGATCCTAGAAAGAAAATAACTATAAAAGCCTATGATGAACAAGAAAGATCTTCTAAAGGCACCATTGTCTTACCTATCAGAGTAGGTCTAGTTATCAGAGATATTATATGTCAGGTTCTTGATCTACCTTTGGCTTACAACATTCTTCTAGGGAGACCATGGATACATGAGATGAAGGCTATTCCTTCTACATTCCACCAATGCTTGAAATTTCCTTATGAAGGAGTAGAGGTCACTATTCTAGCAGACATATCCACCACTTGCAATACATTGAAGGAAAGTGCAGATAAACTTGTGCCTAATAATAGGGAATCTTCCATTGAGCCAACCAAAGAAGCATCCACATCTAAAATGGAAGATCTTGCAAAAGAGGTCAATATCAAAGAAAGTAGTATGGGAGAATATACTATAGAGCTAGTCTTATCTTTGACATCTCTCCCTATTTCACCTAAGTCTTATGGACAATCTTTAAAATAGTCCAAACCAAATTCTAAAGAACCTCTTGAGGCCTATAAAAAGAATTTTGTAGCAGAACAAGTCTCCAAGAAAGAATTTGAAGAGGATGAAGCTATGCTTACATGGCTATACAAAGATGAACCTGAATCTCAAGTTGTTCAAACTAGTGACTCTACAGTATCCAAAATCCCTTCTAAGGCATATGGTTCAGGAGATAAATTAATAGCTAAGATGGGATATTCAGGTAAAGGACCTCTAGAACTTAGAGGAGAAGGTCTTATAACACCTATTTCACATACTGGTAGGGCAAACAAGGATATAGTTGGCTTAGGCTTTAAAAAGAAACCCTTCCACCTCAAAGGTAATTGTTCTCATGTCATAGAGCAGATCACACCAGGAGAACATCTTCTTAAGAAGGAAGAAACTGAACCATCAGATAGTGATTCAAATAGCTCTAAACTTATCCCTTATGAGTGTTTTCCTAAAGAAATCAAAGACCTTCTTGATGATCAAGATGATCCAATCAAAAGAATTAATGTAGTAGAAACACAAGAACCTACTATCAATTAAGAGATAATTGCAACACAAGAACTAGCTAATCTCAAAAATAATCAAGAAGAGGAAGGTGGTAGTGATTCTGAGATAGATTCCCATGAGTATGAATTCAAATCAGAATCTGAGGGTAACCCTTCTTGGGGTATTCACCCTAACTTTACTCATGTTCTTAGATTTCCTAGAGCCATAGATGAAGAATCTAATGAATATGAATGGGGAGCCATTCCAGAAGAAGATGAGCTTATCACAGAGAAACATGTTGATGTTATTCACCAATATGCACCTAAACCCAATGTAAGTCTAGAGCGAAATGATGAACCTATCGAGTCTGATCCACCTATGGCTGAATTGGACTCCCACAATGACATTGAACCTATTCATGAATTGAATGTCTTAAGTTGTAATATCACCTTTGAATTCAAGCATCGGGTTGGGACCAATGATGATAGATCCATATCCGTGAACACTATCTCCCAATCTTTCCCCACTTTGACTATCCAATATCTAGAACTTATTGATCAAACCTCCACAAATCCGAGCCATGGTATTTATACCTTCCTGAATGACTATGCCCTTTCTTGCTACCTCAATGTAGTTGAGCCTATGAGTACTTCCATTAGTGAACCGAGCATTAGCATGATGGAGTCAGACATCAAGTATCTTAGTCAAAAAAATAAGAATAAAAATAAAAAGAAAAGGAGTTCTGAGGGTGAAAACCACTTTGTGGCAGTCTCAGAACCTACAAAAGTAAAAATAAAAGATGTATCCGAAGGTGAAAACCTCTTTGAGGTTCCTAAGGATGAGATATTTGATGTCCTTCCGAGTCATTTATAGGACAGATCTCCAGTTCTAATTGAGCCCACTTAATCCATCAACTTGGGAACAACAGAGGAACCACAATTGATCCATGTAGCACAATCTTTATCAAAAGAAGAGAAGCAAAAATTTACAACATTCCTAATAGAAAATAAGATCAACTTTGCATGGAAATATTCAGATATGCCAAGGTTGGATCCTAATCTTATAATACATCATTTATCTATAGCTCCAAATGTCAAACCTATTAAGCAAAAATGGAGAAAGATGCATCCTCATGTTGCACTCTTGGTAAAAGCTAAATTAGAGAAGCTCCTGAAAGCCGGATTCATCCAAGTTATTGATTATGCAAAATGGATCTCTAATATTGTACTTGTTTCAAAACTAGATAAATCAATCAGAGTGTGCACAGACTTTAGAGATGTAAATAGAGCATGCCCTAAGGATGATTTTCCACTACCTAACATTGATATGATAGTGGACATGACTGCGAGCTTTGAGATGTATTCTCTAATGGATGATTTTTTTGGATATAATTAAATAAAAATTGCCCCAGAGGATCAAGAGAAAACTGCTTTCACATGTGCATGGGGCACCTTCTGTTGGAATGTCATGTCATTTGGGCTTAAAAATGCTGGTGCTACATATCAAAGAGCCATGACTGCTATTTTTCATGACATGATGTGTAGGACTATGGAGGATTATGTTGATGATACTTTAGCAAAATCTATGATTAGATCTAAACATCTAAATGACTTGAGCAAGGACTATGGAGGATTATGTTGATGATACTTTAGCAAAATCTATGATTAGAGCTGAACATCTAAATGACTTGAGCAAGATACTAGACAAAATGGAAAAATTTAGTCTTAGACTAAATCCTAAGAAGTGTGCTTTTGGTGTCACTTCTGGAAAGCTCTTAGGATACATAGTCTCAAAGAAGGGCATTGAAGTTGATCTAGCTAAAGTAAAGGCTATCATGGAAATGCAACCTCCAAATAATATTAGTCAAATGAGGACCTTGCAAGGAAGAGTCCAATCTATCAGAAGATTTATATCACAGCTAGCAGACATATCATAACCTTTTACAAAAACATTACATAAAGGTGTGACCTTTGCATGGAATGAAAAATGTGAGAATAACTTTAACCATATCAAGAAGTATCTATCAAATCCACCTATCTTAATGCCTCCCATTCTAGGGAAGCCTTTCATCTTATATGTCTCCACAACAGATACATCACTGGGGGCATTGCTAGCACAACATGATGAGAACAAAAAGGAAAGAGCTATATACTATATTAGTATAACATTGGTTTCCTATGAGAAGAACTATTCAATGATCAAGAAATCTTATCTAGTTGTGATCTTTGCATCATAGAAACTAAGACATTACATGTTAGCTCATACCACACATTTGGTAGCTAAGATTGATCCACTCAAGTACCTTCTAAGCAAAGCTTCCCTCACAGGTAGATTAGCTAAATGGGTCATGCTCTTAAGTGAATTTGACATTGAATATGTGGAACGAAAAGCTATCAAAGGATAGGTTATTACTGATCAATTAGAAAATGCACCTATGATTGATGATACACCCATGTAAATGGAATTTCCAGATTCTTCTATCATGACTCTTTCTTCTAGAGAATGGCAGTTATTCTTTGATGGATCCTACACATAGAATGGATTTGGAGAAGGAATATTGTTCATAACTCCTCAAGGATACTCAATCCCAAAAGCATTCAGATTAAAGTTTCCTTGCACAAACAATATTGCAGAATATGAAGCCCTTTTGAATGGTATGAAACTAGCAATTGAGTGGAGAGTAACAGAATTACACATTCATGGAGACTCACAACTTGTTATTCATCAAGTCAATGATGTGTACCAAACTAAAGATGAAAGGCTCATTCCTTACAAGAGAATGGTAGATAATCTAAAGAAGTATTTTCTATCTATCACATTTGAGCAAATACCTAGAATGGAGAACAAGGCTGTCGATGCAATGGCAATGCTATCTACTTTATTACAGTAGCCTGAACATGAGCTACACTACGAGTTCTTGGTGGAGGCACTATCTTATCCTGCATATGATTCCCCTGAAACCTGCATGATCTGCACTATTTTTGGTCATGATTCATCCAAATACAAAAACCTATTTTCCTATCTCCAAGACCAAATCATTCCTGATACCTTCAACCGCCATGAAAAGAGAGACCTTATCTGTAATGCCTCCCGATATGTCATCATTGGTCATGATCTATACAAATGAGGTTTAGATGGTATGCCACTTAGATGTTTAGAATGGGAAGAGTCTCAATGTGCATTAGAGGAATTCCATGATGGTATTTGTGGATCACACTTGAATGGTTTAACACTAGCTTGAAAACTTATTAGGGCTGGGCACTATTGGCCTGAAATGGAGAAAGAGTCTATCAAGTTTGCTAAGAATTGTCAAAAATGCCAAGTGCATGGAAACTTAATTCATGCTCCAGGGAGAGATCTAATTCCTTTTACTACACAATGGCCTTTTCACTAATGGTCATTTGATCTTATAGGAGCTATACGTCCTCATTCTTCCAATGGACATACCCATATAATCACAGCTACCTGTTATTTTACAAAATGGGTAGAAGCAGTCCCTTTGACACAAGCAACTAGAAAACAAATCTCTATGTTCATATTGAACTATATCATATGCAGATATGGGATACCTCATTCTATAATCATAGATAATGGTGGACAATTCAAGAACAAAGATCTAGATGATCTATGTGCCAAATTCAGGATCACACAACATTGGTCATCTATCTACTATCCTCAAGGGAATGGACAAGTAGAGGCTTCTAACAAGAATCTATTAAAAATCTTGCACCGTACAGTTAATAAAACAAGAAGAGACTGGCATCTCATGATCAATCCAGCTCTATGGGCCTACAAAACAAGTATCGGAACACCTACTAGGGCTACACCTTTCACTTTAGTTTATGAGTCTAAAGTGGTACTACCTATTGAGGTTGAAATCCCATCACTAAGCATTAGAATGCATGGTCTAGTAACTAATGATGACTACAGAGTGTCTAGGTTGCAAGAACTTGAACTACTCGATGAGAGCAGACAAGCGGTGTATGATCATCTCAGAGTATATCAGAAGAGAATGTCTAGAGGTTACAACAAGAAAGTCAAACACAGAGAATTTCAGGTTGGTGATCTAGTCTTGAGAGAGAATCCTAAAAATCAATCACATCGAGAATGCAAGGGGAAGTTTGAACCCAACTGGCTGGGTCCCTTTGTAATCACTACTACTTTTGGCTCTGGTGCCTATCAACTCTCAATGACTGAAGGAGAATAGCTCTGAGAACCAATCAATGTTCTCCATCTGAAGAAATTCTACGCCTAAGGCATTTAGTCTATGGTAAAATGTCCTGAAAAAATCTTAAAAATCTTAAAAAGTCCTTAAAATGAACATCTTGGTGAAAACCTAGCAATGGGCACCTTGATGATTCACAAAAAAAGTAAAAAAAATATCTAAAAAAAAAATTTCAAAAATATCAAAAGTACAAAAAAAATTGAAAAGTGAAAAATGCAAAAAAAATGGGAAAAGAAAAAAAGTGCCTTGGTGAAAACCTGGAAACAGGCGCCTTGGTAGCAAAAATAGAATCTCTGCCAAGATGGTGAAAACCTGGCAAATGGGTGCCACTTGTTTCAAAATGCTCCATCTATCAGTGCAATCTTGGTCTTTCCCAGCTTTCAGTCTTGCTTTAGTTTGTACATATCTCCAGGTTTGTTTCTGCATTCTTGTTTTCAATAAGTCGGTCTGTACACCAATTAGCTCAAGCATCTGTATCCTATCAATGTTCAAACTTGGGGGCAATCAATGTCATATCCTATGGCCTCCAATGTATCTTCAGCATGTCATATCCAGTCAGAGTCCTTTGAAGCTTCATTTGAGTCAGTTAGTCTGTCTTGTCTCCAGAAAGGATTTTGCATCTACAACAACGCAATCAAACATCAAACATAAACTAAAAACAATCTATGCTTATTCGTGCTTTTATCTCCTTATATGCTTACTGATTCGCATTGAGATTTTTGCATATTGTGTCTCTTTGAGCTCTTCGATGATGTCCTTTATAGGATTTAGAGAGTGATGACTGGGGGCATAATCTTTTCTTTGTCTTTTGCTTGTATGTGAAAATCTAACAACTTTGGAAATTTTGGATTGAAATGGTGTCCGACTGTAAGAGCCTCTATCTCAAATTGGATGGCCATGCATACCTTGACCATTGATACCCAAAAAATTCAAGGAATTTTGATCTAACTATTGTCTTTTGGAGTGAGTTCTTTCTCCTATTGTGAAACATGATCTTACCTAAGGATGTGAATGATAAAGGGTCACTATGGGTAATTCACATTGGATTTCGAATGATCTCTTGACTACTTGATGTGTTTGTAATGCAAGGCGTATTCAAGTCATCACGATGTTTATGTTTTGATGCTTATACAAATTGCTATATCAAAATGGACATGATATTCAAGTCATCCTGGCGCTTGTGCCTTGGTACTTATATCTAATCTAACATTCTGAAAAACAAAATCAATATTCATATATTCATGGTTTCCTAATCACTGGGTGTTGTATTGATTTCTGCGCATACAAATTGATATTCATATGTCTATAGTTTCATAACTAGTAGGCATTGTATTGATTTATTCGGTTACCTAAAAATTCAATGATGAGAATGACCGACACATGATCAATGACTAGGTCCTAGGGCTTAGGTTGAATTTCATATTGCATGTTTCTTTGCATTTTGCATGTTGCATGATCTCACAATGACTCAATGCACTTCAAATGCTTAAACAATTCTTCAAATATCTCTTCAAATCTAACAAGAGCTTAAACCTAACATGAAGGTCCCTCCAACAAAACAGCAAGTAGAATCCTTTTTCAGGATCAAAATCAAAATCTGAGATCGTTTATATTATTCACTACTTGCATAATCAACCTTCAATCATCACAAAAATCTAGAATTCAACTTAACTAATTATCTTACATCAAACTATCAAAATTTCAACTTGGTCAACTATAGTCAACTCATGGTTTAACCTAGTCAAACTTGGTCTTTTGGACCCTCCAAACGATGTAGAATTCATTTTCAAACGTGTCTAACCACTTCTCAAATCAAGTAACATGCTTCTGAACTATTCAACATTGAATTTTCTTATCAGATTTTAATTTTAATCCCGAAGGGGGCATGGTATTGCACATCATTCAAAGTCTGTAATCTAAATTTGAAATCATATCTTTCCTCAGTAATCAAGACAACAACCACATCTAGTTTTTGATTCATCAAAAAGACCTCATCGATTGGGGCAAATCAATCATCGCTCGGGGCATATCAGATTCATCGAGATCCATATCAATCTGGTATTCTCCTAATCTTGTAAATTGTATCAGTTTGTGTAACTATCGGTTCAATTGTGTTATTTCCTTGGTTCTTCAGAAACTGAAGGGTTCAGATGTGATACCAATGTGATTCAATATAAGGACAATCGGGTCTGGAATCGGTCACTCACTTCTTTGCAATCATAAGGTTCAGAATCAGGCATTTTGACACTTTTTCGCAATCATCACTTCATTTTTTGTTATAGTTAACATTATCTTTGGTCACTCAGGACCTATTATCTTCAAATCTTTCAATCAGTTTCTATCTCATATCAATTATCAATTTCAATATCATACACAGACTGTCTTTGAACCACTATGCTTCACACAGCAATTCAAAGAGGGGCAAAATGTAATACCCCAAAAATGGGCTATAGGTTCATTAACCTCCTACATTGACATATCGAATGAAATCGACATCAAAGTCCTAACCCAAGGCACATCTGAACATCATCAAATTTAATTGATTATCTCAAATTCTGCATCGGGGAATATTCCTAGTAATATTCCTAATCATCATAATTATCTTTAATTTAATGATTATTTGGGAATAAATCCAATTTATCCTAAAGTTTCATTAATTGAATATTCTAAATATTTAATTAATTAGATTTAATTTTGCCACTTAATTGTTTAATTGAAGTTAATTCTATTTATTCCTGAATTGTATTATTT
Source organism: Chamaecyparis obtusa (assembly GCA_027943335.1). NCBI lineage: Eukaryota > Viridiplantae > Streptophyta > Pinopsida > Cupressales > Cupressaceae > Chamaecyparis > Chamaecyparis obtusa. Next base: position 336,096 of record BSBK01003731.1, on the reverse strand, counting down.
AATTTTGATAATAAATCCAAAATCCTATGAATAATTGATTAAATTCTTATTTAATTAATTAAAGCAAGTTGTCAATTTTTAATAATATTGTTTTTGAATAAAAGTTTGAAAAATAATTGATTAATCCATAAATCAATTATTTTATTTTTAAAATCAGTTAAGTTGGAAATAAATCACTTTATCATTAAATTAATTCATAAATAAAACATGCACAATCACAAAAGCAGACAACTATCAATTATCAATTAAATCTAAACTCTATTTTGAGTTAAACTCTGCTTATGCATGTTTTTGTGAGTTAATTATCCTTAATTTAAAAATAACTCAAAAATCAACCTGAGTTATTTAAGTGATTTATGGCTTTTTTCCATGCACCTCCAAAGCCCTAGATTTCTATAAATTAAGGCCTCAGCTCCTCATTTATCCATCCATCCACAAATTGCACACTCACGCTGCTGAATTAAAGACTGAAGAATCGATCTTAAGAATTCGAGTTGTTGTGAGATTTTCATTATTTTTGCATAGTATCCATATCATTTAGAATATTATTGTTAGATTAATTGTATTGCATATTAGTTTTTCATATTAGCATAGATTCATATCAATTTTTCATCATTATTGCACAGAAAAACCAAAAATATAGATTAATTTGCATGCATTACTTCATTGCTATCTTGCATTCAAATCCTTCGTTTAGGTGTCGTCAAGGTCACTGATCTCATTCCAATCTAAGAATACATACTCACATCTATTAGAAGGCAGTAAATCGCCTGGTTAGTTTAGTTTTCAATTATTGCACGATTTTGATTTTTGCTAACCTCTAATGTTTTACTAAAGTGTTGTGTCTACAGACAGGTAGAAAAATTCACACACACAGGTAGATAAAACCAGCATTCAATAGTTTTTGCAACTCATTCTTTACAATTTCTCTTAAGGTTGGGATAATTCTTCTCTGAGGTTGACGAAGTGGTAAACTACCTTCATTGATGTAAATTTTTTGTGTACAAATTTTTGGTCTCAATCTTTTCATATCTCTATAGTCCTAAGCAAAAGCTTTTTCATGTTTACAAAGGAGTTGGGTTAACAATTGTAGAGATTTTTAAAATATGTATGTAATGTATGGTGTAATGTGTGTATGGTAAGGGAAAGTAATGGGAATGTAAGACCTTCTTTTTTAACCTCAAATTCCCAAAGGAGATATCCAAATTGATTAACCACAAGATAGTGATCAATACCTAGATGAATCAATCTATGGAGAATATGACCAAAGAGGAGAACCTTATATTCCGTTATGAAAGAAGGCAATAGAATCTTAATTGGAATGAATTGAAGACAAATACTAACCTCAAAATATGATAGATCTAGAAATTGTTGTTTTTAGGGGTATGTGTTGAGTTTCAGGATTTTCTGTAATCGGATTTGGACTGAGAACATAGAGATAGAGAAAACCAAGAAATCTTTTCTTTTTCTGAGAAAGGTTGATTCTGACCCACCAGGAAATATCACCCTTGAGCCAAAAATTTTGACCTTGACCTGTGTTGCTCTGACAAAAATGACGTGGGAGCATCATGACCCATTAACATTAGGAGGAGTTTCATAAGATTGTAATGTTTGAGTCCTTGTGAATTTCGTGGGACCATGTTGAGAAAGGATTAAAATCCTTAAAATTGCATTGTAATGTTTCAAAGAGCATTGTAATTGATCAAGTTTGTAGGCAAATAGGTTAATTTTTTTAACTACCTTAGCATCTCTTGAAATAGAGAGGAAAAATGTAACCAAAAAAAAAATATAGAGGGAGAGTAGAAAGTTTACGAGAGCTTAGAGAGAGAGCACAAAAAGAATAGAGAAGAGAATCAGCTCTCTGGCCTTTAGCCAGAGAGCCATGCATGTGTTATGCATTTTTATTTCAAGTATTTTGAAGTTAAATAGTTTGTGTTGAAGTTCTCCTCGTGTCTCTCTTTCATTTTTTTAGTTTCCTATTCAAGTCAAGTCTAAAACATATGTCATTACATACCAGTTACATTGTTGTTTAGTTGCCAACTGTTTCTTGATTTCAAAGGGATTTGGCAGTGATAATTCTTAGGATTTTAAGTTTTTAGCAAATTTTATGTATGCTAATGTATCAGCGTACAAAGTAGTCCATTGTGGATAATAGTGGTCATTAGTTTAGCTAGTAATCGGTTTGAGACCCATTTGGAAATGCTTGAATGTATTGTTTAATGGTTTTCAAGTTATGATTTCTATTTGACAGGGAATCATTTTAAGACCCGAATGCTAGGTACCGAGTGCATTAAGCATTGAAACTAGTTTTCAAGAAACTATTCTTAAGTTCTTGTGATGATTGGCATGGTCGATGCTATTGACCTATGTAAATGGTAATAAGGTGGTAGATTACTTGTCTCCACACGAGTTTGGCTCAGTTTTTACACCATGATAAAAGGTGGTGAACGTGTATGTATGCTCGTGAGGAAACTAAGATATGGCATTTTGGTGGTGATATTGAAAGGGAATCGAGAGGGAAGAATTGGTGTCGCGGGATTGCTTGGGATAATTCATATGATAGCAAGGATCATTCCCACATGTTAGTAAGTAATGGCTAGAGACCAATATATTTGGTACTTGGCATTTGAATTTTTGATTGGGGAAAAGGTGGTGAGATGTATCACCATATGCCCGCGTGGATCCCGAAGGTTATGTTTCGGCAGTCATCATGCGAGGATTAATTGTGGTGCTTATATATGTTAGTAAGAGTCGACGGTTGTGAAGATGATGCTCAAGTTTGAAAGGTGGTGAGTGCATGAATAAAAGCATGCCCAAGTTGGAACCTAACAATGACTTATATGTAGATTTGTTGGTCTTTGGTGAGAACATGGTTAATGTGGACTCACCTAGTAATATACCCATGTTGTGTGAACAAGCACACTCGACTTGCATGCAATGTGTTAAAGGTGACAAAGATTGAATATTGGAGAGTTCTAAAGCACCTAATCAGTGTATGAAGGAAGAAGAATAGCAAGATAAGTAGATTAAAGAATGTTATTGAAGAGTTTACAGAGCAATTGAAATTCCTCTGCATCAGAAAATTATGTTTGTGGATCCTAAAAATTTATCAAAAAGGGTACTCAAATCTGCTCTTACACTCATTGTCCCACACCTGCACCTGCAAGAAAAAGGGGTTTTTTTGTTTGGATGGGGGTTTACCTTGGTCAAACCCCAATTTAGGAATTAACCTTGAAATGGAATTGAAATTGCAACAATAAACAAAGTAAATGGAGCAATTCACCTGGCTTATGTTGAAAACCCTTGTGGAGGATTTGAATCCTTGAATCCACAAGTATGGATGCTCCAAATGAATGTAGAATCAAATGTGGATGTCTCAAATCAATTGTCTTTGGATCTTCAACACCAATCTTGAATGGATCTTATATTTGAAAGAGGGTTGAATGGAAATGGATGGAGGAATCTTCAACAAGAGGGCTCCATAGAGCTTGAATCCTTCAATGGCTTCCAATGGATCTCCTTGATGAATTGAATGCTTGAAGAGGGTTGAATGCTTGAATACTTTCTTTATCCTTCTTGCTTGATTGCTTGATTTCTTGAAATCGTATAGGTGATAGATTCATATGATGGAGAAAATGAGAGGAGGAGGCTTCCTTTTATAGAGATCTAGGGCACAAACTCCTAGAGAGGCCAACATATGAGAAATAAATTCTCATTGGGCCCTTACCCCTAGAAACGGACCTAGATTAAATGCAATTCAAGAGTTTACTATTTTAGAGACCAAACAGTCGACCCGGAAGTGGGAAAATAATTCTTTTCGAAACCAAACATTCAGAAATCATGGAACCTTGAAATTTGGACCTTGGGTCAAGGTCGAGGTTGACCTTGACCTAAAAGGTTGACCTTAACCCTAAGGTCAAAAGCCTTATGATCTCAGTCTAGAATGCCAGAAAAATGCAAAAAGAAGGTGAAAAAGGGGGGAAAAATTAGGGGAAAAAGCCAAATCTAAGTCAAGGACCCATTCAAGGTGCTTGACATGACCACTTACTCGGAGGGCTAAACCAGTCCTAAATGAAAGTGCTTCCATTTTACGACACTACAACAATGATAGTTGTTGTGGTGGCAATTTATTATTGACATGTAGGTTGTGACCAGGTGGGAGCTCCACTGTACTTGTTAGTTCAAGAATTGATACTTCAGGTATAGGAGTTTTGGATATCTCACACGGTAGTAATTGATGGATAATATTAGGTTCAATAAGTACAACATAGTCCTCATAGGTAGAAAACTACAAAATAGAACTTTCAGATATATCTTTTACTATAACACAATCATTAGTAAGGATGTTTTGAGTCACATCATAATCTTCTTGAAGTTGCAGGAGAGATTTTATGTGTAACATCATCAATTGAGAAATAGAGCTAAGCTCTTCTATGTCATCTCCCAAATCAGGCCAAATAGGAGTACTTAAATCTGGTTGAGGTTGGGTTGGAGGATATAAAGCTAACTTCTTAATTGTTTGGCCATCTGAAATGGTCATGTTTCCTGAATGGAAATTTATATTGGCATTAGTTGTGGCCAACCAAGGTTGTCCAAGGATGATTGGGTAACCATCAAGAGTTACCTTGGCTGATAATATCATGAAGTCGGTAGGATACTCCCAATAATCCAATGTAACTACTATGTCTTTTATTATGCCATCTGGGGTGATAGTGGAACTGTTTTCAAGTTGTAAAACTATTGGATTGGTTCTTATTCCTTCTATACTCATTCTATGCATGGTATCCTTATTCATAACATTAATAGTAGCACCCAAATCTATTAAAGCATTTTTTACAGACTAGCCATTAATTATAATATCAACAACTGGACTTCCAGGGTCAGAGTACTTTGGAATGACTATCTTTCCCAACATAGTATCTGCAAGTTTACCAATATCATGTACTATTTGGGGATCCTTTTTCTTATGCCCAAGCTTCTTGAGGGAGGCTTCTTTAATGGCTTTCTCATAGATAGGGACATCTTTGATAGCTTGAAAAAGTGGAATTTGAATATGCATATTTTTTAGCTAATCAAGAATATCAAATGGTGTTTCATCCTGGGGTATAGATATATCCTCTCTAAGCCTTTGAGGAAAAGGAGGATTAATTATGGTATGAACATCAGCTTGACTTGATGTATTAGTTGTTGAGATTGTATTTGGAAAAGTAGTTTCTAGAAGTGGTGTTGATGCTACAGGAAGGTCTGAAACTTTTGTAATAACAGGAGGTTCTGGTGTGGATAAAGTAGTGCCAAATCTTAAGTGAGTATCAGTTATTTATAAAGCATAGGAAGGGTACTGTTGGGAATTTTTAGCATAAACAGGTTGCTATTGTTGTTTTTTGTTAGGATTAGGTTGTGGTTGAGCAGGTAATTGTGTTGGTCTTGGAGGAGGACTTGTGGCTATAGGAGGTGGCATGAGTGCAGGTTGAGACACTGGAGGTGGTAAGGATTGATAACCAAGATTTTGATTAGGCCATTTTTGGAGTCCTTTCCATTGGTTATATGATTTCCAATTCCCTTATGGTGGCTTCCATTGGTTTTAAAGTTGTGTCCATTAGGTTTTCAATGAATTAAACCACTGGTTCTACTGAGTATTAGGCTAGGCATTGTTGCAAGAAGGTTAGGAATACTGAGAAGGATATTGAAAATTATGTTTCTTCCATTGGTGATTATAAGGATAAAAATATTGCAAAGGATCTTGGGGCATACCTTGTCTTGGGGCCCATGGTCGACATTGAAAAACAAAGAATACTTGCTTGTCCTCTCCTTCTATTTTCTTGAACTCGGTAGGAAGGTGTTGGGTCTCCAAATTCTCCACTGACTTGCACCAACAATCCCTTTTCTTATGATAATGTAGAAAATATTTAGCTAGCTTTGCCTCGGCATCTTCATGCTTCTTTTTGGCTTGCATTGTGTCCAAGTGTGTAGCAACATCATTGATAATATCTTGTTTGAAATCTAACAGTAGGTTAGAAATTTCCATCTTAGAGATATCAAAGTCATTCCCTTTAGCAAGTGTGGGAAAAATCCTCACTAGTACATTTTGCACCATTTTTTGACGGAGTATTGGTCGAATGTTCTATCCAAATGGGTCAAATCCTCGACCAACTGTTTGGTCGCTATTTTTGTCATCAAAATATCGACATGTCTCTTTAATTGTAGATTATTCAACGTCAATCTTGGTCAAAAATGAGGCCAATCTTGGTCAAAAACAACATTAGAAAGTGGTGGTATATTGGTCAAACATTCGACCAATTCAACCACGATGCCAAACTACCGACAGTCGTATTTTGACCAAAGTTCATCACGTGTTAGACCAATTTTGGTCTAAATATTTGGCAGCTCCAACCAGGATGCCAAACTCACAATGATCATATTTTGACCAATATTGGTTGAAATATTTGGCAACTCTGACTAGGATGTCAAACCCATGATGCTGCATTTCGACCACGGTTAGTCGAAAGTTTGATGAAATATGGAATGTTTAAAAAAACAATTGAAGATAAATATCCAGACTAATCACCAATGGCATCCTGATCGATGATTAGTCTAGATATTTATCTTCAGGTGTCCACACTCATTCTATTGCTTATTGCCAGCGGGTCCCTACTCGTTCTTTTTTCTAGACTGATTTGGGCTCTAGCAATCCATCTGCTCTACTTTGCGTGAAACTATGGGTTTTTTCATTTTGTTTGAACTATTTGAGAGATAGGCTCTAACTGGTGATCTATGAATTGCTAGAGATTCCTCTTAGATACCCAAAAATCTTCAAATCTATTGGTGTGAAGCCCCCAAAGGGTATTCTGCTCTATGGACCTCCTAGTTCTGGGAAAACTTTAATTGCTAGGGCAGTGGCAAATGAAATCGATGCCTTCTTTTTCTGTATCAATGGACCTGAGATCATGTCAAAGCTGGCTAGAGAAAGTGAAAGAAATCTCCGGAAGGCTTTTGAGGAGGCTGAGAAGAATGCCCCATCCATTATATTTATTGATGAGATATTATAGATATTTGTCAGCGGGCTTGCAAGTATGCTTTTAGAGAAAATATTGAGAAGGTGAGTTTCAATTGTGGCAAATTTTGAAAACTAGATTTGGTTATGAATTTCTTAATGGTTTTTTTTGAATTGGTTTGTTATAATTTTACATTTTTTGATTCAATTTTCATCAACTTGTATCTTATTATTTCAATTTTTCATGTTCTCTTTCCTCTGCACTTTTATAGGATAAAATTGAATGTGAAAGAAAAAGAAGTGAGAACCTCGAGGCAATGGATGAGGATGATAGTGATGAGGTAGCTGAAATAAAGGCTGCTCATTTGAGGAGTCAATGAGATATGCCCAAAGAAGTGTCAGTGATGCTGATATTCAGAAGTATCAAGCCTTTGCACAAACACTATAGCAATCTCAAGGCTTTGGTTCTGAATTTCAATTTCTTAGTGCTTCTGTTGGTGCTTCGTATGTATTTGTTATAGTAGATAATAAAGATGATGATGACTTATACAGTTAGGAAACTTAGTACACAATTTTCATCTTAATGAAGTGACAAATGTGTTTGTTCTAGTAGGGACCTTCCACTAACAAATAGCCAATGCTATTCAATTTGGCTCTGACTTTTGCTTGTATGAGTTTTATCTGTTCATATGTTTGAAACTTTATTTAGTTTAATAGCCCTTTAGCCGAGGACTTACTAACTTGTAAGTCTTTAGAGCAATATTAACTGTGGCAAGGAAATTTAGCTATGGAAACTTTTTCTTAAGTGGTAGATAATGCTATGAAAACTTTTCTTTTTTAAAAAAAAATCCTGCTAGAAAATTAATATTGCTCGCAATCTGATTGCCAAAGTGGCCAAAGACTATGTTAGGCTAATACAATATGGGGATTCTCTTTACCGCTACAAATATTTTAAGGTTGCTACACTTGGATGGATATGTACTATTGTTAAGAGAATTGGACCGAGTTTGGCTTACCTCAAACAGGTGAGGCAGCATATGGTTATGTTCTTTTTTCTATCTATCTAGTTTTCACTACCTATCGTTCCTTGGGATATCTTGCAAGGGTTCTATAAATTGATGGTCTATATTTTGGTGGGTGTCTTGTATGGGCCTATGAACTTTTTTAGGGTACTTGTTCTAAATTATATGTAATAAGTTAGAGAAGTATGTCTCAAGGAGAATTTATTTTGCAATTTCAAAGTTTATAAGAGTAGAGATGTTTTATTTTGAGGGTATTGAGCACGCCACTTGACTCCAAATTTTTCATGAAAGCTTATAAGAGCAAAGATATTATACGATAATACAAATCACATTAATCTAAAACACTACTACACCATTTCGAAGATCATATCAATCAAATTAATTTGAATCCTCACAAGTTAAACATAACATTCAGGTATCCAAAAATAATGGATGCAAATTCACAAATTAATTTTATAAAATCAGCATTTCATCATATAAGAGGAACTACCAATATTAACATATTATCTCACAAATAGATGCAAATTCACAAATTAATTTTCTAGATTCAGCATTTCATCATATAAGAAGAACTACCAATATCAATATATTATCTCCCAATGTATATTACATACAACTTTTAAAATTATAAATATACAAATCTATAAAATATAGATATATAACATAAAAGGAAGTGTTGATGCATACTGACAAATAAAACAAGGAAAGCTTCTGCTCTCTTGATTTGTAAAATTTTCTCTACCTCTATTTTTTCTTGTGTTGCCACCCTCATTCTTGCAGCTGATATAAAACAATGAAATGAATGATGGTGAAATTGAGAGAAATTTTGGGTAAATAAACTAAATAGATATAGAACAAAAATATGAACAAAGTTGAGGATAATGAGTTGGGTTTTCTTAAATAAATGAATACCATCAACCCATTTACAAAATGCAAAAGTATATGCTAGCAATCTCCAACAATATCATGGTAAAGAGGACATTTAGTATTGGATGTAAAAGTCTTTCCTGCATTTATTTCATTCATTGTTTTCTTGACATGCACATCATCCTCTATATCCACAATAAGTGTTTGAACTATCTCATATTCATAGTTTGACATAGTCTATAAGCATAGAAATGAATGATTGAATCATACTACATTCAAATTTCATCTTGTTTGATATTTAACAGATATTTTACAGTAATCAATTGACAATACACATCAATAAATAAATGAAACTGATATGAATATATCAACATTTTCAAGTTCTTCAACAGCTTTAGCAACCTCATTCTTTTTCTCAAAGATATCATCCAAATTCATCTTTAGAACACTGGAACGAATAACTGTAAATCATACATGGAAACAAGGTAGTTTATCATAGCAAAGATATTATATGATAATACAAATCACACTAATCTAAAAAACTACTACACCATTTCGAAGATCATATCAATCAAATTAATTTGAATCCTCACAAGGAAAATATAACATTCAGGCATCCAAAAATAATGGATGCAAATTCACAAACTAATTTTCTAAAATCAGCATTTCATCATATAAGAGGAACTGCCAATATTAATATATTATCACAGAAATAGATGCAAATTCACAAATTAATTTTCTAGATTCAACATTTCATCATATAAGAAGAACTGTCGCAGACCTTTTGTGAGGGTATCAAGCACGTCGCTTAACTCCAAATATTTCCTGAAAGCTTCCTTCTTGGATTCATTTGCTTGCCATATAAGGATGACAAGCATTATCATAGAGCTTAAAAGTTACAAAAAAACTTATAAGAAATGTAAACTCTTCCAAGAGCAATGCCCATGTTTCAAATAGTTCCCACACCATTTCAAAAACAAAGTCAACCAACAAAGTTCTACAACTTATATTACCCAATAAAACCTTCAAGGGAATAATAGGACTCAATGGAAACAAATATATTTACTAGAGAAACAATGACAGAAAAATTTTATAAAATGTTTGTGGAATCCAACTAAACATTTGGCACACCAGGGCATTGGATGAGTAATAGTGTGCACAAGATAAGTCAATTAATAACCACAGAGGATGGTCAAATGAAAATCCAAAAAATTACAAACATCATAAAGAGAACCATCATTAAAAAGATTGCAATAGATTTGACCAATGAAGAAATGGAATGTTGTTATTCAGAGTTGTAATTCTACTTTTAAGAGATCATCATTGTGCATGCATAGCTTCTTGGATTAGCCACCCTTCACTAGGTTCTTGATACTTAACTACATCAAGTCATCATTTGCAAAGACCTAAACAGATAGGCATTTAAATCTTCAACAGGTACATCCTTGTTGTGCAAGAGTTTTCACCACATCACGCTTCTCTACAGTATTATCTTTTGTTATTTCTCTATTTCTTAATGTTCAATTCTTGTCATTGAATTCATGCATACAATCATCTACAATTGCAACACTAAAACAACTGATTGTTTAGCACATAAGGATTGTTTGCTTAAGTAAATCCTAAGGGGACAACAAGTAAATTTATTCACGTGGGTGTATTAGGCTATTAGCTATAGAATATCTATGCTACTTATAGATCCAATTGATATCTAATTTAACACTTCACCTACTCAAAAACACAAACCAATGAAATAATCCACATTAGGCCAAGAGAGGTTGACACATTCAATACGAGAATACTTACACAAAATGAAGCCGAATCATGCCAGACAATGACAATCAGAAGTTGACTATTGGCTCTTCTAGTTTTTTATTTGATAGTTGCCTGATAGTGACACATTCAAAATGCACTTATGAGAAAAGACCTAGAACGAATGAAATTGATTAAATAATGAATGTATGTTAGTTTGAGCTTCACTTGGTTTTGAGAATACTTTAATATTCTCTACTTAACAAGGCCAACCACATGAAGGTGGAAGCTCATATGGCCTCACCCCCCCTCCCCCTAACATCAATCTAAATTCCCCATTAACATCTAATTACACACTTCATTCATTCATTTATGAACTATAGCATTCAATGAATACAACCACATAACATTCATTAATATGATATAACATTCATTAATATGCAACACTAATCAAGAATTCATTAACACATAACAATATTCATTAACATGACATATAATTCAATATTAATACACAATATTCATAGATAATTACTTAAAACAATGTTCTTTCATTATCCAACAAAGTTAATCAGACAAGTTTTATCAAAGAGCATTTTTAAGAAATCATTTCTTTTTTGGGTTTTTCTTAGATTTCTTATTTAGGTAAAGGCTGATAGGAGCATCAAATATTATCTTCCTTCTCTTGTGGTTGTGATCTCAAATTATGATGCTTCCTCATGTCTCGAGGAGGATGACATTGCTGCACTAAAGGGGGGTCTGCTACAATAACAAGTAAATGGGTTAAATTTGCATTTTTTTTTTTACTGTTACATGTATTTCATTAACCAGTAGAACATAACATGCATTTTTCTTTACCTAACAATGCCACATCATCATATACAATAACATTTTGATCTTCCACCACCTCAATAATTTTAAAGCACCCAGAAGCTTTGGTACTTTTAACGGAACCATATTGTTCTTGTTCATCAACAATGTCCCCGTAAACGAACCAGTACTAGTAACACGGGCATCTAGAAAATGGTTGATCTTCACTAGTACTAGTCTGATCTGTTCTTGTACCAGGGGTAGGTGTATCTATTAGTGCACAAAATAGGTCCATACAGTGTATAAAATTCACACAAGAAAAATAATCAATGCATGATTAGCACATAACAAAATATAGAAAAATAAGGTTTTATCAGTTGTAGATGGTACAAACGAAGATGTCTGCAAGCACCTTGTTGCAGACAATGCAGATGTTGAATGCAGAATGTTAACCGAAGGAGGAATCTACACTTCATCATGAGCTGAAGAATACATTGTTAGCAAAGACATTTGCAATGGATAAAGATTAAATGGGGTACTAGAAGCATCCCAAGCATAAGTTGAGTCAATAATGCATACAAAGGTTAAATCAATGGTTAAAAGTTTAAGGATTATTTTCATGAAGGCGGTGCAGCACTACAACCCTCACCATGTTGATGATGTTTCACACGTGTCAAAAAATTATGTAAGAAGAACACATCATATTTTAGATCATGATCAATAAGATAGTATAAAATATAAACATCTATTGAACTTTAATTATTTCTTAAGATTAATTACTGCTTACATCAATAGAATTGACTCTACATGTCAATTCTTCTTCAAGTTCCTTTGACTCCTTAGTTTCATTTACTTCCATTAGAAGGTTAAGAATTTCCTTACCATATTTAGTTTTTATTTGAGTAGCCATGAATACATGGTTAGAGTTAGATTCTACGTCATCTATAAATGCCACCTCAACTTCAGATCGCAATAGATCTGCTACCTCTTTTTCTTTTCTCTGTCAATAAGTATCAAGTTGTGACATCAATATCAGTAAAATTCTATAAAAATAACTACAAAGCCATAAAGAAAAGAACATAATAATATGACATTTGTTTCTATATAATTTGTAGAATTACACTAATTAAGGTTTACCCTTGATGAAGAAGGTGTACTGTGAGGAACATCCCCACATGTATCTTGAGGTGGAATATCCATGTCGCCCTATGACAAAGATTAGTAACTCTTAGAAATCAAAAGCGATTGGAGTCAATATTAATTGGATGCAATTGGTTTAAATGTTATACTTACCAGTCCCATGATAGGGAATTTTTTTGTATCTACATGATTTAAATTGTAATATATTAGAAGCTCTTCCCCTACACTTATTAATTTTATCACACATACAAATACACAATTTCCCTCGCGTGCCTTGAGTATATAATTTGGTCGCTTATTAGTTGACACGGGTCAAGAACTATTTATAAAATCTAAAATATTCCCTATTGCTTTTGGCCTTCCATCAATATACATAACAAGCCCTTTAGTTTGATCATTTTCTTTGCATTGTATATAATTTACTAACAATGCATACCTACACATACTTTTTTAATATTGCACAATCTGCATCCAATTCTTGTAATTGTAACAAGGTCCTACATACTCCATCAATTCAACAACTTGATTATAACTGACATTTATGTCATCCATGGAAAATAAGCCCAAACCATGTAATGAAGATGGAGCTATGTGATATATCCTTTCGTTAACAGAAAAATCAATATTAACTGGAGCCAGTTCCTTGGGTACCCATTCTTTTTGAAGATGTGTGTACCTTAAGGGAATCTTCATGATGCCTTTAGTCTCATTATCATAAGAACATGACCCCCCTTCAGCAAGGAAAAATTGCATTTGTTTATCAAATTTTCTTCTAATCTTTTGACCTCTAGCTGATCTCCCTATTTTAGACCTACTAGATGTCTCACTTTTGTCTTCTATTCCCACATTTTCCTCACTTGAGGAAGAAAAATCAGACAAATACCTATTTGGTGATACCTATAATCCATCAAATGAGAGACATAGTAGGATCTATATATATTTTTGACTAAAGAGAAGGAAACTAAATAATAAATTATACCTGTTGATCAATGTCAAAGGCATTAAATTGCCTGCATATGTAAATCATTTATCTTAAGTTAGCCAAAAATTACATGATATGTAAGCTACACATTACATAAAAGATAAAATTTACGGGATGCAAAATATACTCCATGACTATAGAGTTCAACACATAATAACTTAATTCAAATTTCTATGAATAAATTAATACCTCATATGTGACATTGATCATACCTTGACATACATTTCATTGATCATGTTATTGATCATCCTCCTCATCCATGTCATCATCATGACTATCATCATCATCATCATCACAACTACTATCATCATCATCATCATCACCATCATCATGACTATCATCATCATGACCATCATCATCATGACCATCGTCAACATCACTGGAATCATCATCATTTTCTTCTTCTTCTTGATCATCATCTTCATTGTGTAACAGTCATCCATGATCATCATTTACTTCATCTTCTGATTCTTCAGTATCTTCTTCTTCCATCACATTATATTGTATTGACCTTCCTCTTGGATCATGTCTAACAACAAATGACCAACTCAATTTATGTGGAACGGCAAAGTAAAACACTTGCTCACATTGTCTTGGAAGAACATAGGGCTTATCTCTAACTGGCTCAAATGACCTTGTATTAATCCTTGTAAATCCACTATCATGTTCAATAACAGTCCTATCAAGATCATTTTGATTCAGCTATAGCCTTTACCATTTGACGACAAATAGAACTAATTTGAATGAATTAAAGTCGCACTCAAGTATATCATCCAAAATGCCATAGTGTCAATTTTCATATTGTTGAGGATGTATGTCATTTCTAGATGAAATATTAGTGACCTCAAAGACTACACTTATCTGAGAATCACAAGTTTTCTTCATGCTGTCTAACTTTTTTATGCGAAATTTATGACCATGGTAGTACATAGCTTTGTGGTGTTTGATCTGCAATTATTCAAACATGTCAAGATTATTTGCATCAATCTGTGAGTTGATATTAAACTTATGGGTCATGGTTAGTAAACTTATACGTACCTTTCTACCTCTTAAATCATATGCTAGATCAAGTACCATTGGCGTAACATTGGGATCTCCATTACGATGAGCTTCTTTAACCAATGATGCAACACCATCCCATGTTAATAAGTGACCATTTTCTTGAGATTGTTGAATCCATACCGTCATCCAATCTAGATTTTTTGCAATATACAAATGTAGTGCATCCCACTCACAACCAACTATAAAGAAAAAAAATAGACCACTTAGTAACAACTTATATTGAAGATCTATAAGAATTAATAAACTACAATAACATCGTATAATTACCTCACTTTCCTCGATATACCTTTCCCTATCAAGTCCTCCGCTTCAAATTTGCTAATAGAGTTGGGATCCCAAATGTGATCTACATGGATATTTTCTGCAAACTTGGGAAGATATTCACTAATATACACCATGGTCTAGTATACCATATATCCCTCCACCATAGAACCCTCAAGACATGCTCTTTGTCGAACCAAGCCCTTCATAAATTTCAAGTGCCTCTCAACCATCCACATTGACCTAGTTTGTATAGGTCCACACAATTCAATCTCCTCAACTAGATGTATTGAGGTAGTGTTCTTGAGCATTGAAAAATGTTGGAGGTAGACACTTTTGTATTTCACACATAAGGTGGGGAACTTTTCTCTTCCAATATTTTATATCTTTTTTATCAATTTCTTTAGATGATAACCACCTAAAAGAGATTCAACTCACAAGAACATATAAACAAGATTTTAGATAAAAATATGCAATAAATTACATAAAAAGTAAAGCAAGTCATAAATATAATAACACTTCTAACCTCATGAATTCTCCAAGATTGTATATAACTTGTTTAACACTGTTGTCAAACTAGTCTGGAAGGGATAGAGGTAGGATGTACTGCAATGATTAAAAAATGATCTTTTCAATATATTGTAAAATAATACAATAAAAAGTACATGCAATTTTAAAAATATATTGTAAATAGAGAACATGACTTACCTTGACAAAGGTATGCCAATCATGTGTTTTCAACCTTGGCCCAAAATCACCTTTCTTTGATACAAGACTGCTTATATTTGCAACAAATCCTATTGGAAATTTTGTTTTTTTTATGACTTCTTTTAATGCATCACTTTGTTGCTCAGTTAATAACCAAGGAAGGGCACTCGTATTTATGCGGTCTCCATTTCTATTTGATTCAATTAAAGTTTTTAGTGCATGATTGGATTCATGAATGTCATTACAAATTTTAGCCATTTTTTCTTTGTCATGTCTTCCATCCAATATTTTCCATAGTGTCTCTATTATATTCTTTCCAATATGCATAGCATCAAACAAATGCACAATTGGGAGATCCTTGTAGTACGGAAACATACTAAATTGACTAGGATAAATTTTTATTCCTCTAGGAAGTTGGTCATTGATGCCTTGATGACCTTCACAAGTATCAATAACATCATTAGTAAATAAAAGACAATATCAAAATCTAAATTTCAAACAAAAATCATTAGATGGAATGACATTATCTCAGTGATTTAGTCTATTGTATTCCAACTTCCATAAACGAGGTGTCATTCTTCGTGGCCTTGATGTCGTCTCTTCTTTCCCATTAAAAAGATGTTTTTCGATAGTTCGATACTTATGATTATTGTGGAGAAAGTGCCTAAACTCATTGAACACTTGCTTTCATAAACTTCTTGAATGATGAAATTTCATCTTCAGACCACAAACTGGACATGAAAATTTACCCTTTCTCTAAAGACCTAAAATATATCATACAATTGGATCATGTACAATTATCATGCACAACTTAAACATACAACAATAATGTGAAAGCACTATAACACACCAAAAAGGCGTGACCTTAACATGAATATATAACTGTATACACTTAAAAATGGCCTCATTAATCAATTCAATATTTATTATTTAATTAATATTGACTTGATGAATTAATTAAATATTTATTATTTAATTATTTCCTCTATTTATTAAATAGATTATTCAATTTATTTAGTAAATTCACTATAGTCTATTCCTCTATCCTTGGTCTTCTAATTAGTCTTATTAAAGTAATTTAATTAAATATACAATCACCTAAATATGACTAAGTCCCCTAGTCCACCTCACTTACCTAGTCACTTGACACATCACTTTGGCTAAAATAAATAATTATTATTAATTATTTATTGGTAAGTATCCTCACCCACACATGTCCTATTCTTAAAGGCTATGTGGCCTCATAGGACTTGGTCTCATGACCACATGTCCTCTCTTAAACCAGGTCAAGAGACATTCCCTATTCCTAAGGGGCTTCTCAAGCCACCTCTAAGGGTCAAAGGTGACTCATGGGACACTTGTACCAAGAGTCCTCATGATGAAAAAGTCCTTCGCTCTTCCTCTCTTTGGTCTTTGTGAGACACTTGACCTGTGTCTTTCCCTTCCACCTTGTTCTCCTCCATGTCAATATGAGAGGAACATCATCCCTATTCTCCCTCTCACATTGCAACTACATTCCCCTTTCTCTCAACTCCTTCAACCAAGTCAATCCTAGCCCTAGGATCTTCCACCTTTCATTCTCCACCATAGGATTGTGCCACCTAGGCTTAGATCCTCCAAAACTCTATAAAAGGAGCCTTATTTCCCCTTTGTGAGCTAATAGGTATTTTTTAATCAAGCATTCAAGAAATAGGCAATCAAGCATTCTAAGCATCCAAGCACTCATTATCAAGAAAAAATCAAGCATATTCATCATATCATTTTGTGAGCATCCAAACTATCATCATTTCACTTGCACAATTCCATCCATTAGTTGCATAATCAAGCCTTGGGATATTTTGCACTCACTCATTCAATCTCCACACTTTGGTTACATCTTGGGCAAGGAGCTTCAAATTGGTAATCTAAGTGCTCAACACATCCAATAAATCAAGGCTAGGAGGACAATAGAGACAAGCTACATGGTAGGTGAAGGTAAAATGATATTTTAGCTTCATTTTGATTGTATTCTTCATTGTAGTTTTCTTATTAGTTTGATTCATTAATCTTAGAGTAGTTAATTTATCATTTAGAATAGTATTCACCTAATTTTGCATACATTTTTGGCATCCACCGTGGGGCAACCCACATTTTTAACATTCTATTTTTAATTTTTCGTGTGCAAATTTTTCTATAGGTCTCATCTACACATTCATCCCCGATTGTTGTGCATTCATAATTTTCTGTTGCGCATACATTTTCTTCTACCACAGTCATCACTTTTTGTTTTGTATTTCCATTTTCTAATTAAAACCTACGCATTCATTCTATTTTGTTGCACTTTTATAATTTTCTGCTGTGTATTTGTAATATTTGCGCATGTATATCGCTTCACTACACATTAGTTATTCTATTGCGCATCCATCATTTCGGTGCATTCATTCCATTTTTCTATGCATTTGCTCACTATTTATGTGCATCTATTATTTACTGTAGTTAAATTCAATTTTCTAGTTGTTTTGATTTTAGCTAACCTTTTTAACAAGTTTGTGTTCGTTCTGGTAGATTTTTAGGCTATTTTGCGGGACGTTGTTTTTGAAGACCCCATTGTGAAACTTTCTAATAGTTTTTCTTGTAGATTTTTAAGGGGTTTGCAAAATAAACTATAACCTTGTTTGGGCTTTAAAATACAACATGTTTTTCAATTTCATGTATCTTCTTTAGAATAGATTTTGTGTCTGTTGTGTTTTTCTTAATAAGCTATTTGTAATCCCAAAATTATAACAACGTATCCTCTCCCCTCGCCATTCATGGACCTTGGGTGTAAGAGAAACTATTATAATTTTTTAGAGGGCGGTCTTTGGTGGGAAAAGAGGTACTCACCCAAAGGAATGACCCAACTAGTAACAGGCTAAAGCCAAGCCCTTCCAAACCGGTATATAAAAAATGCTAGTGTGGTTAGTCTCATATTAGACAGGTGTGAATTCATTGTGGCAACCAAAATCTCCTCTAGTCCCTTAGTGGTGCGTTAAAGTCCTACATAGTAGATGTGAAAGCCTTGCTTTTAATGATTGGGAGAGCCCCCTTAATTGGGAAAATGACTTGATCACAACCACCTGAACGGGTGTCCTTACTAAATACCTTTGTATAGTGGCCAAAAACCTTCTATTTTCTAGCTCAAGGGGTCGCCCAAGCTCGTGCAGACACCCCACATTACTCACGGTTCATAGTAAAGATAGCAGTTCTTTGGGAAGTAATGACCCATTGAATTCAAAACTTGGTGTGCCTAAGAAGTGAGTGCACAGTAAGGAGGAGCCCGTGCCTCCAAGTTCCTAGGCTATCTATTGTGGATTTGCGTGGCTGGATTTTATTATCCTAGTGGCGATTCAGCAGATATTGTTCTTGCCAACCTTAGGATTGTAAGCATGTTTGTGCATTCATATTAGAACAATTAGATTAAAATCATTTATGTCTTGTGTGTGTGTGTTTATGCATTTTACCTTTGCCAAAACCAAAACAATAGAAAATCCAAAAATTCCAAAATCTTGAAGTTGAAATCAATCCAAAAACAAAAACTTGTGCATTTATCCATTGTTGTTGTGCATTCATACAATTTTTTTGTGCATCTATTACACTGTTCTACACATATGTTAATGTTACCATGCATCAGTTCATAATTATTGTGCATTTGATTCATTCATTTGTGCATTTATCAAACTGTCCTACGCATTTGTTGCTACACATATACAACAAAGAGCATTTCCACAGGCTTTGAAATTTTCACAATCACTTTTTCAGATACCCATTTTCATCCTTAGTAAGATCCTGGAAAAACATTCGAGTTACACATACCTCTGATCTTTAGTTTGACCATTTTCATCAATTTTCATCATCCTTCCTTCATCAAAAGTCATCAAATCATTTTCTTCCAATATTTAAAATTCCAAATTTAGTTTTGAAACATCACCTTATCTATCAGATTTTGATCTTTGTGAGTTTATCGTATTAGGATCTATCATCCTCAATCAAACTTACTTAGGTTGCAATCTCTTGGTTTTTCTTTGTCATATCATAGTGAGATTTATACCTTCTATTGGCTTAGATTTTATCAAGTTGTCTGATCAATTTTCAACACTTTTCAATCCTTTTTTCATATCTTTTCTATCAAACACTTTCCATATCATTTCATCATAAATCTTTCATCTCACAATCATCTTTTACATTTTTATGGTTCAAAGTTGATCTCAGAAACTTAAACAAACCATTGATCCAAAATCCCTAGACAAGATGGAAGGAAACAAAAGCAATGAAGAAAATCCTTGGTCTAGAATTCCTAAGAAAACTTCACTTTTTACATCAGATGAGGAACCCACAAATCAAGAACTTAGGGATGCTACACAAAATCCTTGATTTTATCATGTCATGGAAAGACTCCTAGACCTAGATAAAGAAATGTATTTCCTCATGCTTGCTCAATAAGGAGCCAAACTACCAAGTGATTTTGATATTTCCCATCTTAGAGAACCAGCTATTGTAAAAAATCAAGAAATTCCTAATAGTTCTCAAGATACTCATGGAGCAAAGGAAACCAATCAGCAATCCAATGCTTCTCAAAATTATCAACAGAACAATGCTTACCAAAACAATCAGCAATCCAATGCTTCTCAGAATACTCAACAACATAATGTTTCCCAAAATACTCAATGAAACACATTATCTTTGGATCCTATTCTACAACAAATCCAGATGCTTCAACAAAAAATCCATGACATCCAAACTAGATCATCAACTAAGAATTATTCATTGGATGATATATGTCCTTATTCTTTTGATAAAAATTTAGCAATGATTCCATTCCCTCCTCATTTTGAGGTACCAAAATTTGACAAATACAAAGGGAATTTGGATCCACAAGACCACATTCGTGAGTTTTGTGCTACTTGTATTGAAGTCGCTCACAATGAAACTTATCTTATGTGACTATTTCCATGAAGTTTAGGAGGACAAGCCATGGAATGGTTCTCCAAACTACCCCCAGGCATCAAATATTTCAATGAGCTTATTGACAAGTTTGTGACTCATTAATCATATAATATCAAACATGAAGTTGGTATGCTTGATCTTTGCAATGCACATCAAAAGAATGGAGAACATTTCCTTACCTTTTTGCAAAGATGGTGTCAATTGTTTGCCAAATATCCATGAATGATTCTTGAACAAGAAAATATTGATATTTTTGTGCATAACCTTACACCAAAAATGAGTTATAGGTTACAATTGCAATGTCCACAAAACTTCAATAAGCTCATAGAAAATAGTATCAAGATTGAGGAAGCCATGGTCAGAAAAGGTGAGATAAAACTTTATTCCAAAGACAATGCTAGGTCCTCAAATTCTAATCCCAACAACTATAACAATGACAAATCTAAATTTTGGAATAAAAACAAAAACATTATCAATGATGGGATTGTTGATAATCGTAATGTCAAACCAGCACAACCCCTTCTAAATCTCATAAGTAAGGCCAACACTACTCAAGCTACCTACAGCAATCAATCAGCAAATCCAAACACCAACAAAGATTCATCTAAACCAAGATTGTCTTTTATGTCACCTCGAAGAAATTTTACTCCTTTAGGGGAATCTCTCAAATCAACATTACGGAAGTTAATCACAAAGAAACTCATTACGCTTCCTGAAACTAAAGATTTTAAACCTAGAGTGAAACCTTCTTGGTGGAATGGGAATTATTATTGTGAATTTCATAGAGGAAAAGGACATAAAACCAATGACTGCCAAAGGCTCAAAATTGCAATTCAAGACTTAATTGAAAGTGGTGAAATTAGTGTTGATGGACATACCTCAAATGAATCACATACAGCTTTCAAAGATCCACTTCTTGAGCATGAAAAAGGAGGTTCTTCCAATACTAAGGGTGACAACCAAGCCAATTATAATACTACACCCTATAGATATGTTGGTAACATTTCTAAATGTCATCCTTCTGAGTACTATGTCAATGTCATTACCATAAAAGAAAAATCAGAGAGTCAACCAGTCCATGTTACTACTTGTGCTCAATCCAAGGTTACTATCCAAGGAGTCCCATCTAAACCAAGAACCTCTCAAAACATGTATGTTTATGTCCCAAAGTCTACACCAAATATTTCCAACCAATACAATCTTTTGGATCAACTCAAGAAAACATCTGCCCAGATATCCATCTTAGAGCTTTTGCATCTATCCCCATCTCACAAAGATATCCTTGAAAAAGCTCTCTTAGAGACCTAGGTCCCCACAAATCTAGATCATGATCAATTTCAAGCTATGGTGGGACATTTAACAACCCCACATTACCTATCCTTCACTAAAAATATGATTTAGCTATTACCCAACCTCATAATGCTCCCCTACATATCGAAGTCCTTGTACAAAGTCAAAATCAAGAGAGTACTAATAGATGGAGGAGATGGCTTGAATATATGCACATTGAAATTAGTCCTTGCATTGGGATTTTCTAAAAATGTTGTAGATCCAAAGAAGAAAATCACAATTAAAGCTTATGATGAAGAAGAGAGGTCATCCAAGGGATCTGTTGTTCTTCCAACCAGAGTAGGTCCTATAATTAAAGATGTACCTTGCCAAGTTCTTGACATGGATCTTGCCTATAACATTCTCTTGGGAAGACCATGGATTCATTCCATGCAAGTTGTGCCATCAACTTATCATCAATGTTTAAAATTCCCTCATAATGGTCAGGAGATCACTATCAAAGGAGATACTACTCCTTTCCAGTATTGTAGCACTGTGAAGACATATGATTCTTTGGTACCTTATAATTTTACTGGATCTTCTGCAACTACACACATTGACCCTAGTGATCAAGCATCAACTTCTAAATCTAATGGGATCAAGATAGACATAAAAGAAAGAAGTATGGGAGAGTACACTTTAGGTCAAGCTCTTTACATCACAGAGTTACCTTTATCTCCTAGATCATATGGTAGATCTTTGATCACTAAACAACAATCAGAACCCCCTTCCACACTTGTTTATAACACATTTATAAGTGGGGGCACTATATCAAAAGAGGCAGCTAAGCGTAATGCTAATCATTTGCTTAAGTCATAGAAGAATGAAGAGGATATCAAACATGAATATATATCACCTAATGTCTATGGTAAAGGGTATACTTTTCTACAAAAGATGGGATATCAAGGCATTGGACCTATAGGGTTACAAAGAAAGGGTGTTATCAAGCCAATTTTGCAAAATCCAAATTATCAAAGAGATACCACAAGATTAGGGTATAAAGGAGAAGGACCAAAAGAACCAAAAGGAAAAACAAAGATCACACCTTTTCATGAGACATCTAAAGCTCCTACCCTACAATTCTGAAAATGTGGTATGTATGTAGATCCAGAGAAACAAAGGATAGCATAAAGAATCATTGATAGACTCGGGGATAATGATGATTCTGATTCAAATGATTATGAATGGGATTCATTATCTAATGGTACTAAAGAAATAGGAGTTGATTTTGTCCATCATTATAGTAATGATTACCATGAGGGAGAGAGTTCAAGGACTGACTCACTAGGATTAGTCCCACGTGATACTACTTTTGTCGATTGTGAGGAAAGTGAGCTTTATCTTGCAATAGATGAAATGGATGAGAGTATGGAAATAGACCTCACTGATACCATCATAAACCTTGACAACTTTTCCATCAATACCATCTCTTCCTTTGAAACTGTCCCGAATGATCCAATGCCCCTTGTACATCCTAAGCTTATAGATTGGGATTCTCCCGATCATCCAGAACTTGATGTCTTCCATAATGATGATGCAATCATTGACTATCTCAGAATTAGGGATCATTTACCACCAGGGGATCACAAGTCATGATTTTTGATAGAACTCAATGACATGGCCTACTTTGGAGGGAGTGCCAATCCTTTTAGTCATAAAAATATAAAAATAATCAACAAATCTAATGGTGAAAACCACTCAGTGGCAATATTAGATCCAAAAATAGTAAAAATAAAAGATGCATCTAATGGTGAACACCTCTCTGAGGCACCTGATGATGGAAGGATTGATACTCTTCCCAATTATTTGTACCGAGAGCAATCTACCATTCTTATAGAACCAACAGTACCTCTTAACATTGGAACAGAGGAGTCTCTGCGCATTCTTAAAGTAGCAGCATCCTTGACAGAATCAGAGAAAGAAGCTTTTGCAAAAAATTTCAAAGAGAGGCAAATCAAATTTGCTTGGTCCTATGCTGATATGCCTGGGCTAGACCCTAATCTCATTATGCACCATTTATCTATTGCACCAAGTGTTAAACCAATTAAGCAGAAGCTCCGCAAGATACACCCACACATTGCACTAATGATTAAAGCAGAATTGAAGAAGCTCTTAGATGTTGGATTCATTCATGCTATTGATTATGCTGAGTGGATTTCAAATATCATCTCCATCTCAAAACCAAACAAGTCTATCTGGATTTGTATTGATTTTTGAGATCTTAATAAAGCTTGTCCAAAAGATGACTTTCCTCTGCCAAATATTGACATTATTGTTGATCTGACAGCTAGGCATGAGATGTTATCATTAATGGATGGTTTTTCTGGCTATAAGCAGATCAAGATTGCATCAATAGACCAGGAAAACATTATTTTTACTCATCCGTAGGGTACATACTATTGGAACGTGATGCCATTTGGGCTCAAAAATGCTGGCACAACTTACCAAAGAGCTATGACCACAATCTTTCATGACATGATGCATACCATTATGGAAGATTATGTTGATGATATTTTAGCAAAATCCAAAGACAGAGCTGGTCATTTGAGAGTGTTGAATAGAATATTCACCCGGATGGAAAAGTATCAGATTCAACTCAATCCAAAGAAATGTGTGTTAGGGATCACCTCTAGTAAACTGTTAGGGTACATTGTCTTAGCCAAAGTGATCGAGGTAGATCCAGAAAAGGTTAAAGCAATTATGGAGATGGATTTGTTAGAAATAGGGAATACTAAAAGGGGGGGGTGAATTAGTATTCTACAAACTTTATCTTTTTCCCAATTATGGATATAACAGATTGTCTTTATACATGCATAACATAAGAAGCTAAACAACATGCACAACAATAAAGAACTCATAACACATTATTTGTTCTCGAGGAAACCCTGGCCAAGGGAAAACCCCGGTGGGGATGGTACCCACAAAGATCCACTAATTAAAAGTATCATGTTAAGGATGTTGGCCCTGTTAGGAGTCTATTACAAGCATATAGTGTATACACCTTGTTAGGAGTTGGTAGTACAAAATATGATTACTAGTTGAGCCCACTGCCCTAAAGAGTAATGTACAATATACACTGATTACAAAAGAGGTCAAGGTACATAACCTTATACTGCTTGCATCAATATCTCTTCCCTAATCTTTCACTATTGCTATCACATATCTCACATCATATCACTTATCACAACTCTTTTTCTTTTCTTTTTACAATTATATTTATACAAGTTATTAAGGCTAATAACTTTACTTGGTCGGCTTCCATATTAAAAAATAACTTTATCCAAGGGTAAACACCTAGGATTTCATCCCTTTATATTTTTAAGTCATTATTTTGATAAACAAAATAATCCCTTAACTCTTTACTTGTTCTATCTTCATATTCTATCATGTCGGCTTCACTACACTGTCTTCGGTAAAATTGTCATAACTTCTTTCGTACATGTTGTACTAACTTGCACTCTAAGATGGGTCATCATTAGTCACCATAGAGTCTATGTTCAAGTGTGTAAGCACTGAACTCACTCCAGTCAATGTTGCAAACAAAAACTATGTCTGGGTACACTGGTAAAAATATTGTCTCATACTTAGAAAAATTTGCAATGCGCTCTATCATACTTGCTCTCTGACTTGTGTGATCTTCATGTGGATCATATGTTTCCATAATGACAACATCTATGCAATCAACTCAGCCAAATTGTCAACAATCTCCCCCTTTTTCATTGGTGGCAACATATGCGAAAATTGGCTAAGTGTTCTCAAAAATTGTCAAAATTGTGGCCATAGTATAACATATATATACTATCCTTATAACTCCTCAAAAATCTTATCTCTAATACAATAATCCCCCTAAGAGTATCAATCCTTATCATATACTATCAATTTTCTACTAAATATATCTCCCACTTTGACAACAATGAAAAAATAACGGTAGGGAGGGCTACAAAATTGTATCACAAAAAGTTATACCTCAATTTATTTATTGCAAAACCGGTAGGCTTGCAACACAATCTACAAAATTTGTCTTCATGGTTTCTATCTCCTTTTCCCATGATTTCTTAATGGAATCTGCCACATTGAGTAGTGCGCTCAGTCCATAAGATGCTATTTGACATGCTTGGAGGTTTTCAAAGTTAAAGTTCTATAAAGATGACTTAGTTGTAAGACAATCTTCCAACTGCTCTTCAATAACACTTAACTTCATAGAAGCATGCTCTCTCAAAAGAGTATATCTTCTTAATTTCTTGTCTTTCTCATCTTTTACAATTCTGATTTCATCATACAGTTGCCTAACTTTCTTCACAACATTACAGACCTTCACATTAGGGTTAGATAGAAGGTTTGTTTCATTTAGAATCTCTGCTTCCTTCAATTTTATCTTCTGATCTTCCTCAGCTATCAAAGTCTCTGATTTTGTACACTGTATGTACAAAGATTTTCCTATTTCCAAATTTTTCCTCAAATCTTTAATACAGATATCAAGAGTATTAATATCATTGCTGATGTACTGACTGATGTTCAATATCATTCTATCCTCATAGTATGCCTGTGCTTTCACTTTTGCAATATTAGCTAGGTTTGTGAATTCATTATCAAAGGTACTCATTACCTTCTTTGCCTTCTCGATAGGGTCTACTTCTACAATCTGTGTGGTCACAATACTTTGTAACTTTTCAGTTAGGTCCTTCAAGACTCTTAACTTTCTTATTCTTCCCAATGATTTTGTTCAAAGATGTGATCAATTCCATCTGATCATCATCATCTACTTCTTTTCCCAAATCCTCAAACAAAGATCTAGGTTGCTTCTTCTTTCCAGTTTCAAGAGTAAGACTGATTTCTTCTATAGAGGGTAAAGGTGCTTGTACTTCTAATACTTTGGGTTCTTCAACAATAAATTAGGTCTTCTCTGCTTCTACAATTCTATCTGGTTCATCAAGAGCTGAATTGTCAACAATGTTCTCTAGATTCTTGAATACATCATCATCAGTATCCAAGGTGATCTTTGTACCTTCAACATTCATAGATTCTTCCTTAATGTTTATAGTCGATGGAGAGGGAATGTCCTCTTGTTCTACTTCTTCTACTTTCTCTACTACAACTGATGTCTCTCCAACAATTTTTGCCATAACTTTAATTATTGTTTGTTCAATCTCTGCATTCACTTGTTCATATTTTCCTGCCATGATCTGAATGGTTCCCATTTTTTTCCTTAAATGGGTGCTAAGGGGCTTCAAAATTTGTTTAAGATGTTCATCATCTCTTACATCACATAGTTTCTTCACAAGATTCTCTCTGATAGATTTGTCTTCTTCTTGTGCTCTCATCTTCTTGTTAACAAGTTTCTTGAATAAGTCATCAGGTATCTTTCCCTGAATAGTGTCAAACTTCTTATTAACCAAAATCAAATGCTTGACCACTGCATTTTCAAGATTCAATTTATCAGAATAGTCATAAAGGTCATAGTATTTATTCATTTTAGTGAAGTCTCCATATTTTATAATTTCTTCATTCACTCTCTCAACTCTTGGTTTCCATGCTTTCTTCTTGACAGAAGTGTCATCATCTTTAATTTCTACAATTTTCCTAGGTACTAGTGGCACCAAATTTTTCTACCTCTTACCAGGTCTAGTATCAATTTCTTTCACTCTCTTGCTCGGTGT
Organism: Chamaecyparis obtusa; assembly: GCA_027943335.1. Lineage (NCBI taxonomy): Eukaryota > Viridiplantae > Streptophyta > Pinopsida > Cupressales > Cupressaceae > Chamaecyparis > Chamaecyparis obtusa. Next base: position 308,559 of record BSBK01003731.1, on the reverse strand, counting down.
GGAGGAGGTAGATCTAGTAGGTTTTCTTGCTACTTGTTCCTTCTCAGGTTCCTCTACTTTCACCTTGACTGGTACTGCACTAGATGATAAGGGAGGTACAGACAAAATCTCTTTCTATCCAATATCTCTGATTATTACTGCTGTCTACTTTGCCACTAAGAATTCTCTCTCTGTCATTCCTATATCCTTCAATATTTTCTTAATAGTGCTCTCAAATCTTTTCTTAGACTGTTTCTCCTCAAGTATAGCCTTTGCAGAGTTGAAATTTTCTTCAAAAGTTCCAAATTTGTTACTGTGAGTGTCAACCTTGCACTTAAGTAGCCTACTCACATATTCTTCTATCTCAGTTTTAGATATTTCATAGCCAAGAGGGTCTATGAACTCAATTCTAGGTTCAACTGCTTCAATGTATGTAAAGTCAGTGTCAACCATAAAACATATTTCATTCTTGTATTTCTCCACAAAAGACTGTGGAATCCTTGATTTTCTAGACACAATATTCTAAAATGTCTTAATAACAAGTACTGCACTCTCATTAACACTATCAATAACATGCTTTATGTATACTATACTAATCCTTTCCATTGTAGTTTTTCCATCATTCCAATCATTTTCTATGGTGTAAGGGAATCTCCTCAAAAGATGAAAAAACATGTAAGTGATCAAAGATGAAAATCTAAATTGTGCATACTTTATCTTCTTAATCTTCTCCAAGTTCTCAAACAATTGAATTCTCATAATTTCACACATATCAACTGGCACTTTGTCAACACACATCAAATAAGCTATGTGTACCATTCCAGCTTCCATGTCATCCTCTCTTGAATTTGCACAAAACTTAGTTGTTAGGATTTTGCATAAGTATCTAACATCATGTTGTTGGATCTTACTAATTACAATTCCTCTGCCATTATAGGATGAATTAGTGTTATCAATGACTATTTTTCTCATGTTCTTCTCATTTAAAGGAATAGCTCTAGATTTAGACATTCCAGTGACTTCATGAATCAAATCAGTTGTAATGTCTATCACTCTATCTTCTAGCCAAAACTTCCCTATATGAATTCTGCTAAGGATTATCTTAGTGCATTCTTCATTATCAAACTCATACTGCAATGCATACTTAACAATCTCATTATCTTTCAAATGATCACATCCTTCTTTCAATGACATGTCCTGGTTGTAAATCTTCTGATACTCATTTGTAAAATCACTATCACTGATGGTTTCTAACTTGCATCCAAGATAACTTCTTACATTCTCTAAATGCAAAACTATGTCTGGTATGGATGATAAAGCTAACTTAGGGTCTTCTTCCAAGGGTTCTATTGGTTCCCTCTTCATTCTAGGTCTATTTTTATCTCTAACATTGTGAATTAAAGATACATCCATGATTACTTCAAATTCCTTTTACCGATTCACGGATATGTCAAGTAAAATACCTCGATTTCACAATTTTAGGGCTTGTGTAGATTCAGCGCTCAATTCCTTCACCAAATCATTGCAAAAATCTTCCAATCACTACTCTTTGATCTCCTTAACACTTTTATTCACTTTGATGATCAAATAACACCGATCATAACCTTTTATTACTTCAATCTCACTTAGGTCTAACATTGCATTCCATTCTTTTGTCATTTCTTTCCAAAAAGTTGTTTCTGCTATCCTGCAAAACTTAAAACTTCTTGTGATCTTGCTAAACATAATATTTTTCTTTGCGCTCTTAACCATGGCATTATAATATCATAAACTACCTTTCATTAACTGCACAAGACTCAATTCATCATAAATCTACTTTTGCACTAATCTAAGTTCCTAATCTACTATAATTTTTATAAATTAAGTGCTTTGAGATAGGTCAGGTAAGGATTCATTCTTACCACTTGATACTTCACCTTTCTGATTACCTTCAATGTTGAATATGTCTCCTTGATCTATGCTTTTAACAAACTTCACTTCATTTGTATTGCTACAGCAACCTTTTTGTCTATTACTTGCATCTTCATTTCTTCTTTCATGATTTCTAGGGTTAGTGTTAGGATGAAAAACTCCATGTTCATTCTTCAAAACCTTGATGTATGTCCAATATTGTTGCATATCTAACAAACAATTCCATTGCTTCCATATCTTGGTCCAGGTGGATTAATCTGTGATCTACAATTTCTAGCAATGTGTTCAACCTTGTTGCATCTATAACATATTACTCCATTTCTTCTGTTCATATCTTCAGTAGGTTTCTTATCTACATTGTTAGTATTCCTAAACATTCTACTATTATTATTATTCTCAACAAATTTAGGTTTCCTACATTCAATAGCTCTATGTCCAAATCCATGACAGTTATAACAATAACCATTAAGAGGTTTAAATTGCTTACCTATGCAATCTCTCTTCATATGACCAATAGTATTACAAGCAAAACAACTACCTTTGAATTCTCTTTGCATACCTTTGGATGATTCCTCTTGCTTCAGTGATTCTTCTTCTTTAGGTGTATCTTCAGATTTTTTGATCTCATCAGACTTCTCATCTAAGCTTTCAGATACTTTTAGATCTGGTTCATTGCTTTCATCATTTGCTTTAAGAGTGTTGAATCCAAGACCAGTCTTATCATAGAATGGTTTCTGAAAAGATGCTTGTTTATCAATCTTCTCACTAGTTGAATATAGCCTTTCAAGTTGTTGCTTGGATTGATTCAGTTCACCTTTCACAATCTTGTTGTATTTCTCAAGTTCAGCATACTGCAAATTGACTTTCTCAAGTTCAGATGTTACATTTCCAAGTTTAGATTCCAGTCCTTCATTTTTAGTCTTTAGAATTTGATTCTTAGATTTTAGATTCACTTCATTCTTTCCATTTCCATCTTTCAAACTAAGCTTCAAATTTTCTATCTTCAATTCAAGCTTAAGGATCTAATTTTCTTTTTCCACATTGTCATTACAATCTTCAAGGAAAATTTTGGATTCTTTTTCAGATCTCAGATCTTCCAATTTGTTTTTTAGTTTCTCAATAAGGTTCTTTGCATCATCATATTTTCCTTTCAGAGTGTCTCTTTCATTAGTAAGCATATCAATCTATTCAATAGCTTCTTCAAGATTCTTCTGTAGTTGATCCATATCCATAGAGATCTTACTCAAGCTACTAGGCTTTCCTTGAATGATTCTTTTTTGAGTAACTCAACTCTGATACCAATTGTTAGAAATAGGGAATACTGAGAGGGGGGGTGAATTAGTATTCTACAAACTTTATCTTTTTCCCAATTATGGATATAACAGATTGTCTTTATACATGCATAACATAAGAAGCTAAACAACATGCACAATAATAAAGAACTCATAACAGATTATTTGTTCTCGAGGAAACCCTGGCCAAGGGAAAACCCCAGTGGGGATGGTACCCACAAAGATCCACTAATAAAAAGTATTATGTTAAGGATGTTGACCCTGTTATGAGTCTATTACAAGCATATAGTGTATCATTCCTAATTAAGGGACTATAGGCCTTGTTAGAAGCCTCAACCCTGTTAGGAGTTGGTAGTACAAAATGTGATTACCAGTTGAGCCCAGTGCCCAAAAAAGTAATGTACAATATACATTGATTACAAAAGAGGTCAAGGTACATAGCCTTATACTTCTTGCATCAATATCTCTTCGCTGATCTTTCACTATTGCTATCACATATCTCACATCATATCACTTATCACAACTCTTTTTCTTTTCTTTTTACAATTATATTTATACAAGTTATTAAGGCTAATAACTTTACTTGGTCGGCTTCCATATTACAAAATAACTTTATCCAAGGGTAAACATCTAGGATGTCACCCCTTTATATTGTTAAGTCATTATTTTGATAAACAAAATAATCCCTTAACTCTTTACTAGTTCTGTCTTCATATTTTGTCCTGTCGGCTTCACACTATCTTCAGTAAAACTATCATAACTTCTTCCGTACATTCCATACTGACTTGGGCTCTGAGATGGGTCATCATTAGTCACCATAGATTTTATGTTCAAGTGTGTGAGCACTGAACTCACTCCAGTTGACATTGTAAATAAAAACTATGTCCGGGTACACTGGTAAAAATATTGTCTCATACTTAGACAAATTTGCAATGCACTCTGTCATACTTGCTCTCTGACTTGTGTGATCTTCATGTGGATCATATGTTGTGATAATGAAAACATCTATGCAATCAACTCAGCCAAATTGCCAATAGGATTCCCCAACTAACATCATTCAGTTAAGATCTTTGCAGGGATGTCTCCAATCCATATGAAGATTTGTTTCTCAACTAGCAGATCAAAGTCATCCCTTCAGCATTTGTTGCATAAAAATATCTTATTCCAATGGTATGATAAGTGTGAGGAATCTTTTAGTAAAATTAAGCAATATCTAGTGAATCCTCCAACTCTGATGTCACCAATTCCGAGCAAGCCACTCTTGCTCTACATTTCAGCTATGATAGTCTCACTAGATGCTCTTCTGGCTCAGCAAGATCATGAAGGGAAAGAAAAAGCCATATACTATATCAGTTGCACCCTAGTAGGATATGAGCTAAACTATTCTCCAATATAAAGAGCATGTCTGGCCATTATTTTTTCTTCATAGAAGTGGTGACATTACATGTTGTCACATTCAATCAAGTTCATTACAAAGATTGATCCTTTAAAGTATCTATTAAGCAAGACAACATTGACAGGAAGATTGGCTAAGTGGGTCATGCTACTTAGTGAATTTGATATTGAATATGTGGATAGGAAGGCTATCAAAGGCCAAGTGATAGAAAATCAACTAGCTGATTCCCCATTAACGGATGACCAACCTATACACATAGAGTTTCATTATGCACACATCTTGGCTTTGTCTATACAAACATGGAAACTATACTTTGATGGATCATGTACTCAGTAGGGTTCAAGAATTGGTATTCTCTTTGTCACACCGCAAGGATACACAATTCCAAAATCTTACAAGCTGCTCTTTCCTTGCACCAATAATGTAGCAGAATATGAAGCTTTGATGATTGGGCTAAAGATGGCTGTACAATGGAAAGTAGCTGAAATGAATGTCTACGGGGATTCTCAGTTGATTATAAACCAAGTTAATGATGATTATTAGACTAAAGATGATAAGTTATTACCATATAAACATATGGTTGATGACTTCAAACAATATTTCTCAGTCATCACTTTTGAGCATATTCCCCAGCATGATAACAAGGCTGTCGATGCGATGGCTATAATTGCTTCTTTATTTGATGCAGAGGATACCAAGGCTTGTTTTGAGTTTTTGGTGGAATCCCTTACTTGTCCTACATATGATGACCCTGATATGAGTATTATATGTCATCTAATTGGACATGACTCCCTAATTTATGGAAAAATCTATTCTTATCTAAAAAATGACATCCTACCCCTTGACCTATCCTAGAATAAAAAATGAACTTTTCTCTGCCAAGCCTCCCGCTATGTCCTAATATCCAACACCCTTTATCGGCAAGGTCTTGATGGTACTCTCCTGCGATGTCTCGAGCATGAAAAAGCTCAAACTACCTTGCGAGATGTACATGAGGGTATTTGTGGGACACATTCCAGTGGTCCCTCTTTGGCTAAGAAAATCATGCGTATGGTTTATTATTGGCCTACCATGGAAACAGATTCATTTCATTTTGCTAGGGCATGCAAGAAATTTCAGATACATGGAAACCTTATTCATGCTCCAGCACAAGAATTACATCCTTTTACAACTACCTTTCCATTCAGTCGGTGGGGACTTGACCTTGTGGGTGCAATCAACCCTCCATCTTCCAACAGCCACAAATGGATTATCACTACCATAGAGTATTTTACTAAATGGATTGAGATTGTTCCATTAATTACCACCATAGGAAAACAAATATCCATGTTTATCTTAAACTATATCATTTGCAGATATGGTATACCTATGTATCTCATTACTAATCATGGGAAACAGTTCCAAAATCAGGACATGGATGAACTATGTGAAAAATTCTATATCACCCTTAACTATTCTTCCATATGTTATCCCTAATGTAATGGCTAGGCTGAGGCATCAAACAAAACAATTGTCAAAATCCTACAAAAGACTGTCAATGACAATGGCCATGACTGGCATATCCAACTGAATCCAGCCTTGTGAGCTTACCGCACCTCCATCCATACTCCCACTGGAGCCACCCCATATTCCCTTATCTATGGATCCAAAGTAGTCCTGCCCCTCGAGGTCGAGTTTCCTTCACTTCGTGTCACTCTCAAAGATTTGATTCATGATGAAGAGTATAGAGTTGCACGGGTGACTGAACTAGAAGTGTTGGATGAACGCCGTTAGAGAGCTTATGATCATTTGAAAGTCTATCAGCAACGGATGTCTCATCAATATAATAGCAAGGTGAAAATTAGAGACTTTTAGGTGGGTGATCTAGTCCTTTGAGAGAATCCAAAGAATCAACAGCATCATGAGAAGAAGGGCAAGTTCAAACCCAAATTGGTTAGTTCCTTTTGTAATTATAGCAGTCTATGGTTCCAGGGCTTACCAGTTGTCTACACCTGAAGGAGACCCCTTGGATGAGCCTCTTAATAGCATACACCTCAAGAAGTTATATCCTTGAAATCCCAATGTAAGGGGCATGTATATAATATGTAAAAAATAAAATAAATATTAAAAAAAATCAAAAAATCAAAAAAAAATTGCAATAAAAGCATGTGGTGAAAACCTGGCAACAGGCACCATGTGTATCAAGTTAGCTCCTCTATCTATTAGGATTCTTCTAGTGTGTCCGTTCATTGTATATATCCATAATAAAATGGCTAGTTAGTCACCATTCCTGCCATGTATATATCATAATAAAATGGCTAGTTCGTACACCATCCATTGTATCTACCCATAATAAAATCCCATCATAGCTTGATCTTTTGTCATGGTCTTCATCCTAGTCTTGTTGTGTCCTTCTTCATCCATAATAAGTCAGTCCATCACCTAGTTGGGGGCATGTCCTCGACCTAGTTCGGGAAGTGGATCTATGATAGTCATGACTCTTAGAGGACAGAATGGAGTATTTTCACCAAACAAGAAAATTCAATCATACGTTCTTACACAATGATGTCTTCGTGATGAATCGTAATTTGTGATCTATCCTTTGAAACATGACTGCTTATCTATCCATCTTGACTATACATCATCAATTGAACCAATCAATGTACCCTACACTATCTTTTGGCAAAACAAATGTATATTCATGGCAGGCATGTTAGAATGGTTTGTTGTAGATTATGCATTCATATCTGGATTTCATTGTTATCATGTTTCCTATGTTATTCTGGGATATCTTTGACATGAGTTTGAAACTCCCATATGTCATTGATTAGAATAGCCAGGATGGGGCATGGTATTTGCTTTGATTGATTTTTGTGGGATATTTTCCAATGAAATCAAAGGAACAAGTAATTGGGGTGTCTGTGCGTAAGTGCCTTCATCATTTTAATAGTCTTTGACAACATACAAATCATGTTGTTATATCAATGCTATTAATGGTGATACGCCAACACATACCTCGACTCCAAATATTTGTTCCCTGCTGGAGGGGGGATATTCCTTGTCTGTTATGCAAATGAAACTCAAGTCATCTCGGTTCAATTATACCTAGATGCTTGTCAAGTTTTTCTATATTAAACTCCATGCAAGAAGTGCTCAGGTCATCCTGGTTTAATTATACCATGATGCTTGCATTCCCTTGCAACATAATGAGATTAATGATGAAAATCAAATTCCATTTATTATGAAGTTCTAAGATGTTACATGAAGTGGTGGAGATACTCATTCCATATTTTACTTTTCATTGCATTTAATCATTTCATGACTTGCATATCAGTGTTCCTTTTATAGGGGTTTGTAGGTTATCTTTCTTATTAGGTCATTTGTTCTCCTAGTCCATTCTTCTTGTGTCAGATACATTGTTATTTAAGTTGAGGACATTTGGACAACAAAAACATTAAGTTTTCATCTCACATCTTACAACATTTAATCAATTCATTTAGGCCATGCATTATCTTCATTAGGTATGTTCATTTGTATATTACCCACCTATGTTGGCATGCATATTTCACGTGTTGTTTTGTTATAGTTATCATTTTATCTCATTATATTTTTATCATGTTGCAGTTGTTATATTTAGTCATCTTAGGAACATTTTCATTCATTACATATCATCTACATTACATCATCATTTATTATCCATTACATGCATTTTATATCATCATTTATTATCCATTACATGCATTTTACACCATCATTTACTATCCATTACATTCATTTTACACCATCATTTATGATCTATTACATGCATTTTACATCATTCATTTATCATACATTATATCATTCATTTATTACCCATTCATTATCCATCATTTACATTGTTATTTACATCATTGTATTAGTAACCAAATAGCATTGCATAAAGTAAAATCATTAAGACATGCATTTATATCATCATCACAAACTAGATCATTCACCATTCAACAAAAATTAAATCATTTGCATCATACAACATAAACGCTATACACATCAAAGTAAATCATCACATCCTGCATAATTTAGTACGCACATGTGTATATCATAATCAAATTGCATCATCATATATAGAGAGTCCATCATATAAATGTCCAAATGTCCAATGATATATCATATATAACAATGTGTCCAAAATAATGTCTATCAAGTCAATAATATAATGATACAATGATACACTGATATAAGAAGATGTGTATACAATGATCTCTCAAATCTATGATCCACTACCTCTAGACTTCATTTGTCACTGCTTGCAAGATGCAATGAGTGTTGGACTACAACTAATTTGGAATCTGATTGAAGAATCTATGATTAAAAGATCACTGAGGAGTTGTTGATTAGATATGTAATATGATTAAATCAGTATTATGTTGTCATTGATGTCAACTAGTTTGATAGCACTTATCTTGTAAGTTACTATACCGAGACATCTGAAGAAAGGTGAAAGAGATGAAGAACAAAGAAATCTACATGAGGAAAGATGTACATGACAGATTTGGATAAGGAACACATTGAGTAACTTGTTGATGAGTCTATGACTTGATGATTTGACTTTATTATGTTGCATTCATCTATAATGAAGTATAGAGCTGAAAGACACAAAGCAGTGTTGTCGGTAAATGAAGCATTACAAGTATACACTGATGGAGTGTAGTGTATACTGATCGCAATATTAATTGAGCAGTATTCACCGATGCATTTCTTTGTTAACCAAGCAGAACAGAATGAATTAAATGATTAGTTTAGCCGATAAGATTGATGAGCTGGCAAGTGTATAACATCGAGGTAACAAATAATGTTTGTTACATAGATCGACGACTAACAAAATTTAGGAAAGATCTAATGGAGAAGATTGAAATGTGTTATTGACACAAGTACCAAGAAAGTTTGAAGTGGCAAAATCTATGAATGTGGTTAAGTGGAAAAATCTGATGGTGGAGAAGAAAATGATTTACTCGTCTATATAAGAGAATAGAATTTCTTTATGAGATGATGTCAGAAGAAGTAGAAACTATAGAAATATTGCGTGAACAAAGTTTTCATGCATTCTGATCATACTGGTTAGTAAGAACCGAGCTGCAGAACAATTATTGAGCTACAAAGAGCAATTATCGACGGATAGTAAGTTGATACAGTATTAAATCTGAACTAAAATATTGATCAAAAGGATTTGTATGGACTAAATATTGATCTATAATCTACAATTGAAGTTCTATTAAGGCAGGTCATTTACTGTTACATATTTAACCATTGTATACAGTCAAAATCTCTTAACTAAGTGGACTCTAAAAGTCTTATGATGTATCATTCATAGAATGAACATTGTTATCCTGTCAACCCCATAGTGAATGTTGGTTGGATGATAACTTCTAGTCTAAAATCCTCTAACAAGGTCACACCTGACAGTGTGTTTGTAACCTTTAATAGGGTTGGGTCTTAACCAACCTCACTTTAGAAGAGTGAACAATTTTGGGTTGCCGGTCCCAGGTGGTTTTTCCCTTTACAGGGTTTCCACATTAAATCTCTTATGTTATGTTTTGATTGTGATATTTGTTTGTTATCATTCTTTACATGTTACATTTTAGATTTGATCAGTAAATTGTTATAGTATTAGACTAGTAATCGGTAAAAGTATAGATAGTGAAAGTATTTAGTGTTTACCGATGAGCAAAAATTGAAGAAATAGTTTTGAATTATACATTTTGTATTGGGACACTGGATAACTGATTCACCCCCCTCTCAATTATTATAACAATTGGTATCAGAGCTTTGGTTGCTTCAAACAAAGTTTTAAGGACTTAAGCATAAAGGTATCAAGATGTATAAGAGGGAAGTACCAAAATTGAACAAAGAGAACTTCACAGTATGGCTAAGTAGAATGAAGCTACACATATGTGGAATTGGGAACTCCGCACTAGATCTGATGGAGAATGGCTATATACTACCGCCCACTGGTCCCTTAACTCTTGATCAACTGAAGGACAAACATGAACACAATGTTACTATGATGGAACTTGTTGCTGCTTGTACCGACGCTGAATTTGAAGATATCAAGACATGCACAACTACCAAAGGAATGTGGGATAAGTTAACACAAATATATAATGGAGATCTGAATGTCAAAAGAGCCCGAGCTGAAAGTCTAAGAGGTAGATTTGATGATATGAGAATGAAAGAAGGTGAGAATATTGTCCAATATTTAGATAGACTCAAAGAGGTGGTACATGCTATTAGATCATCTGATGGAGTAATTGATGATGAAACAGTGATAAGCAAGATTCTCAGAACTTTGCTACCAGTTTATGCAATTAAGATTTCTGCAATTCATGAAACAAGAGCTACATCCAATCTTACTCTTGACACTCTAATTATTAAACTTACGACCTTTGAATTAAACAACTTTGATAACAGTGTTGTTCCTTCTGTTGAATCCGCTTTCATGTCTTCTTTGAAGATTGGAAAGTCTAGCGAGAATGGTAAGAATTGTGATAGTGATGACAATACCGATGATGAACTTGATGAGCTTGAAGCACTTATGGCCAGAAGATTTCCCAAAGGAAAAGGAAGGTATAGAGGTAAGCTACCTTTAGCATGCTTTAATTTTAAAGAAGTCAGTCACATCACTGCTAGATTTCCTCAAAAGAAAGATGATGATAGATCCAAAGACCAATCTGAAGGAAGCTATGGGAGAAGAGTCAACAGAGGCTACCGACACAACAACAGAGACAACCGAGAAAAAAAAGGCAAAAAGGTATGTTACATAGCTGAAGATATTGAAACTGAATCTGATTCTAATGATGACATAGAAGTTGTATTTGTTGCTATGAAAGATGACTCAGAAGAGGAAGAGAAACATGAAGAGACAGCACTGATCTCTAAAGTAAGTAGAAATGATACATGGATCATAAACAGTGGCTGTACACATCATATGACAGGAGATGTAGAGAATTTTGATCATCTTGTTGAATATAATGGAGGATCTATGAGAATGGAAAATGATGCACCTTGTATGGTAAGAGGTAAAGGCTCACTGATGATCAATGACAGACTACAATGTGAAAATGCATATTGGGTAGATGGATGGAACTATAATTTGTTAAGTGTGGCTTAGTTGAACAATTCAGGCCATCGATTGGCTTTTGAGAGTAAAAAGGTGAAGATCTATGATGATGGAGGTAGACTTGTCAGAACTGGTACACAATCCAAAGGTAATCTATTCTATCTTGATATGGATCAGTCTTCTTGTTTATTAATAAAGGATGAAGATGCTTGGTTGTGGCACAGAAGGTTATGCCATGTGAATTTTGACAACATGATCAAGATTAGTAGAAAGAAAAGAGTTAGAGGATTGCCTAACTTGACAAAACTTGATCATGCCATGTGCCATGAATGTCAGAAAGGTAAGATGACTAAGTCTAGTTTTAAAAGCAAAGACTATTCAACAAAGAAGATACTTGAGCTAGTTCATACCGACCTATGTGGTCCTATGAGAACTCAGAGTTGTTCTAGTGATAGATATTTTATTTTTTTTGTTGATGACTATACTAGACTGATGACTATTATGTTCCTAAAATAGAAATATGAAGCTTTCAAAATGTTTAAGTGGTATAAAGCTAAGGTAGAAAAAGAAATCGGGAAGGAAATAAAATTCTTAAGATCTGATAGAGGAGGTGAATTTATCTCTGATGAATTTACTAATTTTTTTCATGAGCATGGAATCAAAAGATAGGTATCTGCACTGAGGACACCTCAGCAAAATGGCATTACTAAAAAGAGGAATAGGTCTATAATTGATTGTGCTAGGACATTGATGTTACAGAAGAATGTTGCTCAGACATATTGGAGAGAAGTGGTCAGCACAACTGTGTATGTTCTTAACAGAGTACAACTGAAGAAGGACTCCAACCGAACACCTTATGAATTGTGGTTTGGACACAAACCTACTGTAAGTTATTTCAAAATTTTTGGGAGTAAATGCTTTATTTTTAAAGATGAGAGAAATGAAAAATTTGATTCTAAAGGAGATGAAGGAATATTTCTGGGATATTCCACTACAAGTAAAGCATACAAATGTTTGAATAAGGCTACAAATAAGATAGTTGAAAGTACTAATGTTTGTGTTGATGAGTTTGATGACAAGTACAAAGAGGAAAGTACAAAGGAACTAGAAGACTATGGTAGATTCACTTACATTGAACCTCTAGAGTATCTATTGACACCACAAGTTGTGACAACTGGTCAGCAGGGAAACAATGTAGGACAACAGGTAACACAAACTGAGGAACAATATGGAGCTACCAAGCAAGGAAATGACCCCAAACAGGATGAACAAGAAAGGAGAAATCAAGTCTTGGCTATTTTTGTCAGAAGACATCATCCTGAAACACAAATCATTGGAGACAGACATGCTGGAATGCAAACTAGAAGCAAAACAAGACAAGGTACATGTTTAATTTGTGAATTTGAACATAAAACTGTGAAAGTTGCATTAGAGAATGAAGAATGGGTTAATGCAATGAAGGAGGAAATAGAGAAAATAGAGAAGAACAAAACCTGGTCCTTAGTACCCCAACCAAAAGATAAGAATGTTATCGGTACTAAGTGGATATATAGGAATAAATTGAATGAAAATGGTGAAGTCACAAGAAATAAAGCTAGATTGGTATGCAAGGGATATGCATAGGAAGAAGGCATTGACTATGGTGAAACATTTGCACCTATTGCTAGATTAGGAGTTAGAATGCTACTTGCATATGCTGCATATAAGAAATTCAAAGTCTATCAAATGGATGTGAAGTTAGCATTTTTTAATGGTATACTTGAAGAAGAGGTCTACATTGAAAAACCTAAAAGATTTGTTGATCCTGACAATAAAGATATGGTATGTAGATTACATAAAGCTTTATATGGTTTGTAGCAAGCACCAAGAGCATGGTATGAAAGACTGCATACTTACTTGTTAAGTATTGGATTTGTTAGAACAAGTGAAAACAGCAATCTGTATGTGAAAGGTGATACTGATGATACTATTATCATTGCTGAAATATTTGTTGATGACATTATCTTTGGAGGCTCAGATCTTACCTGCAAGATATTTGCTAATGAAATGCAAAAGGAATTTGAAATGTCTATGTTCGAAGAGATTAAGTTCTTTCTTGGACTGCAAGTGATTCAGCAGAGTGATGGGATATTCATCACACAATCTAAATACATAAAGGAAGTACTAAAAACATTTGGCATGGAAGATGCTAAACCTATGGGAACACCAATGACTACTAGATGCAAATTGACAAAGGAGGATGAAACTACAGAGGTAAACTAGATACTTTACTGATCCATGTTTGGTAAATTAATTTACGTAGTTCACAGTAGACCAGATATAGCACATGTTGTGGGAATTGTTGCAAGATTTTCTACTAATCCTAGAGAATCACACATGATAGCTATAAAAAGGATCTTAAGATACCTAAAGAAAATAGATAATTATGGATTATGGTATCCTAAGGAAGGGAAGTTTGAACTAAAAGTTTATGCTGATGTTGATTGGGCTGGAAATGTGGATGATAGAAAAAGCACCATGGGAGGAGCATTTTTCTTTGGTGAAAGACTTGTAACCTAGACAAGTAAAAAGTAGGCTTGTATTTCTTAGTCTACAGCTAAAGTAGAGTATGTTGCTACTACTACTAACTATTCAAACATTGCATATATCAAACAAGTGTTGGAAGGAATGAATGAGATAATCACTGACCTGGTGATTATATATTGTGACAACACTAGTGCTATTAATATTTCAAAGAATCCTATGATGCACTCTAAAATAAAGCATATATCTATTAAGTATCATTACTTAAGAGAACAAGTGCAAGAGAAGCAAGTGAAGTTAGAATTTGTCACATCTAAAGAACAACTTGCATATATTTTTACAAAGCCACTACTGAAGGACACATTTGAATACTTGAGGACTAGATTTGGGGTCCATCCCCTATCTATCAGTCACTAAGGTGATCTGGATGTTGCATCAGCCTATTTTTATCAGAAGATCATTCATGTTGATGTAGCATAGTTCACACTTTGAATCATGTTCAAGGTTGTGATTAATTTTTAGAACTTGAACCGATTGGAATATCAGTATTCAGAGATACAGAGGGAGAGAGAATTATTTGTTTATTTTTTTTCTTTGGCATTGTTGTCAAAGGGAGAGATAAACAATATGAAACGGATCAAGCACCAATGAGGTTGATATGAAAAGGAACAAGCATCGATGAGAATTATCTAAGGGAGAGACAATCTGAATGAGACAGAGTATTGAAGATCAGTTACAAAGAATAGAAGTAGGAACAGGAGAACTGAAAAGAACACAACTACAGGATGGTAAAGCTGTATTATTTAATGCTGGTTTAGTAACGTAGTGATTAAACATATTAAGTCTATTCGACTTACAGCATTTGTTTACAAGTTGTAGAATATATGTTTGGTATGTGTATGGTACATTTCATATTACTTGAGTTGCCATCAATGCCAAAGCGAGAGATTGTTGGACTACAATAGATTTGGAATATGATTGAAGAATCTATGATTAAAAGATCACTGAGGAGTTTCTGATTGCATATGTAATATGATTAAATCAGTATTATGTTATCATTGATGTCAACTAGTTTGACAACACTTATCTTGTAAGTTACTATACCGAGACATCTGAAGAAAGGTGAAAGAGATGAAGAACAAAGAAATCTACATGAGGAAAGATGTACATGACAGATGTGGATAAGGAACACATTGAGTACATTTTTGATAAGTCTATGACTTGATGATATTGACTTTATTATGTTGCATTCATCTATAATGAAGTATAGAGTTGAAAGACAAAAAGTAGTGTTGTCGATAAATGAATCATTACTAGTATACACTAACGGAGTGTAGTGTATATCAATCGCAGTATTAATCAAGCAATATTCACTGATGCATTTCTTTGTTAACCAAGTGGAACAGAATGAATTAAATGATTATTTTAGCCCATAAGATTGATGAGCTGGAAAGTGTATAACATCGAGGTAATAGATAATTTTTGTACATAGATCGATGACTGATGAAATTTAGAAAAGATCTAACAGAGAAGATTGAAACATGTTATTGACACAAGTACCAAGAAAGTTTGAAGTGGAAAAATCTATGAATGTGGTTAAGCAGAAAAATCTAATGGTGGAGAAGAAAATAATTTACTCATCTATATAAGAGAACATAATTTCTTTATGAGATGATGTCGAAAGAAGTAGAAACTACAAAAATATCGCGTGAACAAGGTTTTCATGCATTATGATCATACTGGTTAGTAAGAACCGAGCTGCAGAACAATTACCAAGCTACAAAGAGCAATTACTAATGAACAGTAAGTTAATACAGTATTAAATCTGAAGTGAAATATTAATCAGAAGGATTTGTATGGACTAAATATTGATCTATAATCTACAATTGAAGTTGTATTAAGGTAGGTCATTTACTGTTACATATTTAACCATTGTATACATTCAAAATCTCTTGACCGAGTGGACTCTAAAAGTCTTATTGTGTATCATTCATAGAATGAACATTGTTATCCTGTCAACCCCATTGTGAATGCTGGTTGGATGATAACTTCTAGTCTAAAATCCTCTAACAAGGTCACACCTGACAGTGTGTTTGTAATCTTTCATAGGGTTGCATCTTAACCGACCTCACTTCAGAAGAGTGAATAATTTTGGGTTGCCGGTCCCAGGTGGTTTTTTCCTTTACAGGGTTTCCACATTAAATCTCTTGTGTTATGTGTTGATTGTGATATTTGTTTGTTATCATTCTTTACATGTTACATGTTAGATTTGATCGATAAACTATTATAGTATTAGACTGGTAATTGGTAAAAGTACAGACAGTGAAAGTATTTAGTGTTTACCGACGAGCAAAAATTGAAGAAATAGTTTTGAATTATACATTTTGTATTGGGATACTGGATAACTAATTCACCCCCCTCTTAGTTATTCTAACAATGAGACCCCGTGCTGCTGAACCACCTGACATGGAGGCTCTGGCCTCATCCTCTGAACCTGTGGGTGCTCTCAGAGGGTGTGATGATACACCTCCACTACTAGCTAGTACCTGTCTATCATACACCACTATCCTAATGGCAACTGAGCTCTCTCTAAAGCTCCCAATCCACTAATCCCTAGGAATTGCCTATTTGTAGGCTTCTCACCAATAGGATATCTCCTTCCCAGCTCGTATCATAGCTCGCAGACTATCTCCGTGAGGACCTAACTCCTTTGTCCATTGTAGCTCATCCAGTAGCATCTCCACCTCTCCAACTCACTCTATAATAGCATCCCACTCATGTCTAAGATCTCCCATCTATCTCTCTAGTCTCTCTATCCATCTCTCCAGTCCAGGGACACAGTCTACCTGCACCTATGTCATGGCTAGTCAGACTAGCAATGAGTCAATGTCTAGATCCTCCTCCATGGCATCTCTCTATAAATAGGGATCCTATCCCCCAATATCCATCTCAGCCTACTCATCATGTGCCTCAACATTCAGCATCTGTGCGTCCTGCCCTACCATATTGAGCATATGCTTGTCCTGTATATCGTCAGGGACCTGTCCACCCTGTACCACTAGAAACCTGAGCTAATAGTATATATGCCTTGTCTTGCACCTATCCTACTTGTATCGGCACTTGTACTTGTACCTATATGATAGGATCTCCCTGTGCTAGCATAATAACTAGTACCTATGCAGCTGGTATCTATGGTGGAGCTCCTGCTGCTAGCTATGCTAGAGGTTGTCTCCATCCTTGTCTAGCTGGAAGTGGCATCAAACCCCCTTGTCTCACACCACCACCTCTCATACATGGTCTACCTCTCTCTCCTCTCCCACCATCTCCTTCATCTCCTCTATCCCCACCATCATCACCATCTCCACCATCACCTCCGCCTCCTCTCCCTCAACCTCTCATGTCTCAGCCTTAGTGTCTCCCACGATGTCTCTCTGCTAGATCTCTCTTTGGTGGCCTCACTACCGGATCAGTCAACCGAGGTACTAGAAAATCTCTAAGGTACTACTCCAGATCTGTAGTCATCCTTGGGTCCACGACCCCCTATCTCATCATCCATGCCTGAATTGGCATGTCAAGAAACTCCTATCTCACCAACTCAAATGAGACCATGGGACCCCATTCACGTCACTCCTGATGTGTACGAGAAAACTCAACAACGCCCTATGGCATACCCTGGATCCTGCCAAATTATCGCAGAACCTAACTCACTAGCTGTCTCTTGATGATGTAAGGTCCGCCCTATCAACCATCATGACTCAAAACAAAATTTGAGTTGTTTCTCATCATCCCAGGGCTCACACCCTAAGTAAGGTCTCCATATCACTATGTCAATCATGTCAAAATTGTACCGCCAAAACTCTAGATGTCCTAGCTTTGGCTGAGACAAGACAGATGAATATAAATGAATGTCTAGCTATCCTGCACCATGAAATCTAATAGTTGTTGGTCATGTAACTGCAATATGCTCCCATGCCCATACATGGAGCAGTGTGACGTCTACTGATAGTGAAGCACTCCTCTAGTACACCACCTGATGAAAATAGTGGTATAGATGAGCTAATAAACATACACCCCAAGAAAATTGGGTCCCATCATCCATCATCTATTGTAATGTGCAGCCCCAACCAACTGCAAACTCATGTGACTGATGATTAGGGCATACGAATCCCCCAATCACTCCTACTAATACCACTGGCAGAGGCTCATACAAATCGACCATATCCTCCCAACTAATCTCCCCCTCATCAATCTCATCATCTCCAAAGATGGCTCTGCACTCTGTCACCCCACTGTGCCAATCATAATGAGCCAGCTCACTTGTGATAGGAAGCCAGACGATGCAATAAACATCCTCAAGTGTCACTATCATCTCTCCTATCGGGAGATGAAAGGTACTCATCTCCGAGTGCCATCGCTCTGCTAATGCTATCATCATGCTCAAATTCACCCGAATCTCAGGCATGTAGATCACATGATACAATCCAGTCACACCAATCAAGAGTCTATTAGTCTTTGACAGCGTTGGTCTCAAGTTCTGTGTAATGGGATTTCTCTCCCATGACATCAAAACATCGGTAATACCCTCCTATCCAAGTCAATAATATCAAGCTATCAGATTCCAATAAACTGATCTATCAATCTATCTATCCTATCATATCAAATACAAACATGTTTTATCACATGTTTACAATAGATGATTCTATCAATTATCTAAAATCAAGACTGGTTAACTAGCGACCATGCTACGACATTGCCTATCTTGACCAAATCGATCAAATTCAACTGCCGACAGATCAAATCTGATTATCGATGTCAAGTTTGACCTAATTGACTAATTAATTTGACCAAATTCTACAATCCAAAACAAATACGCAGCATAGAAACATATATGCACAGCATCCCCTACTGTTTGCACAAATTTAAATGTTTGTGAAGTTTTCTTCTACATTTGCACAGCATTCCTTGACAAATGCTTAGAATCCACAAATGCGCACTTTAATTTGACATTTGTGCAGTCGATGAATCCTGGCAGCTCTTCTCTTCTCTCTCTCTCTCAAGATTTGATCTCCAAATGATGTGTGCACAATGAGCCTATTGTGGACCCCTTTGCCCTATTTATAGCCTGTGGACCCGATGTGCTTGGTGTGTGGACCCTATCTCCCATTTTTCTTACGTTTCACCCTGTTCTCATCCATCTTTTCTATTGTTTCTTTCGTGAGATTGATTGTGATACTAAACATAAAAAAAATATAATAATAAAATCCATAAATTTTTTTCAATCAATCTCTCGAGGGGGCATGCATAGGTCGGTCTGAGACATTGTCTGGGGCAGGGGCAAAAATGCTTGAAATTTTCTTTGAAATAATGTGACATGCACATTATTTCAAAGAGGGGAAACATGTATACACTTAAAAATGGCGTCATTAATCAATTAAATATTTATTATTTAATTGATATTGACTTGATGAATTAATTAAATATTTATTATTTAATTATTTCCTCTATTTATTAAATAGATTATTCAATTTATTTAGTAAATTCACTATAGTCTATTCCTCTATCCTAAGTCTTCTAATTAATCTTATTAAAGTAATTTAATTAAATATACAATCACCTAAATATGACTAAGTCCCCTAGTCCACCTCACTTACCTAGTCACCTGACACATCACTTTGGCTAAAATAAATAATTATTATTAATTATTTATTGGTAATTATCCTCACCCACACATGTCCTATTCTTAAGGGCTATGTGGCCTCATAGGACTTGGTCTCATGACCACATGTCCTTGTTGGAAACTACAATTGAAACAATTGTTGTATTGTCATTGATGTCAAACTTTAATTGGTAAGATTGTTGCCACTTAGGAAAGTACTATATCTATTGTATTGTTGTGAAGGATTGGGGCAAGGTTGGTAACAATAGCACCTAGGGAAAGGTTGAGTTATCTTGGTACTACAAAGTGTACCTGACTATGTTGTACAATGATGAGACAATGTATTGTTTATCCTAGTAAGACTGAAGACAAAACTAGTAGGCTTGACCAAGCAAAAATGGAGAAATCATGTTTAAGCCAAGTAATGTTAGTGTCGACCGAGTCAGTGTATGCCAAGCAAAATTCTAGTGTCGATTGAACAATAGTTAATTGCTGAGGAAGACAGTATAAACCGATGAAACATTTTTAGTAATGACCGACCTTTCTACACGAAGATCGAGTAGTTGATCACAGTATTGATTGAGCATCAGCATTTTTATATTTGAAGAGAATTTAGTTTTGGAGCCGACATTGTTGAATTCTTGGATTATGTAAAACATGTTGACTTTATTTATTGATTGTTTAAAAGCATTAAATGCATTGTAAAACATTTTATTGTAAATCTTTAAGAGATTTGAGATGAAGCTGAAGAACATGAAGCAGGTAGATTCAATGAATCTGACCTAACCCTAAGATCTACAAATGAGATTGAGCAGCATAAGATGAGTTAACCTAATTGAGGAAAGTATTAAGGGAATCTAAGCATTGGATATGCATGTGCATGGGTGAAAAAGATAATTCTGGAAGATCAATAAATTTTTATTGACTGTATAAGCAGAAAAGGCTGAAGGAGAATTGTGGTGGTTGCTTGAAGAAAATTTTCAAGTAGATCAGAGATGGAGATGGAAAAGTTTCAAAGTCAATAAACCATCATTAGTGTATGGAATCAAATTTGATATTTGCAAAGTGAGTTGTATGTTTTTCAGATCAATATTGCTGCTACTTTCTAACCATTGTAATAGTCAAAATCCTTTTAACAAAGGTTGACCTAACAGTCATATGTTAAATCCTTTGAACAAGGTTGCATTCTAATGGAGTGTATGTAAGTCCTATAACAAGGCTCACTTTTAACATGGTGATTGAAATCCTTTAACCAGGTCACACCTAACAGTGTGTATTGTAATCTTTGACAGGGTTGGCTTTTAACTGAGCTCACTTCAGAAGAGTGAAAATAATAGTAGCATGTTACAAAGTGATTTTTCCCATATTGGGTTTCCACTATAAATCTTGTTGTTAATACTTGTGTGAATGTTTTGGTTTGAATATTTCTATGTTTTACAAGTTAAGTTACAGCTGTTAAGTGGACTACAATGTTATATGTATCTATTATTAAATCAGTGATGATCGAGTTTGTTTTGGTTACTAGATCTAATTTAAGGAAAAGTTTTTGAGTTTTTCTTATACATCAGGACCTGAGAACAATTGATTCACCCCCCCCCCCTCTCTGTTGTTCTAAATCATATTAACAATTGGTATTAGAGCTTTGTTGCTTATTATTAGTGTTTACAGAAATCAAGTTTAAAGGGACTTGAAGCAAATGATCAGGATGTATAAGAAGGAGGTATTGAAGCTAAATAAGGAAAACTTCCCTGCATGGCCAAGCTTGATGAAGCTGCATCTGGCCGGTATTGGTGACTCTGCAAAGTACTACATTGATAATGGCTATGTCTCACCTGTTGCACCTTTGACTACTGAAGAAATGAGAGCTAAGCAAGAACATAATCAGACAATGTTAGAAATTGCATCTACCCTAAGCTATCCAAAATTTGAGGACATTAAGGATTTCACAACTGCTAAGGAGATGTGGGACACTCTTGCAAGGATCTATGGTGGTGACTTAAATGTATTGAAAGCAAAGGCCAAGAGTCTTAGAGGTAAGTTTGATGAAATGAGAATGAAAGAAGGTGAGAATATTGCACAATATTGTAGTAGAATAAAAGAATTTGTTAATGCTATTAGAGGAGCAAATGGGATTATTGATGATGAAACTATAATTGGGAAAGTACTAAGAACCCTGCATCCTATATATGCTATTAAGATCTCAACTATTCAGGAATTTAGATGCAACTCTGCTAATGTGCTTACTTTGGAAAGTTTGGTTGGTAAGCTGACTGCTTTTGAACTCTCTAACTATGATAATTTCACTGTTGGTGGCATTGGTAATGTTGAATTTTCTTTCAAGTCACAACTAATTCAGAACAAGCAAAAGAAAGAAAAAGAAAGATGCATCAATGAAAGTGAAAGTGACAATGACACTTCTGATGAAGAATTGGAAAATCTAGAAGCTCTTATGGCTAGAAGACTGAGAAGAGGAAAAGGAAAGTATAAAGGTAAACTTCCTATTATATGTTTTGCATGTAATAAAGTTGGTCATATAGCTGCTAGATGTCCTGACAAGAAGGATAAAGAAGATGAAAGAAAAATCAAACACAAAGATAGAAAAGATGACAGAAGCTACTGAAGGAACAAGGACTACAAAGGAAAAGGTAAGAAATCTTGTTACATTGCTAAAGAAGAAACTGACACTGATAGTGATGATTTTGAAATTGAGGTAGTCTATGTTGCAATGAAAGATGAATCTAATGAGGATGAGAAAATTGCATTGATATCCTATGTGAACAAGAATGATAAATGGATTATTGACAGTGGTTGTTCACATCACATGACTGGTGACAAAAATAAGTTTGAGACCTTACATCGTTATAGAGGTAAAAGTGTAACATTTGGTAATGATGTACCATGTCATGTTAGAGGAAAAGGTTTGATTAAACTGACTAATAAGATATCTTGTGAAAATGCATATTGGTTTGAAGGTCTTAATTATAATTTGTTAAGTGTTGCTCAGCTCAACAGAACTGGTTACCAAGTGGAATTTCATCACAAGAAAGCTACAATATTTGATGCTACAGGAGAACTAATTGGAAGTGGAGATCAGACTAGAGGTAATTTGTTCTATCTTGACCTATCTGAAGAAACATGTATAATTGCTCAACTTGATGATATTTGGTTATGTCATAAAAGGCTGTCATGTTAACTTTGACAATCTAGTAGAGATAAGTAAGAAGAAAAAGGTAAGAGGTCTACCTAGATTGAAGAAACCTGAGAATGTGATGTGCAAGGAATGCCAGTTAGGAAAAATGACATAGTCAAGTTTTAAGAGTAAATCCTTTACTTCTGAACACATTTTAGATTTGGTTCATACTGACCTTTGTGGACCTATGGGTGTAGAAAGTTACTGTGGTGCTAGATATTTTATCTTGTTTGTTGATGATCATACTAGAATGATGCATGTAATGTTTCTAAAAGAAAAATCTGAAGCTTTTCAATTCTTTAAGTGGTATTTGGCTAAGGTTGAGAAGAAGACAGGTAGGAACCTGAAATGTCTTAGATCTGACCGAGGTGGAGAATTTACATCAAATGAATTCAATCTATTTTGCAATGATAGAGGAATTAAAAGACAGATGTCTACACCTAGAACACCTCCATAGAATGGTATAGCAAAAAGGAGAAATGGATCTATCTTGGATTGTGCAAGGACATTGTTGATTGAAAAGAATGTGGCACAGAAATACTAGAAAGAAGATATAAGCACTATTGTCTATACTCTTAACCGGGTACAGATCAAGAAAGGTACAAATTTGACACCCTATGAATTATGGCATGGACATGCACCGAGTGTTAAATACTTTAGAATCTTTGGAAGTAAGTGCTATATATTAAAAGACACTAGGAATGGAGAGTTTGATGCTAAGAGTGATGAAGGCATATTCTTAGGATATTCCACAAAAAGTAAAGCTTATAAGTATTTGAACTCTAACACTAACAAAATTGTGGAAAGTGTGAATGTGAAAATTGATGAGTATGTAGAAAGAAATGAAGCTAACAGCAAAAGAGAACCAGAAGATTATAGATCTTTTGTATACATTGAGAAAGAAGAAGAGGCAAGTAACAGACTTGCACCTGATGTCAAGTCTTGGGTAAGCAATGTCGAGCGACAGATAGATGCTGCCAAGCATCAGGAAAATAGTGCCGAAAGAGAACAAGAACATGTCGAGCTACAAGAAAATGCTGCCAAGTATCAGGAAGAGGTTGTCAAGCATTCAGAAGTTGAATCTGACAATCTTGTTGGGGAACCTAATGAAATAGAGGAGAGAAGAGCTTAACCTATTTTGGAAAAATATGTAAGAAGACATCACAAGTCTAAACAGATAATTGGAGACAAAAATACTAGAATTCAGACCAGAAGTAAGACTAAGGATCCAACATGCCTACTTTGTGAATTTGAACCCAAGTCAACTAGAGAGGCATTGGAGAATAAAGACTAGATACAAGCAATGAATAAAGAGATTGACTAGATTGAGAAGAATGATACTTGGACTCTGGTGCCGAGACTTGAAAACAAAAATGTTATAGGAACAAAGTGGGTGTTTTGGAATAAGATGAATGAAAATGGTGAAATAATTAGGAACAAAGCTAGGTTGGTATGCAAAGGCTACGTACAAGAAGAAGGAATAGATTATGGGGAGACATTTTCCCCTATAGCTAGATTGGAAGGAGTAAGAACTCTGCTTGCATATGCTACTTATAAAACTTTCAAATTATATCAAATGGATGTCAAGTCTGCATTTTTAAATGGTATACTAGAAGAAGAAGTTTACATAGAACAGCTAGAAGGTTTTATTGATCCAAACAGAAGACACATGGTGTGCAAACTGAACAAAGCATTATATGGATTGAAACAAGCTCCCAAAGCATGGTATGAGAGGTTGCACAACTACTTGATACAGATTGGATTTTAAAGAACAAATGACACAAGAAATTTGTACATGAAAGATGAAGAAGGTAAAGGTATCATGTTGGCAAAAAATTTTGTGGATGACATTATTTTTGGTGGACAAGATGCATTGTGTAAAAGATTTTCAAATGAAATGCAAACTGAATTTGAAATGAGCATGTTTGGTGAGATCAAATTCTTTGTTGGTTTACAAGTATATCAGATGAAGAAAGGAATTTTCATTACACAGTCTAAGTATGTTAATGAAATACTGAAAACTTTTGGGATGGAAGATGCTAGACCAATGAGTACTCCTATGGTTACTAGATAAAATTTATCTAAGAATGATGATGTTGTAGAAGTGAATCAAACTTTGTACAGATCTATGATTGGAAAATTACAGTATGTTGTACATAGTAGACTAGATATTGCACTAGTTGTTGGGATTGTGGCAAGAATCTCTGCCAATCCCAAGGAAACACACATGATGGCTATGAAAAGAATTATGAGATACTTGAAAGGAACTACTGACTATGGTCTATATTATAAGAAGGATTACAAATTTGAACTCAGATTTTATACAGATGCTGATTGGGCAGGAAATGTACATGACAGAAAGAGTACTAGCGGTGGAGCTTTCTTTCTTGGATAGAGATTAGTCTCTTGGACGAGCAAGAAACAAAATTGCATTTCCCAATCTACTGTTGAGGCCGAGTATGTTGCTGCTACAGTAAACTGTTTAAATTTGGTATGGATAAAATAATTGTTGATAGGCATGAAAGAAGAAATCACTGAACCTATTGTTATTTTCTATGACAACACAAGTGCTATCAATATTTCTAAAAATCTAGTGATGCACACTAAGACCAAGCACATAGCAATCAAGTATCACTACTTGAGAGAATTAGTACAAGATAAAGAAGTCTAAATGGAATATGTGAATACAAAAGACCAATTAGCAGACATATTCACTAAAGCTTTACCCAAAGAAGCTCATGAGTATTTGAGAAGTCAATTAGGGGTCCTTCCCCTAACTGAGGCTGCCTAGTCAAGCTAGGAGCACTGCATCAAATATGCTACAGCAGAATATTTGACAAATTGATGTAGAAGATTGTCACACTTTTGGGCTGGCCTAGAGTTGTGAAAAGGAGCAAAGACAAGGAATCAGTCATAAGCAAGATGACAGAGGGAGAAACACTGAGCTACACAAATATTATCTACATCTGATGGATGTATGTTTTAGTTACTGCTTTGGCATTTTTGTCAAAGAGAGAGATGAACTGATATGATAACACATGACACTGGAAAGTAAGGGTGACAAACTGAAATGAAGGATCGGGATAGAGGGAGATCATAATACTTCTGATGGTCACAGAAGTGAGGCTTATAGAATTCTGAATCAGAATGAAGCTAAGGATATTATAAATAATTCTCTGATGAACAAATAAGTTTTTGGATTGGTTGCTAATCCATGTGTTATTCAGGTGATATCATATGGTGTTGCCATCAATGCCAAAGAGGGAGATTGTTAGAAACTGCAATTGAAACAATTGTTGTATTGTCATTGATGTCAAACCTTAATTGTTAAGATTGTTGCTACTTAGGAAAGTACTATATCTATTTTATTGTTGTGAAGGATTGGGGCAAGGTTGGTAACAATAGCACCTAGGGAAAGGTTGAGTTATCTTGATACTACAAAGTGTACTTGACTATGTTGTACAATGATGAGACAATGTATTGTTTATCCTAGTAAGACTGAAAACTAAACTGGTAGGCTTGACCGAGAAAAAATGGAGAAATCATGTTTAAGCCGAGTAATGTTAGTGTCAACCGGGTCAGTGTATGCCGAGAAAAATTCTAGTGTTGATCGAACAACAGTTAATTGTCGAGGAAGACAGTATAAGCCATGAAAACATTTTTAGTAATGACTGAGCTTTCTACATGAAGACCGAGCAGTTGATCACAGTATTGACCGAGCATCAGCATTTTTATATTTGAAGAGAATTTAGTTTTGGATCCAACATTGTTGAATTCTTGGATTATGTAAAACGTGTTGACTTTATTTATTGATTGTTTGAAAGCATTAAACGCACTGTAAAACATTTTATTGTAAATCTTTAAGAGATTTGAGATGAAGATGAAGAACATGAAGCAGGTTGATTCAATGAATCTGACCTAACCCTAAGATCTACAAATGAGATTGTTTTAGAATTTAATCTTTCCTTGGTATTTTATGTATTTAATAGGATAAACCAAGGTATCGTAATGTATTCTATCCTCTAGTCCAAGTGGGAGGACATGTCATTTTGTAATTTCTTTTATTAAGGAAAATAGATATTCCTCCTTATGAGGAATCCTACACTTGTCTCACACACTAGTGAAATGTGGCATACACAGAATTGGGAGTTACAATGTAACTCATTTCTCACATCTCTATTTAGAGATGGCTCTCCTCTCTCATTTCTTATGAGGTTTCTTCCTCTTCTCAATTATTGTATGAGCATTGCTCTCACTCTCTCTCTCTCATTCTTAGGCATTTGTTGCCACTTTCATTAATTCACAGGGGTTTTTTATGCTTTTCTCCTTCAAAATCTTGTTTCCTCCTTACTTATTTTTTGGTGTATGCTCCTAGTTCTTGTGCTAATTCATGGTATTTTTCCTTACTCCTCACTCTTGAGATAAATAATTTCTTGCAATTCCATATTTTGTTCTTTATCATTTTAATATGGTATCAAAGCAGGTTGGTTTAATCTCGTTTTGAGTGTATAGGTGAAGGAGCTACCATATTTTGGAGCACTCCAAATTGGAAACTCTTGAAAGAGATTTTTCTAATATTTTTTTTTTGTCTAATCTATTTAAAGAAAAAAATCAAAAAAAAAATTTAAGTTTGGCTAGTTTACCACCAAACCCAATTCATCTATCTAGGTACATTATTGATCAAGAAGTTGATTATTTTTTTTCAAAAATTTTCAAAATTTCTTTTTACAAAAATTCAAGTCTTAAATGTTAAAAGTTTAAAAGTTATTCTTCATTTTCGTTCATATTGTAATGATTATTTGTTTTATACTTATTATTTCCTTTATTCTTGTAAGTGCTTGCATGCGTTTGTTATTAAAGTTCTTTGCTATTCTTATAGCGTTCTCTTCAAAAGAGAATATCTCTAGCTTAGTTGCCATTCTTCAGAAAAGATTCTAAAAATAACCCAAGAATATCATAACCCAGAGCATTTTTTTTAATTATTGCATCTTCAATTATAGCAAGTGCTTGCGTTCTTATCTTTTTTGCATTGTAAGTTTTCATTGCCTGGATATTATAGAGTGTTTTGATCTATCATCTGCATGCTTGTTTTTAAAATTTGTGTTATTATTTTGCATGCTGGTATTTTTCATGCTCGATAGCTTTTTCCTTTGAATATAGTTTGATTAGTGTTTCTCTTTAAAAATTATAAACTTTTATTCTTCTTGCATGCATGCGCTATTCATGCATCGCTATTGAAATCGCTTTCAATTTTCAATAGCATGCACCAGTTAACGTTTCTTAACTGTTAACGTTTCTTGACGTTTACCTTGCCTGCTTTGTTGGCGTAAGGATATAGCATTTTTTTTCTTTGCATGTTATTCTTCCACTGGTTTGTGATTAGTGTTGTAGTTTCAGAGTACGTTGTTTTGAGTTTAGAGTTTTTTTTCGGTTGATGCAAGAAACGTCTTTCTGAGCTTTGTTTATTTCTATTACCTTTTTTTTAAGTTTTCTTTTCTTGTCTTTTTTATTCTATTTGTTATAGGAGGTTGCCTTCTTGCAATATGCAATAAGATAAACTCAGTCATGCAACTTCTTCAAAATGAGAATCACCATCTTAGTTCCCATTTCAGAAGATACTCGTAAAGGGCGTCCTCTCCCTAGATCACTGCTTTGCTTTTATTGTAGCAGTCACCATCTGTGGTGCCTTTTGTTTTATCAGCAGCATCACAATAGTTTTTGTTTTTTCATTTTGATGCATGCTAGTTTCATTTTTTTTTCCTTCCTTCATTGCATGTTGTTTCCTTCCCTTCACTGAACTTCTTGCTACATTCATTGTTTTTTCAAAAATATACTATGCAGAGATCTTTGAATCATACTTTCGGGCTTTGAATTTGAGCCAGGGGATTTGTTCTTATATTATTTGTATATTGATTCATTTAAGAATCTTGATACTATTTGTTTCGGTTCTTATATTATTTGTATATCAATTTTTTTTCAACTCGTTTTGCTTCTCAAGCTACTCTCTTCATACAGCATGTGTTTGGTTTTTAATTTAGCTTCATACAGTGTTGAGCGATCCCAACTTACTACTGCCTGGTTCAGTTTCACATTTAAACATTGATCTGAAACAATTGAAGAAATCTGAATTTCTTTTTGGCTCCATTTCCGTGTGGATTAATTATCTTTGTAGCTATTCTACTTTCATTTATTAAGTGCTTGACTCTGGTTTAATTATATTTGTAGCTGTGATTTGCATGTTTGAATTCAATACTGTTATAGCCTATTACATTTTCATCGAGTTTCCTGCAGAATTGGTAACATTCACTTTCATTATTATATCTCATGTTAGTCTCATTATATTGTGTTCTAGAAATACTAACAGCTGTAAGTTTCAAGAAAGTAAAAAGTCATTCCTATTTTTAACAAAAAAAAATATTGATTAGTTTGATACTTATAAAAATCCTTCTCTTTAAAACAAGTTACGTAAGAGTAGTTTTTTTTAAGTTTTTCTAAAACCTCAAACAAAAGCTTTAAATATTTCATCTTACCTAAAAGGAATTTCATTTAATAAATAATTTCTTACCTTTTTTTTACTAAAGTAATTTCATTCAATATGTAAACTTTCATCTCCAATAGCATTTAGGTCAAAATCTCTGGTATGTTCGATCTGGAGTCAATCAATTATAAATTCAGCATGTGCTACTAATTCCATGTATGTTATAGTAAATTCTTTAATTCATGATCATCTTTGCCTTAATCTTTATCTGTTGCATTGAGATTTCAATTTCTTGTTACTAAATTGATTTCTTTTTTATAAATAAAAAAATTTTGCAAAGAGTAGTGAAAAAAGCAGAGAATTTTGTATAAGCTATCTTTGATATTTTATCTTGTTTATAATAGATTTCCTTGTTTTTTAGTTTTATTTGTTTCAGCTTTCTTTGTTTATTGCATTTTAATGTTTAAGTTCAAGATTTAGAATAAATCAATCTCTTTTT
The DNA here is from genome assembly GCA_027943335.1 of Chamaecyparis obtusa. Taxonomy (NCBI): domain Eukaryota; kingdom Viridiplantae; phylum Streptophyta; class Pinopsida; order Cupressales; family Cupressaceae; genus Chamaecyparis; species Chamaecyparis obtusa. The sequence continues at coordinate 278,563 of BSBK01003731.1, read as the reverse complement.
TGACCCAAGTTATTTATTTAAGTTTTTAAAATTAGAATTTTTTTTTCTTTTTGTTTAAGTTACTTAAATTAAAAAATAAACTTAATATAGTTTTTAATTTAATTTGAATTTTAATTCTCAAATTAATTTTTCTTGTTCATTGAGCCTTTAAAATTAATTTTAATATAAATGTTTATCAATTCTTTTAAGTTAAATTAAGTTGCATTAAGGAAAACTTTTTTATTATTTTTCTAAAATAGTTTCATACTCCTTTCAAATAAGGGGGGTATTTTTTTTCGGTACTATATTATTGTAATTATGTCTCTGTCAATGCCGAAATTTAAACTCACTCGTTCCAATTATTTTGTTTGTAGGCCTCACATGTCTGATTTCTTAAAAACTCAACACTTGTTTGATGTTGTGTCTTCACCTAATTTGAAACCGACTTCCACCGCTCCTCAGGTTAACCAAGATTCCTAGCAGTTGAAAGATGATGAAGCGTTTGGTCTAATTGGACTCTCTTTAAATCCCAATTTATATCTTCTCTCAATTTGTACTGCAGCTCATCAAGCTTGGCATGCCTTAGAAAACACATTTCAAACTTACACAAAACTTGTTCCCAATGGTAAACTTCATGTTGTTACTAATTTGAAAGATTACCATATTCTTATTTCTTTAGCTGATAATTATTGCTATCCAGTTGAAGGAACTAGTAATGCTTCTATTCCAAATGATGTGCTTCATGCTCCTATTTTGAAAGATAACCATATTTCTATTTCTGCTCCTAACATTAATGATAATTCTGATACTCTTCAAAAGGATAATGTTGAGCACGAAGATTGTAATGATACTCCTAATGATTTTGTTCCTCCTAGCAGTGATGATAATAATAATGGTAATAATTTGTTTACTCCTCCTTGCTCTCATGTTGCTGATGACCAAGAAGAGATTTATTTATTGATTGTTTGAAAGCATTGATTTATTGATTGTTTGAAAGCATTAAATGCACTGTAAAACATTTTATTGTAAATCTTTAAGAGATTTGAGATCAAGTTGAAGAACATGAAGTGGGTAGATTCAATGAATCTGACCTAACCCTAAGATCTACGAATGAGATTGAGTGGCATAAGATGAGTTAACCTAATTGAGGAAAGTATTAAGGGAACCTGAGCATTGGATATGCATGTGCATGGGTGAAAAAGAGAATGCTAGAAGATCAGTAAAGTTTTATTGACTGTATAAGCAGAAAAGGCTGAAGGAGAATTGTGGTGGTTGCTTGAAGAAAAGTTCCGAGCAGATCAGAGATGGAGATGGAAAAGTTTCAAAGTCAATAAACCATCATTAGTGTACGGAATCGGATCTAATATTTGCAAAGTGAGTTGTATGTTTTTCAGATCAATATTGCTGCTACTTTCTAACCATTGTAATAGTCAAAATCTTTTTAACAAAGGTTGACCTAACAGTCATATGTTAAATCTTTTGAACAAGGTTTCATTCTAATGGAGTGTATGTAAGTCTTATAAAAAGACTCACTTTTAACAGGGTGATTGAAATCCTTTAACCGGGTCACACCTAACAGTGTGTATTGTAATCTTTGACAGGGTTGGATTTTAACCGAGCTCACTTCAGAAGAGTGAAAATAATAGTAGCATGTTACAAAGTGGTTTTTCCCACATTGGGTTTCCACTATAAATCCCGGTGTCAATACTTGTGTGAATGTTTTGGTTTGAACATTTATGTGTTTTACAAGTTAAGTTATAGTTGGGTAGTGGACTACAATGTTATATGTTTCTATTATTAAATCAATGATGATCGAGTTTGTTTTGGTTATTGAATCTGATTTAAGGAAAAAAATTTAAGTTTGTCTTATACATCAAGACCTGAGAACACCTGATTCACCCCCCCCCCCTCTTTGTTGTTCTAAATCATATTAACAGTCCTCTCTTAAACCAAGTCAAGAGACATTCCCTATTCCTAAGGGGCTTCTCAAGACACCTCTAAGGGTCAAAGGTGACTCATGGGACACTTGTACCAAGAGTCCTCATGAGGAAAAAGTCCTTCCCTCTTCCTCTCTTTAGTCTTTGTGAGACACTTGACATGTGTCTTTCCCTTCCACTTTGTTCTCCTCCATGTCAATGTGCAAGGAGCATCATTCCTATTCTCCCTCTCACATTCCAACTACATCCCCCTTTCTCTCAACTCCTTCAACCAAGTCAATCCTAGCCCTAGGATCTTCAACCTGTCATTCTCCACCGTAGGATTGTGCCACCTAGGCTTAGATCCTCCAAAACTCTATAAAAGGAAACTCATTTCCCCTTTGTGAGGTAATAGGTATTTTTTAATCAAGCATTCAAGAAATAGGAAATCAAGCATTCTAAGCATCCAAGCACTCATTATCAAGAAAAAATCAAGCATATTCATATCATTTTGTGAGCATCCAAACTATCATCATTTCACTTGCATAATTCCATCCATTAGTTGCATAATCAAGCTTTGGGCTATTTTTCACTCACTCATTCAATCTCCACACTTTGGTGACATCTTGGGCAAGGAGCTTCAAATTGAAAATCTGAGAGCTCAACACATCCAAGAAATCAAAGCTAGGAGGACAATGGAGACAAGCTACATGGTAGGTGAAGGTAAAATGATATTTTAGCTTCATTTTGATTGTATTCTTCATTGTAGTTTACTTATTAGTTTGATTCATTAATCTTAGAGTAGTTAATTTATCATTTAGAATAGTATTCACCTAATTTTGCATACAATAACATACCGCAAAAATGAGTTAGCCTAGGGACATCATGTATTGTCCATACATGCATTGCATGGAATTGAAATTTTCTTTGTCCTATTGGTCTAGAGATGTCATACATAGTGATCTCATTCCATAAAATCAACAACTCATCAATAAGGGGCTCAATATACATGTTCATATCTTTAACTTGGTACTTACCTAGTTGAATGAACAAAAACATTACATAATTATTATGACCATCTTGATGCGGTGTTTATAAATTAATTTACATAACTATTAAATGAAAAAATACCTGGTACAATCATTGACAACATTATGTACTCCCTCTTTATGGACATCCAAGGAGGAGTGTTATTGTTAATAACAAAAACAAGCTACACTGAGTAAGTAGATCTCATATCTCCAAATGGATTGACACCGTCTACTACCACTGAAATCTTGAGATTATGAGGTTGTTCTTTAAAGTGTGACCATGTTGTTTCTATGTCTTTAAATATAGAACCATCTGTAGGAATTCACATAATGTCATCTTCACTTCTATTGCATGCATGGTAATCCATAAATTGTGCCAAGCTGGTGCACTTGAATAATCGTTGCACCTGAATAATCGTTGAAGACATGGAATAAGGGGAATGTACCGAAGACTCTTGTAAGGCACCTTTTTTGTTATTTGATCTGACTAATATCTACTAGTATGATAAATGGGGCATTCTGTTGCAAATTCATGTTGTTTATGATATAGAATGTGATCATTGGGACATGCATGTATTGTCTGATACTACATTCCAATTTGATTCATAATGGTAGATAATTCTCGGTATGAATGAGGCAAAATGTTTGATGGTGGTAAGAAAAACTCACCTATCAACCTACAACAACAAATATGAATTATTAATATAATGAATCATAATGGTATGCTAACATTGAAGATGACAAAAATGACATACCTTATCATACATGACATTGCTACATTGGATAAACCATTCATAACCTTGAAGTTCACCAACAACACTATAGTGGAGAGAAGAGTTTTTTGGGATCCTTGGTATAGGGGCTCATATGCCTTCTCAATTATAGCTATATCAAGACCATCTTCATCGTCATTATCAGATGGGCTAGTACCATCATCTTGATCAACTACACCAATACCATCTTCTTCAATCATGTCTTCTAGCACATTATCAACTATGCCAATACCATCATCTTCAATTGTGTTCTCTACCACATGATCATCTTCTTCCATGGGAGCATTACCGTTGGCTTGGATATTCACACCTCCATGTTCCTCCAATTGGAAATCCACATTCACCAATCAACAAAAATCATGCCCCCCTTCAATGTGACCATATTGCCTACAATGACTCTGGGTTATTTTGATTAGAATTCTTTGATTCTTTAAGCCCTTACACTTTTTGCAAGGACAATTACATTTTTCAATGTCTTTTCTTTGGAACTCAGACCACAATTTAGCAATTGTCTCTTTATTTTGTTTTGGGTTCATATTGCCAAGTGTGGACTTTCTTCACAGGCTATAAATATACAAAATGTAAACATACAAACATTAGTAGTATCTTGTATATAATCAAAAAAATATATTATAAGATTATACAAGATTTACAAATACACACACAAATCATGCTCACTAGACCACAAAATATTCAAAAGGATAAGTATTTTGGGAGTTACACAAATCTCCTCACTAGACTAATGAATTTGTGGATATTATTCTGTTAGAAAGTAAAGTCCACCAAGATAACTGAGAGGTGGGGGGGTGAATCAGTTATCAGATAATTATAAATTTTATCATCTTCAACAACATTTAACCATGTAAGCAATGCAATTACTAACCATACAAAGATATTCATACACAATGACACAATAACACAAGATATGTTGACTAGGGAACCTCTTGATCAAAGAGTAAACCCCAGTGGGAATGATGCCCACAAAAGATGCACTAAAATAAATATTCCCTATGAGAGGATGGACTCTATTAAAAGTCTTATGAAATACATTCAGTACATATAAATCCCTGTTAGGAGATTTTGAATCCCTGTTAAAAGATTCTAACCCTATTAAGAGTTATGGAAGACAGAAGGACCCACTGCCCAAACAGCTTCAGGGTAAAATCACTGAACACACTATCCAAATAACCTTGATATTATTCATCAAAATAATATGAAATATGTTACCTCCTTACTGTTCCAAACCGCACTCATTGCTACACCAGATCTCAATTCCAGATCTCTGTACTTTGCATGTCTTCCTTCACAATTTCACTTTCACAACCTCTTAGGCTCTTTTCTTCACTTCATGCTTACATTCGCATGCAACCAAAACCATGCTCACACTTCTTTTATATTTCAACTATATACAATAAGGAAAAACATTCCTTCCTTTATACCACACTCAAATAATTACAAATGAGTTGGCACACAATTACAAAATAAAAATTTTCATACGTTACATCAAAATTACACAAAATTGTTGGCTTCCAAATGCAATAACTCTTCACTCATGCAACCTCAAAGTTTTTGCTATAAACCAGGTCACCATCAATGTGTCTCAAACTTCCCTTTAACTGCGCAAAACCAAATTCCATCCCGATTAGGAGATATCATTCGATTTCCACAAACCGCTACTCAAGAACACAGCCTGAATACTACTTTTACCAAAATGCTCATAACTTTCATGAATCAATGAATTACTTTCTGCACTCTTAACCATAGACAAATAACATATCAAATAATATAACCTCAACATTGCATAGCTCCATCTACAATATCCCACATGCGCTAATCAAAACACTTTCTACTTCTCTGCTAGTCTTCAGAAGATCATTGTGTTGACATCAATGACAATCATAGTCATGAATGCAACAACAACTTCTACAGAATGACTTCCAACATCCATCATTCATTCCTAACAATCTCCCCCATTGGCATTAATGGCAACATAGATGAAAAACATCCAATGTTCCAAAAATCCAATACTGCTGCACTAATACTCTGAAAGTTCTTCAAATCTTCTTCATCAATCAAATCTTGCTTCGTTATCCTATTAAGTTCTCTCCAACAGATGTTCTATATTTTTTTTCATGTATACTTCTCCCCCATTGACATCAATGATAGAAATTTCATCACTATGTCAACAACAACTCAATGTCCAAAGACACTGTTTCAGAAAATACATTCACAAGAGTCCTCATGACTCAGCTCAAATACACATACTCCCCCATAGAGGAAGTACCAACATCCAATCCAAAAAAAATATAGGGCTCATATACAACTGGACGAATGCAATCAACTACATCATTACTCAAAAGTAGGCTGGGGCATAACCCCAAGCATACCTCTCAGATACTCAAATGTATCCTTAGGAAAAGGCTTTGTAAATATGTCTGTTATCTATTCCTTTGTGCTTATGTACTCTAGTTTGACTTCTTTCTTAGCAACTTTCTCTCTTACAACATGATACTTGATCTCTATATGCTTATTTTTAGAATGCAATAAGGATTCTTAGACATACTGACTATGTTGGTGTTGTCACAATGTATGACAACAGGTTCAACAAATTTAATTCCAATATCCTTCAGCATCTGCTTCATCCAAATTATCTGGTTACAATTGTTTGCTGCTACTACATATTTTTCTTTTGTTGTACTCTGTGAAATACAATTTTGCTTCTTGCTCAACCATGAAACCAATCTTCCTCCAAGAAAAAAGGCTCCATCACTGGTGTTTTTCTTATCATCAACAATACCTCCTCAATCAGCATCTGTATATGCACATAGGGTGAAATCATCAAATTTTTCATACCATAATCCATAGTCCATTGTTCCTCGTAAATGTCTCAATATTCTCTTTACTGCTACATAATGTGACTCTCTAGGTTCAACTTGAAATCTTGCTACCATGCCAACTGAATGTTGTATATCCGGTCTAGTGTGTGTTAAGTACTGCAATCCTCCAATCATAAATCTGTATTTCTTTTGCTCAATTGTTGGTGTTTCATCTTTGCTTGATAGTTTGTGTCCTGTAACCATAGGTGTTCCAATTGGTTTACAGTTCTCCATTCCAAATCTTTTCAGAAAATCATTCAAGTACTTTGTCTAGCTAACAAAGATACCATCATTGTTCTGTGTTATCTGTAATCCCAAAAAGTATTTCATCTCACCAATCATGCTCATTTCAAATTTTGTCTTCATTTCATCAGTAAACTTGTCACTAGCTTCATCTTCTCCTCCAAAGATAACGTCATCAACAAAAATAACTATAACTAATAATCCATTTTCAATTTCTTTTGTGTACAAATTACTATCTACTGTTCCTTTAGTAAATCTCAATTTCAACAAATATTTATCCAATCTAGCATACCAAGTTCTAGGTGCTTTCTTTAGTCCATATAATGCTTTCTTTAGTTTACATATCCTATCTCCTTCTTGAGTCAAAGGAAAACCTTCAGGCTGCTCAATGTAGACTTCTTCTTCCAATTCACCATTCAGAAATGTGGACTTCACATCCATCTGATAAACTTTGAATTTCTTAAAAGCTGCATAAGCCAAAAACATTATTACTGCTTCAAGTCTTGCTACTGGTGCAAAGGTTTCTTCATAGTCAATTCCTTCTTGCTGCAAGTATCCCTTACATACTAATCTTGCTTTCTAAATACCTATTTAGTTCCAATCACATTCTTGTCTTTAGGTCTAGGAACCAATTCCCATGTCTTGTTCTTTTCAATTTGATCTAGTTCTTCTTTCATAGCATTAATCCAATGTTCATCTTCACAAGCTTCATTAGTAGATTTAGGTTCAATTTGAGAAATCAAAATTAAATGTACCTTATTTCTAGTCATAACTCCTCTATCCAAACTTCCAATAACTTGTTCAACAAGATGATGTCTAGATAGATACCCGTTCAGTGTCATAGTCACAGATCTTGCTTCAACTGTAGATTCTTCTCTGGTTTCTTCTGCAGTATGATTCTCATTCAACAATTCACTGTCAATCTCATAGAATAATTTAGTAGTTTCAATGTTAGGCTAAGGATTAGCTTCTTCATCATATTCATAATCAATAATTCTTTCCTAAATTTTAAACTTCTCATCAACTTTAAAATTTGTGCTCTCAACAATAGTTTTAGTTCTCTTATTGTAACATCTATATGCTTTGCTCTTCAAAGAATATCCAAGAAAAATACCTTCATCACTTCTAGGATCAAACTTTCCAATATCATCATCTCTCTTTATATAACATTTGCTTCCAAAAATTCTAAAATAATTAACTGAGGGTGCATGTCCAAACCATAATTCATAAGGTGTCTTACCTATGTCTACTCTGATTTGTACTTTGTTTATTGTATATACTGATGTATTCACTACTTCTCTCCAAAATGTCTTCGCCAAGTTATTCTCAAATAACATAGCTCTTGATGCTTCAGTTATTGACCTATTTCTTCTTTCTGCAATACCATTTTGTTCAGGTGTTCTAGGGGCTAAAAACTGTCTCTTAATACCATTCACTTCACAAAAGGTGTTAAACTCTCTAGAAGTAAATTATCCACCTCTATCAGATCTCAAACATTTAATCTTCATTCTAGATTCATTCTTAGCTTTATTCTTAATGATCTTAAACTTATCAAATGCTTCAGATTTTTCTTTCAGAAATGCAATCCACATCATTCTTGTAAAATCATCAACAAGAATCATAAAATACCTTTCTCCATAGAATCCTCTAGTCCTGGTAGGACCGCTTAAGTCTATATGAACAATCTCCAACTTCTCTGCCGATGTGAACTTCTTACTAGGAAATGAACTTCTTTTCTGCTTAGCCATCACACATTCTTTGCAAATCATGTTAGTAGGCTTCATAATTTTAGGCAAATCCCTTACTGCAAGTGTAGTACTCACTTTCACAATGTTATCAAAGTTTATATGACAAAACCTTCTATGCCATAACCAACTGTCATCAATTTTAGTAATCAAGCATGTCATCTCAGTAGGATTCAACTGAAATACATTACCTCTGGTTCTAGATCCAGTTCCAATTAGATTTTCATCTTTATCCTTTATCACACAAGTTTTCTCAGTAAACCAAACTTGATATCCCTTATCCACTAACTGTCCAACACTCAAAAGATTATGTTTCAATCCATCAACAAAGTAAACATCATCATTATTAGTCTTTCCATCAAGAGTAATAGATCCTATACCTTTAATCAAACAAGGTGCATTGTTGCCAACTCTAACAATTTCTCCATCATAGTTGTTAAACTTTATGAACTTTTTCATGTCACCAGTCATATGATGTGAACAACCACTATCTATAATCCAATCATCTTTCTTTTCAACTTGGGAAACTAATGTTTTTTCTTCTTTAACATCAAATTCAAAATTTTCTTCTTTAATTGCTACAAATCCTATTTCATCATTATTTTCAGTATCACTTTCACTCAAAGTTCTTTCTATACTAGCTTCAAGATCTTCATCATTAGCATAATAACATTCCTTAAATCTTCTAGGCTTGAAATTATTTATGTAGTTCTTAACTCTCTTAGGACATTTAGATGCAAAATGACCATATTCTTGACAAGTCCAACATTTAAAAAATTTCTTACCATCTGGTTCTCTTTTCACAAGCAAGGCAATACCTTCTTCAATCGTCTTATCTTCTTCATTTCTAGATCTGTTGCTACTAGCATAATCTCCACTCACACTGGTACTTCTTGACAAAGTAGGATGAATACTAAGAGCACTAAATGTTTTCTCCATTCTAGGTAAGTCTCCTAATAACCTTAGGGTCATCTTTGTTGCTTCCAATCTACCAAGAAGAGTCTCTCTTGTAAAGTTTGTAGTACAAGGTATAACTTGTTCAATCATTTGTGTTGTCTACTTAAATACAAGAGTCAATGTCCTCAGAATTTTCCATATCACTTCATTCTCTGTCTTTGATCCTCCACAAGAATTTATCCCTGCAATAATTTCTGACATTCTACCAATATAGCTTCTAATAGATTCATCTTCCATCATTCTAATATCTTCAAATGCACATATCCAATTATGTAATCTAGCTCTTTTTTCATGTTCATCACCTTCAAAAGTAGAGTGCAAAGCTTTCCAAATTTCATTAGATTTCTTAAAACATTTTACCTGACTGTATTCATTTTTTGGAAGTGTTGTCAAGAGTGCTTCTCTTGCAAGTATATTACACATGAATAGATCTACCTCATCTTTACAACTTGTTCAAGACTATCTTCTTCGATTATAGTTCTTTCATTCTTTGTAATCAACCAATAGTCTGGTCCTAAACACAATAGATGTGTCTTCATCTTTTCCTTCCATCTATCAAAATTTACTCCATCAAACTTAGGGCTTTCTTTCCTGAAATTCACCATGGATCTCCTTAAGTTGTTAAACTTTTCTTTCAAGGACCTGTCGATCTAATACCAATTGTTAGAAAGTAAAGTCCACCAAGATAACTAAGAGGGGGGGGGTGAATCAGTTATCAGATAATTATAACTTTTATTATCTTCAACAACATTTAACCATGTAAACAATGCAATTTCTAACCATACAAAGATATTCATACACAATGACACAATAACACAAGATATGTTGACTAGGGAACCTCTTGATAAAAGAGTAAACCCCGGTGGGAATGATGCCCACAAAAGATGCACTAATATGAATATTCCTTGTGAGAGGATGGACTATGTTAGGAGTTTTATGAAATACATTCAGTACATATAAATCCCTGTTAGGAGATTTTGAATCCTTGTTAAAAGATTCTAACCCTATTAAGAGTTATGGAAGACAGAAGGACCTACTACCCAAATAGCTTCAGGGTAAGATCACAGAACACACTGTCCAAATAACTTTGATATTATTCAGTAGAATAATATGAAATATGTTACCTCCTTACTATGCCAAACCACACTCACTGCTACACCAGATCTCAATTCTAGATCTCTATACTTCGCATGTCTTCACAATTTCACTTTCACAACCTCTTAGGCTCTTTTCTTCACTTCATGCTTACATTTGCATGCAACCAAAACCATGCTCACACTTCTTTTATATTTCAACTACATACAATAAGGAAAAACATTCCTTCCTTTATACCACACTCAAATAATTACAAATGAGTCCGCACACAAATACAAAATTAAAGTTTCCATACGTTACATCAAAATTACACAAAATTGTCGGCTTCCAAATGCAATAACTCTTCACTCATGTGACCTCAAAGTTTGTGTTGTGAACCATGTCACCATCAATGTGTCTCAAAATTCCCTGTAACTGTGCAAAACCAGATTCCATCCTGATTAGGAGATATCATCCGATTTCCACAAACCGCTACTCAGGAACACTGCCTGAATACTGCTTTTACCAAAATGCTCATAACTTTCATGAATCAATGAATTATTGTCTACACTATTAACCATAGACAAAAAACATATCAAAGAATATAACCTCAACATCACATAGCTCCATCTGCAATATCCCACGTGCGTTAATCAAAACATTGTCTGCTTCTCTGCTAGTCTCCAGAAGATCACTATGTTGACATCAATGACAATCATAGTCATGAATGCAACGACAACTGCTACAGAATGACTACCAACATCCAGCATTCATTCCTAACATATTCTTGATGCTGAAGTAAATCAAGAATGTGAAGTTGAAGCAATTACATCTAATTCATTGTTGCCTATATATAGTCTGCTACTGTCTGGATATAATTCATAGATTTTTGTGTTGAATTTTATTTTTTTTCATTGGATGAAGAGTTTCATCTTTCATTTATATGAGTCTTTACCTCCCAAAAGACATGTCTCCTAGTTGGCTAACTAGGCATAGTTGGCCAACTAGCATATAACAAATTTATTTTAATTCTAACAGATCCCTAGGGAAGTCACGTGAACTATAAAGGTAAGTATTGTAATTAGTAGACAAGGGTTGAAATTTTATCCAAGGAAGACTTTACTTCAATTTACACTTTAGTTTGTAATTAGAGATTATAGAGAATATATTCTGGAGTTGTAAAATCACATTGTCTAGTCTATAAAGATATACAATATATTTTTGCAAAAGAAACTTGCAATTGAAGATAATAACACATTAGAATTTGGCATTATAGTGGAGGTGATTCCATACCTAGTACAAATTATTTCCTCTAAAGCTTCTAGATGGCCTTTCTCTGGGAGCTGCATTAAGGTATTAATGCCCATCTATATCTATATCATTACAATGGAGCAACCATCTCTCTTAAAAGGAACAACCATCATGTTATAGAGTTATTGAATATGGCCATTATCATGAGATCATAGGGCAAAACACATCTATCTACTATTAATGAACAATTTCTTCTATAGAGGCAATTTTGAATTCTATGCTCATGTCACTAGTACATTAGACCCACTTTTTAGACCAACATTTACGACCAAGCATTAAAATGGTTTTCCTTGGTCGGTTTATAGAAGGAAAAAGTTGATTTCTTTTTAATCCATTCCCATGTTGGTCGGTATTTCGACAACCATGATAGGTTGGCAAAATTCTGACCAACACGAGAATATAACTTTTAAAAAAAACATAGGGATTTCATTTTATATTTCACGCGCGGAAAAGCAAAGGTGAAAGAAAAGGGATTGTATGTCGATCCACCGCCTATGCATCACCTAGCCTCAACTCCACTTGTAAGAACCACTCTTCATCTGTAACAAATACACTCATCTCTAGTTTTTTAATCTTTGAAAAAGTTCTTGTGCTGCATTTATATTTTTTTGCATTCAATTTGTAGCATTTCTAAGGCTCAAAAATTTGTAGTCACTATTTGTTCGTGCCTTGGGGGTCTTCTTGGACCCGGTTTGAATTCTTTCAACTTGTAGGAATGTCATTGTGTACACACATTTATTATGCCTTTCCCCATTTCTATTTTCAAAGGTCAAAAACCATTTGGGTAGTAGATTGTAATAACGAACAAGCAAGTCTAAACAAAATAAATTGCAAATCAGTGAATGGAAACATTCAAAAAAACCAAATAGTCACAGAGGGAAATCATATGAAAATATCGAATGTATTTTATTCATCTCTTTGTACTACATTGACATCCATATCTCCAAGCCCTATTTTGGTCTCTGGTTCAATGATTGTATGCACGAAGAATCCAGACATTGTGCTCTACACTGGCAATGACTGAATTAAAGGGATTTTGTAATGTCCTGTGTTAGGCTTATGTAATATAGCTATCAAATTTCAATGCTTGGGTAGTTCTGTAATGTTCCCTTAAGGGATTTCTAAGGATTTTGTCTATATTTTTACAATTCAAACTGTAATATTTTATGGAGTCCAAAATCATTATTTCTAAGCCTTACCCGTACTTTATAATAGTTGATATAACATTGCCTCTCCTCATAGTTACTAATTTCACATCTTGAGCACATCTTGACTACTGCTACTAGCTATTAGATGATCTCTTTCACTAAGACTCAATCACAGTGTTGTCCTATTCCCTTATCCATCATAGTGAGGTCCTTTCATGACTTAAATCTTCCCTACAAGACTGTTGGTGTATATTGCACTAGAGTTCTATTATCCATGAATGAAAAATTGTCTTGTGGTAGTGAACACATCATTAGAAACAAAATACATATCATTGCCTCTCCTCTTGAAAACATCTCTATATCTTATGTTGACCATTAAATCACTTCTCTAATTTTTCCCTTTACCACTGCTACTCCTTTATACATAGTCACCATGATTCCTCATGCTTGGTATGGTTTTCCATTTCTTTCAATTACACTGGACATTGCTTCCTTGTAAGATCTAATGCCTTCAATATTTTTTTATCTCACAACTCATAAGGATTGATGTGATGATAGCCTCATGCTCTTCATTCCATGGTCTAAAGCTTTGTACAAAACATGCACCTCTTGATGCTACTGCCAGCTTTTACTCTTCTCTTTGAAAGACAATATGACACCTCTCATTACATACATTGTGGCCCTATAGCTGACTGTCATATCCGTGGGTAAGATTTACATCTTTTAAGCTGACCATCTTTTCATCATGTAGTCATTATGAAAGTAGTAAATATCATCCCTCAAGCATTGAATAACATTGTTTTGAGGCACTCTTCTTGAACATGAATCTTTTCTTTCACAACACTATCAGTCTATTTTGTAGAAACACTAACAATAGTCTCTTTATGGCATTGTTTATCACTGCACCTTCACATTCATGAAAATATATTGATGCTTTCATTTTTGTCATGATATAGTACCCTCATTTCAATCTTTGAATATCACTACCTTTTATAAATTGTCCCTCTTTTAATTTTTATGACATCATTCCTTACTGTGGCTATGAGCCTTCATAACAGTGCATGTTCTTTATTCATTGTGCTTTGCAATCATGCATGCATGACCTCTATTATCTTCTCAAGACATGCTCTCTTGATGACTATTATAAGAGTGTCTTTGTGACTTATCATAAACCATATGAATCATTATTTTTTATCACTCCCCCACCAAAATTTAAACTCTTTGAGGTATGTATGATATAACAAATGAGACCAGTACCATAAATAGGATTTAATAGATAAGGTCAAGTGGCCCACTTAGACAGAAGGGATATCCAATGGCAAAATGGATACTTCTTAGCTCGAAAGATATTAGCAAATTTTGGTTTTATTGGAGTACTCCAATAAGGCCAAGATTCTACCCTTACCCATTTTGATAGAACAGATACATAGTGGTAGAATGGATACCCCCACACCAAGAAACTTGATAGATGATGCCAACAAAACACTCAATAATGAAGATCCTCAATCTCTTGGCATTATAATTATCTCAAAATATCAATCTCTAATCAAAATTAAGATGGAAACAACAAAAATTTACAGAAAATGTAACTTCTATAGTTGTCCCATGTCACAGTTCGTACATCCAAATAGTTTTATGTCTTCACATGTCTAAGTCTTCTAAAAGGAATTCTACACTTTTCTCCTCTTGTAGGAATATATTGCAATAATAACTCTTTATCCAACCTCTTAGAACCTGCAACAAACTTGTTAGAAACATGAAAAGAAAACATGTTAGCAATTCCATCATTTGTCTGTTGTTTGGGACAGTCACCATAGAATAATTTGGACTGTCTCTCCTCTTGCCTTGTAAGGTTAAAATGACCTTTTTTTCTTCCCTCCATGAATAGACCCTTACCATCTTGCACTTGTGCAATGATAGGACACCAATGTGTGCACATAACTATATCTTCTTCAATCACACTACTCTTCCAATTTTCCATCTTTTGTTCACTGTCATAATCATCAATTTTTAGAACCATTAGTGATGCTCCAATCTTCTAATCCTCTTTCATAGACCTCTTCCTTGCGTGACTCTTCAAATCAACATACTCTTTCTTTCCAAAACAGATAACCCTTATCTCATATGAAGAATTATTTTTGCAAAGGCTTGAGAATAAACTTGTTACCATCCTTATGAACAAGTATTCTTGTACCCATCATATTTTCCTTCTTAGGGAGTGCCAAGGTCTTCCTAAGAGGATGTGACAACATGTCATTGGTACTATATCACACAAAAATTTCTCCTTGTACTCACCAATAGAAAAATCTATATAATCTTATTCCCTACTCACAAGACTTTGCTCATCACTCATTCATGAGGCTCTATATGGTCTATCATGTGCAAATTTCTTCAAATGCAACTTCAAAACAAGATTGTTGATTGCAAAACCCCTGTATAGGATAGTCAAGAACAACTTGTGTTCTCTACCTTAAAACTTCATGAAAAAAACAAAATAAATACAAGGAAATGATAATAAATCAATATACCATAATGCATATAGAGAGTTAAGCAATTATGCTCGGTGGGCAGGGCTTTGGTCTCAGCTTTTCCCAACTTGAAAGGTGCTCTGGCATATCAATATTTCTTTTTGAAATGTAGTAATCTAGACAACACATTTATCTCTATAATAAAATGTCATTAAATTTAACATTTTGCATGTTAGTTTTTATTTGCTGATTTCTTCAGATCAGGCTTATACGTTCCAAGCATTGCTCTTCTTGCAACCGTTGTGTTGAGAAATTTGATCACCACTGCCCATAAATTTGTAACTATGTTGGCAAGGTGAGGTTCAGGTACAATACAAAAGTTGCTAACTAGATATTTTGTCATTATCCTCACAATCTTTTATCTTTATGAGAGTTAATCTGTTTGTAGACTTACCCAGGATATTAGAGAACATAACTTAGAAAGTGCTTGAATTCAATGCAATCTTTATGTTGTACAATAGTCAAAAAAATTCACCCTACCAAAAGACATCTTCATAAAATCTATGCTACTTAACCATATTCTCATTTCACCATAGCTTACCCCAAACACATTATATAAGGCAGGAACTTTTACGCTTGCGTCCCTTGTTCTATTGGCTCACCCACAAACTTCTATTTTAGTTTCTTCTTATCTTTAAATTTTTATAAGGGATTTGTTTATAGTAGACATACACTATCAAGCAAGGAAGAGGTTGTGATCAAGGATACACTACCTCATACATCAAGTTGAGGAGATTGAATTGTGTGGACCTGTACCAACTAGGTCAATGTGGATGGTTAAGAGGCACTTGAAATTTTTGAAAGGCTTGGTTCGACAAAGAGGACATCCTGAGGGTTCTATGGTGGAGGGATATATGGTATACCAGACCATGGTGTACATTAGTGAATATCTTCCTAAATTTGCAGCAAAGATCCATGTAGATCGTATTTGGGATCCCAACTCCATTAACAAATTCGAAGGGGAGTACTTGATGGGAAAAGGTAGATTGAGGAAAGTGAGAGGTAAATATAAGATTTTATTGTAGTTAATTAATTCTTATAAATCTTCAATATAAGTTATTTATAATTGGTGTATTTTTTTTATACAGTTGGTCAAGAGTGAGATGCAATACATTTGTATATTGTAAATAATCTTGATTGGATGATGATATGAATTGAACGATGTCAACAAAATGGTTGCTCATTAACATGGGAAGGTGTTGCTTCATTGGTTAGAGAAGCTCATCGTAATGGAGATTCCAATGTGACACCAATGGTAATTGATCTAGCATATGGTTTAAGAGGTAGAGAGGTACGTACAAATTTATTAATGATCATGACTCATATGTTTCATATCAACTCACAATGAAAATAATTTTCACATGCTTGAAAAATTGCAGGTCAAGCACCACATAGCTATGTACTATCATGGCCACAAATTTTGCATAAAAAAGTTGGATGGCACGAAGAAAACTTGTGATTATGGGATAACTGTAGTTTTTGAGGTCACTAATATATCATCTAGAAATGACATACATCCTCAACAATCTCAAAATTGATACTATGGCATCTTGGATGATATAATTGAGTGCAACTTTAACTCCTTCAAAGTAGTTCTATTCATCGTCAAATGGTACAGGCTATGACTGAATCAAAATGATCCAGATAGAACTGTTATTCAACATGATAATAGATTTACAATGATTAATACAAGGTCATTTGAGCCAGTTGGAGATGAGCCCTATGTTCTTCCAAGCCAATGTGAGCAAGTGTTTTACTCAGAGGTTCCACATAAATAGGGTTGGTTATTTGTTGTTAGATATGATCCAAGAGGATGGCCGATAAAGTATAATGTTATGGAAGAAGAAGATATTGAAGATGATGAAGAAGCAGATGATGAAGATTAAGATGATGGTGATGATGATGATGATGATGGTGATGGTGATGATGGTGATGATGATGATGATGATGATGATGATGGTGATGGTGATGATGGCGATGATGATGGTGATGATGGCGATGATGATAGTGGTGGTGGTGATGATGATGATGATGAGATGGATGAAGAAGATGATCAATGACATGATTAAAATGTACAAGGTATATATGTGATTTAATTATTTATATATATTTATATTGATTAGTATGTATTTTTAATATTGATTTATTGATTTCAATTATAATGATTACATATTTATTGTGTTCAATTCTAATGATTACAACATATGTGATTTATAATTAACAATGTTTTGCTTATGATGCTCAATTAAATGCTGCCAATACATGTATATATTGTGTTTGATTATCACCCTTTTTGCAAACAAATAATTGACTATAGACATCGTCACCCCTTCTGTTGATGATCTTGCATTCCTTATATAAGGTAAATTTGTTCATGTTTACGATGTTGCATATTGTTCATGTTGTCTTCTAAGTTATTTGTAGCATACGTATCATGTAATTTTTAGCTAACTTAAAATAAATGATTAACATATGTAGGAAATTTAACCCCTTTGGCATGGATCATGCACAGTGACATGGATCAACAGGTATAAGTCAATAAATAGATATAATTTTCTTATATTCTTCTTGTTTATCACTGAGCACGTATGTTATAAATAGACATATTATATAATCATATAATGTATATATAGACAAAGAAGAACTGTATGGACATATAATTATATAATCACTTTCAACTTAGTACATTTTATCTCCCACGTATAGACAAAGAAGAACTGTATGTATTGGTCACGACTTGATTATTCTATATATATTATTTAAATATTATAAAATTCTATTTGAAGCGGGGACGTGACAATATCTCATTTGATAGATTGCAAGACCCACCAAATAGGTAATTGTCAGATCTATCTACATTGAATGAGGGAAATGAGGGAATGGTAGATGAAAGTTCTACATGTAGTACGGCTAAAATGGGGAGATCAACTAGAGGTCAAAAGATTAGAAAAAAATTGATAAATGAATGCAATTTTTCCTTGCTAAAGGGGGGTCATGTTCTTATGATGATGAGACCAAAGGTGACATCAAGGTGCCCTTTTGGTACAAACATATTGAGAAAGAATGGGTACCCAATGAGCTACCTCCAATTAACACTAATTTTTGTGTTAATGAGAGGATATATCGCATAGCTCCATCCTCATTACATGGTTTGGGCTTTTTTTTCATGGATGGGATAAAGGTATGTTACAACAAAGTTGTTGAATTGTTCAAGTATAACGGTCCGTGTTACAATTATAACGATTGAAAGCAAATTATTCAATATAAAAAAAGTATGCGTAGATATGCACTATCAGCAAATTATATAAAATGGAAAGAAAATGATCAAAGTAAAAGATTTGCAATGTACATTGATAGGAGACCAAAAGAAACAGGTAATATTGCAAGCTTTATAAATAGTACGTGACCTTCCTCAACTAATAAGCAACCCAATTGCATATTTGAGGGACATGAGGGGAATCAAATTTTTGTATGTGCGATAAAATCAATAAGTGCAGGGGAAGAACTGCTAATAGATTACCATTTAAATTGCATAGATACAAACAAAGTTACTATCATGAGGGTGGTAAGTACTATATACCATTTTATTAATAACTTTTTTTTGCTAAGTCTATTGCTTTCAGTTCACTGAAGTTTTTATATTTAATCTTTGTCACAGAACGATATGGATCCCCCACATGATAGAGGCCAGGAGGATGCTCCTCCCACCCATTCTTCAGCAACGGTAAACCTTATTGAAATTGTACAAATTAGATAGTTGAAAATTGTTATATTATTATGTTATTTTATTTAAGGTTTTGGAGTTTTTATGATAGTTTTACTGATATTCTTGTCACAATTTGATGTTCAGGATAGGGGAAAAGCACCTGCAGCAATAGAGGCAATAGCTACCCCTTCTGATGATGATATCACAGAAATGCCTACTATAACAATTATGTTGAGCAAAAAACTAAAAAAAATCAATTTAGAAACTATTAGTATTTTGGATGAAGTAAATCCAACCGAGGAGATGCTGAAGAGGCAATCTGAATTGATGGTGCAAGCACATCATTATGAAGTAAGCAATAATGAATCTTTAGTTATAACAAAAGTTCAATAAAGTTTTATATTTTATACTCTTTTATGTTGTGAAGTAAAATATGTATGTGTTCTTGTTATAGGATTTTTTGCAAACTCAAGTACCTGGTCAAGGACAACGCGGTGAGGCCGGTACTAGCAGAGCTCCAGCTACCTCGGGTAAAATAATCTTTTAGTTGACAAATTAAAAGGAATTTTTTCTTTGGAACATTCAAAAACTTCTTAAGTTAACTCTTACTTTTATTATTTTAGAATGTCTTTGCTAACAATGTATTGTTCAGGTCATCAAGTGCAGGCAACTCCTCCTAGGAGGTCGACGGACGTCCATCTGAGATTGCCGAGTGCAATGTCGAAAACAAGGGGCATGCAAACATCGACACCTTCATGGTCTATGCTTGGTAAATCATTGTTTTGCTATATTTGGTTTTGTGTTAATTATGATTTGATAATTTGTACTTTAATCTTGGGTGCATCTCATAGTGGATTAATTTTGTGGAGTAGGAGATACATCGGTGTCGTCTGCTACACTAGATACATATCAAAGTACATGTATTGGTGATAATTCACCATCATTTCCTAGATCTACCCATGTTTCTAGCACAGGAGTTATGCAGATGTCATTTTTTATTGACGATAATGAATTGATGCCTTTAAAATGTCCTAAGCTTAGAGGTACTTTAAAATTATTATTTTTTATATTGTAATATGCATTTACCTATTCATAACAAGTTTTGGATTGATTATCTCATGACATTTTTTGCAGAAAATAATTCATTTTATAAGACGCGTTATGACCTCACACTGAAGATATTCGGGCCCACCACACGTACAAGGTGGAACATCATAAGTGAACTAACCCTATCCCACTATTTTTTTTTCATATCATTAATTGGTACAGTATCTTTCCTTTCATTTGGGTCTTTTCTTTTACTATATTCAAGGTACACAACTTTAGTTAATTTTTCTATCTAACAATTTTGTATTTTTTCTTAAAAGGTGGAACTTGCAAGACAAAAAATTAAAAGATCTGCTCATTAAAGATTTAGAGCATGAGTTTGGTAGTAATATTTTTGAGGAGAATAAAAATTTAGATAAAGTTGTCAAACATCTTAAGATTGTGAGGGACTCATATAGAAGGAGTCTCATCCAAAATCCAAAGTACGAGTGTCCTCCCTTTATTCCAGTGGGGGATTGGAATGAGTTCATTTTGGATGCAAAGGAGAAAGGGGATACTCAAAGAGGAATTACACCATCAAATGAGAGAAGAAGGTATGCAATAGTATTAACTACTAGTAAAATGTAATAATGCACTAATTAGTGATCTTTATATCTATATCATCTGACATGTTTCAAACTTTTCATAGGTTGCAGGACACATCAAAGGTAACAAAGGCTAGGCTGCAAAAGATTGGGTAGCACAGACTTGGCTCTGGTGGATATTACAAAATTAAAGCACGAATTGTAAGTAGCAGTAAATGAATTGCAAAGAAAAATTATTTATAAAATGTAAATAATTTTGTTTAATCAAAAAATGCAGGGCTCTGAATTTAATTTAGAGGTCACGGCAGAACACAAAAAAATTGCCTTCAAGGAAGGCTATCAAGCCATGGTTGAACGCCTATGCCAAGCTTCCACTGGCCCAACCTAAGAGTCTCCTACATCATGTGAACAGGTAAATATGCCAAAAAAAAATATTAGAAATTGAATACTTGAGCAACAATCTATTTGATAATAATGTGCATGATATTGCAATGTAGCCTCTTAATCGTAACACAGATCCTACGCCGCATGATGAAGCCCTTGATGTGCATTGCAATGTCAATGGAGGTGTTCATTTGCTATTTAAAATTAATTATGTAATTATTAATACAATGTAACATCTTAAATTGAACTTGGTGTAACCTTTTTTGTGTATATTTTAGAGGATGCAGAATGTCATGATGAACGAGTGCTAGAGGATGTTCAAAGTGATCACCATGTAGATCATGTAGCACATTCAGGTAAAGAAAATCTGTGTTTTCTTCTTTTAAATTAATTTTTTGATTTATAGTTCTTTTACTTAATTAAATACTTGTAATTCACTAATACAAAATGGTGTGAATTTAACTCATGACGTAGTTGTTATTGCAACAGACCCCCCTTTGGCGCAGCGGCCTCCTATTCCTGAACATATGAGGAGGAGACGTGTTGGAATTAGAATCAGTAGAAGAGGGGAATGATGAGGACATTGATCTTCCTCTTATAAATTACATGATTAAAAAAAATAGCAAGAAACCTAAAATGAAATGATTATAATTAACATTTTTTGATAATGAAAGAACGTTGTCTTAATGGATGTAATTTTGTACTAGTAATGTTGATGAATGATGTGTTAATGAATTATTCATGAATGTTGTGTGTTAATGAATTTTATGTGTTAATGAATTATTCATGAATGTTGTGTCTTAATGAATTTTATGTGTTAATGAATGTTATCATGTGATTATAATGATTGAATGTTATATTTCAAAAATGGATGAATGAATGAATGTTATTATATGTTAATGGGGAATTTAGAGTGATGTTAGGGGGGGGGGAGGGGGGGAAATGAGCTTCCACCTTCACGTGGTTGGCCTTGTTAAGTAGAGAATATTAAACTATTCTCGAAACCAAGTGAAGCTAAAACTTTAAAGATAAGCTTAGAGTTAATAGTGAGCCAATTAGCAAGTCGAAATGAAGTTCATCGTTACAGGTATCTTGCATTCTAAATGTTTGGAGCATTATTAAAATCGTTGTTATAAACATTTATTATTGTTATGACCTCTATGCATATCGACACTCTATCACTGGTTTTTTGCACACTTTACTAACATTTTTTGTGCTTGTGATTTGTTTATCTTGTTTCTTTGTAGTCCTTGGTGTACTTGGAGAAAAGTATGATGAGGCAATGAGAAGAAATGATATGAGGGAAATTGTTGTTACTGGTATGTATGCCCTTTTAATATCAACACTCAGTTTCTTATAATGTAATCTTTTAATGTATTCAAAATGGGTTAGATTCAGAAAGCCCTAGGATACATTCCTGTGAACCTCATCACTTTTTTTCTCTCATCAACATATGGAATTTTATAGGGTGTGTGATGGTAGGGTTTCTGTCTGAGGTTTTTATTCAAAATTACAAATGTCCCAGACCTTTTATATTCACAATAATCCTTTTTATTTCCTATGTTGGGCATGTTTTTATTGTATTTTCTCTATCTGAATCATTGTATGTAGCCTCAGTAGTCATAGGTTTGTCTTTTGGAGATCAATAGTTTGTCCTATTTTCTATCATCTTAGAGCTCTTTGGTCTCAAATACTAGGCCACTCTTTACAAATTTGGGGTAGTTGAAATTCCAATGGGATCTCATCTTTTCTCAGTTAGAGTATTTAGAAAACTATGTAATAAAGAAGTTACAAAACAACAACATGGTTCTCAATCTCTATCAATTTCTAGAAATCTATTATAGGCAACTCATGCGCTACCACAAGCTTAGAGTAAACTAACCTGCACATGACATGATTGTTTTCATCTTAGCTTTATCATAATGACACCTATCTCATTATTTGGGTCTATTATTTCACCATTCTCATTATGTGAAAAAGGACATTCTATTAAAGTGACATTTATGCCAAGTTCAAAGACAATGCTAAAAAATCACTACAAGATGGAGTTGATGCTGAATAGTCACTACAAGATGAGAAAGTTCCTCAAAGCACAAATGAGAAATAGTGAAAATAGAGGATATAACCAACTATCATAAAAATATTGTTGGTGAGACCTAACACAGTGAAAGTTACGATTTACAATTGTCTTCTCCTTCAGAGATAAATATAAATGGACCCATAGATTTGATAAAATAACATTTCCACTACAACCAAATAATTGAAGACCAAAAGTCAACACTTAGAATTCCATCTTAGATGTCACTTGGGGTGATTTGATTTGGGATTGAGACCACAGGGAACACATATCTTGCATATTAATGTGAATATTGGAGCTTGCATGATTCTTTCAAGAGCATGGATGTAGGATGAAGTCTTCTCAAAATATGTTCATAAAATGCCATACACAATGTTTTTTTTTTTAACATTTGGTTGAATGATAAACATAAATATGTGTTTGGATATGGGTGACATTAATGAATCTTGGATGTTGTCTATTTAGCTAATGAAGGGCCTAAATTCTTAAAATGCATAAGTTTGTAGATGTAGCCATACATTAAGTTAATAGTCAAATGACTATTGAACGAAGAATAGAGATGCATGGTAATATAATGTATAAAGATGGAGAAACAAATGTCAAAGAGACAAATACTTGGGAACCAATGACAATGCAACTTTAGTATTATAAGATCAAATGACTAATGACAAAACAATGAAACTTTAATATTACATAAAAGGTACAGTTGAGCCTTCCAGTGAAGTAGAAATATAATGTACCTACTGCATATGTTGTTGTTATAGAGAAATCAGCTAGAAACCCATCAACAATAAAATTATTATTGTCCACAAACTGTAAATAATCTCGTATCATTTTAACATCTGCTTATGTATTCTTCTTTGATTTAACCATAAATCCATTGGCTTCAAAGTTATAAAATCTTTTAATCTCAGCATATAAGCCTCTACTCATGAATTTGTGGGGCTTCAAACTTTACTTTAGGAGGTAATCTTCTGCATCCACTCATCCCACCAACCAGTTACAGCATAAAAATTTGATATATTTGATATTTTTAATCATTCATCATTTTTGACTAATGTTTTATGTGATAATATTTGTATGCTTAATTTGATTATATATATATATATATATATATATATATATATATATATATATATATATATATATATATATTTAACCAAAAATTATTATTGGTCACTTTTGCGACATTTGAGTAATAGTTTTTTGACAAGAATGCCATGTGTTCGACGTCTATCCCGACCAAGTGTCGTTGAAAGAGAGATGAACTTTCTTTGGTTTTTCAATGAGAATGTTGAACCCTCAACAACAGTTTGGACCCTAACTCGTCGCAATTTTGATGAACTTTGGTTGCATAGATAAAAGGTATGATCTAAAATTCTTCCAAGTTGAAGCAATTAGTTCGATGATGATTCGGTCGATAATTCAACCACTAAGGAGGTCAAAATTTTGATGGTAGTTTTTCCTGTCGTATAATTGATGAAAAAGGTACGACAATGGTTTTGGACGTCTGTTCGACCAATTGGTATCGAAAATTTGACTAATCCTCGTCAAAAAATAGGCTAAAATCTACTAGTGTGTGAAAAGGAAATGTCACTCAGTTTGAAGTCCTAATAGAATAAATACAATAAGAAGACATTGACATATCATGCCTTAAATTGGCAACAATCACAATAAGAAGATGGAACAACCACAAGGTACAAGCATGTGCAAGTCATTGTAATCATTGGAGATATGTTAAAGGTTAAGTACAATAATAGAGCACAACCATGATACAATTAATGAAAGTGCCATAAAAAACCATGATATTTATAATCAATCATAGAGAAAAGAGACAGTGTAGCAAATGTTTACATATTCCGCTTAGTTTGTTCAAGATTATAGTTTGTTCAACCTCTTCCCATAAAAATTGCATGTATACTTTAGTTAAAATAGTTTAGTTTTACAACATGAACAATAATTGATTTCTGATTTTCAAATAATTTTTTTATTAATAACAAGTTAACAACAATGCATTGCCTTTAGTTCTACTTCAAAAGTTAATATGTGAAAGTTTGTCAAAAATTTAATAGTACCTAAAGTACATCATATTCTTGCATGAATTGAATTGAGAATACAAATCCACTTCACAATCCTTATATGTGTATTGATATTATTGATTTTTAAATTAAATTTACATAACATCAAAATAAATACACTCTAGAAACTAGAAATTAAAAACTCCATTGTTCGAGATTATAGAGATCATAATAGTGAATGTAAACTAACCTAATGAGTATTGGGAACGGACCAAGTTAATGATCGATTCCAGATCATAATAGTGAATGTAAACTATGTTCAAGCAATGAAAATGTAAATTCATTTGAAATCTGTCAGTCACTACCTGTGACGGTACAGTCTGACTATATTGTTGACAAACGTTTATTTTATGGTTGATATGGATTCAAATGATTGCTAGGATATGGTGTTACATTTCATTGGAGTTTTGAATAGTTTTGTGCACGTTTGGAAGGCGTAATATTTTCACTTTTATTGCCCAATCTAACTTCAACATTATTTAATGAGATGTAATATGAATTTTTTTAATGAATTTAGACATGTTTTCATATCTCAAGTTGGTTGATATTTTTTTAAAATTTTTGGTTTAAACTAAGACATCCAATGCCAGGACTGATTCTTGGGACAAGAATCTTTTCAAAGGTGGTGAACATGGTGCAGGGGCACCTAGTGATCGAAGGTAGGAGATTTAAGAAACCCTTGGATTAAGGGTTTAGAAGTCCTAAATTTGGGGATTTTGGGGTTCTCGGTGGACTGAGCCCTATTCCTTTGAGCTTTGTTCATTTTTAGACATTATTAAAGATTGATGAAGGTTTGGAGTCTTGGGAGTGCAAGGATTATATGGTTGCTTTGTTATTTGGGGTCTTTTTAAGCACTTCTAAAGCCATAGTGTGTAGACAGTCACACCTGGTCTAAAAGAGTCCATAGAAAGCTGACTGTAGAAAGCCGACTGCCCTAGTTTTATGTCAAAAATGGTCTATAGATGACTGTCACATGATTTCTTTTAGATTTCTCCACCAAATGATCTTAGACCAGTCGCAATTGAAAGCTATGACTCCAGGTAGACTTCCTATGGAGTTAGATTTGACATTCCAATCCACATGAAGTCAGCAGAAAACAAATACCAATAAAAAAAATGTTAAAAACACAATTTTCTCAATCTTGTTTGCAATATTTCCTCTTCCAACCTTACAATCATAAACCTAACACTAGTACATTTACAATGTAACATGATGCGGTGATTCAAAAATTTAGGGTTTTGCAAGTTCATCTCTGCAACTTTATCTCTGAATCAAATGTATATAAACAATGATAAAAAATGTGCCAGAAAATACCAAATACATGATGCCCTAGCACATTGCTCATGGGCCCTAAGTAGGTAACCAATCAAATAATGCCAAACAAATGCAAAGTAAGGAAATCCTTACAGGCAGTCCTCCTTTTACACCAAATCACAGTGGCAACCCCCGCAGGCAGGCAGTCCTCCTTTTACACCAAATCATAGTGGCAACCCTCATAGTCAGGTGGTCCTCCTTTTACTCTCACCAAATAACAGTTCAAACAATCGCAGGCTCCAGCTCCTTCGCACGCTCCAAGTTAAAACCAAACAATGAAATGAGATACAAAATATTTTTTCTTTTTAAAGTTATGCCCGTGTTGGTTAAAATTCTGACCTACATGGTATTGGTCAAAATTTTGACTAACACGGACATGGATTAAAAAAAAAGGAACTTTTCCTTCTATAATCCAACCAACCTGAACCTTTTTAATTGATGGTCAGAAATTTTGGTAGAAAAATGAGTCAAATGTAGTAGTGCCTCTACCTTTCTTCACTATTGATCTTGAATAGTTAAGACATATTTTCTTAAGATCATACCAGGAAGATTGAGAAATGTCTCCTCCAACAATAAGATCCAGTACTTCAAGAGAGTTGTCATTTACTCCCCTCATTTGTATATGGAAGTAGTCCCAGAAATGCATCTGAGTTGAGAAAGATAGATAAAGGAGAAATAAGTAGTGTTGAAGCTGAGGATTTTGCAAAACATTTGAAGAACATCCATGAGGAGGTGAGGAAGCATATTACCAAGATGAATACATAGTATAAGGCTAAGGTAGATGACAAAAGGAGGCATAAGGAATTTCAGGTTGGAGATAAAGTCATGGTTCATTTGTGGAAGGAGCGATTTTCGGTTGGTATATATAACAAGTTGAAAATGAAGAAGTTTGGGCCATGTAAGATACTGAAGAAGCATGATTCGGGAAATGCATATGAGGTCGATTTACCTACTGAGCTGAATATTTCACCAGTATTTAACATTTCAAATTTGACAGAGTATCATGAAGGAAGTGTTGAAGATGAGGTTACAGCAGCACAGTGGAGTATTCCAGCAACCAGTTCAGATATCAAGGAGATTGAAGACATACTGGATAGTCGTGTTGGCAGAAGCACAAGGAACAGGACATATGAAGAGTACTTGGTCAAATGGAAAGGATGACCTATTGAAGATTCATCATGGATAATGAAGGAGGAGGTTAACCATCTTGGTTTTCCTCTGCACACCTGAGTCATGATAGGGTCACTTCTCAAATTACCCTGAGTGTCTGATGCAGGAGCATCCTGGGTGTAAGAGCAATCTTGCATCACCCAAAAATATTTCTACTTTTGTATTCAATAAGGGTTATCTTGTGCAGAGCTTTTATTTGTGGAAACTTTCTATTTTAGTAAGTTGGTCGTCCAATCTCAGAATGTTCTGCTTTCTTCCCTAGAGGTTCATTTTGGTCATATCAGCCTGCCAGTAAAGTTTCATTGACAGATCAAATCTAGCTTTGTAGATATTGAAGATTTTCAGTATTGGCAACAAGGTACAGAAACTTTGAACTCAATTTTGAAGGATTTAGAGGCCCCAGATGAGGTTGAAAATTTGGGTGACAAGTTCTTGCACCAATCAAGCCTATAGAGTGCTTCGTGGCCTTTCCAGAATGGGGTTATAATAGTCAATCAGCTCAACTAGCGATGAATTATGGTCTTCGAAAGTTGGGTCATCTGAAATGGCGGAAAATAATTTTCTTTCAAAATTTATGTTTGGGTTTCAAAAGTTATTTTGAGCCGACTTTGATGTAATAAATTGTAAAATAAAATAATTCTAAGTTTTTTCAGCCCCCTTAATACCACAAACACAACAAAAATAGAGAAACAACAACAATATGCAAGAACAGAAAATGGGCTTCTTATTATCTCCACAAATGTGGAATTACAAACTTTCAGAATTACAATATGCAAAGCCACATGGGCATTCCCTTACAATATTATGTAGGACAAAGCCTCGAGTCAATACCCAGATCTACTACCCAGAACTGCCCTCCACTACCTAAGACAACACTACAACCTTCCTTATATAGGCAATTTTCCATTGCCTGGGAAGGTTCCATAATTTTAACCAACAAGGCCAACAAAACTTAGAATATCTAGTCAAGTGGAAAGGATGACCTGTTGAAGATTCATCATGGCTAACAAAGGAGGAGGTTAACTATCTTGGTTTTCCTCTACACACCTGAGTCGTGACAGGGTCACTTCTCAAATTACCTCGGGTGTCTGATGCAAGAGCATCCTGGGTGTAAGAGCAATCTTGCATCACCCAAAAATATTTATGTTTTTGTATTCAATAAAGGCGATCTTGTGCAAAGCTGCTATTTGTGGAAACTTACTATTTTAGTAAGTTGGTTGTCTGATCTCAGAATGTTTTGATTTCTTCCCTAGAGGTTCATTTTGGTCATATCAGCCTGCCAGTAAAGTTTCATTGATAGATCAAGTCTAGCTTTGCAGATATTGAAGATTTTCGGTATTGGCAACTGGGTACAGAAATTTTGAACTCAATTTTGAAGGCTTTAGAGGCCCCAGATGAGGTCAAAAATTTGGGTGATAGGTGCTTGCGCTAGTCAAGCCTGTAGATCGCTTTGTGGCCTTTCTGGAATGGGGTTATAATAGTCAATCAAGTCAACCGGCGATGACTTATGGTCTTCAGAAATTGGGTCACCTAAAATGGCGGAAAATGATTTTCCTTCAAAAATTTTGTTTGGGTTTCAAAAGTTATTTTGAGCCGACTTTGATGTAATAAATTGTAAAATAAAATAATTCTAAGTTTGGTTGACCTTGTTGGTTAAAATTTTGGAACCTTCCCAGGCAGTGGAAAATTGCGTATATAAGGAAGGCTATAGTGTTGTCTTAGGTAGTGGAAGGCAGTTCTGGGTAGTAGATCTGGGTATTGATTCGAGGCTTTTTCCTAAAGAATATTGTAAGGGAATGCCCATGTGGCTTTGCATATTGTAATTCTGAAAGTTTGTAATTCCACATTTGTGGAGATAATAAGAAGCCCATTTTCTGTTCTTGCATATTGTTGTTGTTTCTCTATTTCTGTTATGTGTTTGTGGTATTAAGGGGAGCACCCTTCATCAGATCCTTATGTTGTTTCTTTCATTTTCCACTTGAATCCTTCGATGTGGAGTCATTGACAAGATGTACATGATACTTTGGAGACTTCAATTGACCCATGTGGACCAATTTTGTTGTTCCCTTGTGATTTGAGCTGCAAATTCATGAAGAGAAGGCATTTTGTATGCATTGCCAAGAGCATCCATAGTAGCATAGAATGTAGAAACAAAAATTGAATATTCAAGACCTAGCATTGAAATAATAGGTAAAATTAATTGTTCATCCTCTTTAGTAACCCCACAATTAGAAAGTTCCAATCTAAGAGAATTGGATTTAGAGAAAAAGTCTTGAATATTGTCAAAATTACTAGGATTTACACTAATCAACTCATTCTCCAACTTGAATTTTCTCATTTTATCTAGCTTACCAAAGAATCCCTCTATGGTAGTCCAAACATCATGAGGATGTGTGCAAGATGCAATATGATATCTCAAATCAAGAGAGATAGACAATGTAAGAGTGCCAAGAATTTTATCTCTTCGTTCAAACCATTTTCTCCTTTCTACTTGTGGGTTATGGATCTTGACCAAAATTGATTCTATGCAATCCCACATATAACAACAAATCCTCAATAGCATTTTTCCAATCATGGTAATTATATGAAGTTAGCAGTGCGGCTTTCGACAAATTTGTAATATAATCAAAGAGTGCAATTAGAACAAAAGACTACCCCTTCAAATCACTGATGCAAAATACCAAATAGATATCCAATTGTATCAAGTGCCAAAATAGGCCCAAAAAGGACCAAATTTTGAAAGTGATATGTCCACTCACAATGATTATAATCTAATATAAAATCTGGAAAGTACATAAAAAGTCATGCACTTTTTTTAAAATGACACCTAAAAATAATACCGTATGTGTCCAAACAAAGTCCCAGAAGTTGCAAAAAGATTGATTAGATATGTATATTCATGAAAAAATACAATTTATAATAAATCTAGCCAACAAAATTAGAAAATATTACCTTCACTAGAACATTCACAAAATTCTACCCCAAATCAAAAAACAATTGCTCAAAGAAAGGACTTAAAATGAGAAAGATATAAGCCTCTGAAGTTGAACTACAAAATCAAAAAGCTCAATGATGAAGGGGCGTAATAGTCTAACCCTTGATGGTGGTAGAAAAATAATGTGTTAAATTTGACAGTCATACGGTCGTTGCAACAAAAGAACACTTAATTGTGACATTTAGACAATCGTCAAGTTTAATGCGTATAAAAATTACTTGGCACAAAATAATTGACCTATCTGGATGACATGGCACTAAGGTGTCTGAATGGTAACATGGTGGATTTTGATTGCACAAAATTTGTTGGTGTGTCTATGGAGTGGCCAATGCGAAGGTGGGGCAGCAAAGTGTGTGGCATCGCCTATCATATAGGTGGTGTCGCTATTGCGTTTAATTCCAGATGCATCGTGGGGAAGAGTTTTGTATTGTTTTTTTATAAAACATTGTGGTGGATTCTATCAAACAAGTTGTGCTTGTTGGGTTATGTTAGGGTTGTAACCAGTTATTGTGCATGGTCATCAGTCTAACAGATTGGTCTGTCACTACGGTTTGACAATCGCTTGCAAAATATTCTCTGACACGAAATAGAGGCATGAGATTGACCTTGAAAATAATTTTTTTTGCCAAAATAACATATTCAAAAAAAAATATGTTTTAGTTATAAAACCTGAAGAAAAAAATGATTGTACCAAAGATGAGCAAATCGGGTCATATGACATGGTCTCCTAAAAAAATTTGCCTTAGATTTGACTTTTTCCTAATATAAACAAATTTATACTCAATGTTTGTAGAAATAGCCTCCCAAATGCAATGGTGATGCCCAAATAGCCTTATTCTCCACCCACAATTGAATCAAGCCAAATTTGCTACTCCTGAGAAGGATTCTCCAAACCTTGAGAGCTTTGATACCATTTTAAAGTTTTAAGTGACTCTACAACACCCCCAGAATCAAATGAAAGACCAAGATAACTTCCACAAGAGAATGGAAAGATAATTACAACAAGATGCAAGAATGATATTATTGCTAATAGATATGAATAAAATGTACATAATGAGCCTACTTATATAAGCAAGGCAATACGAGACAATGATAAGGAGTAGATAAGTTATCACCCACACAAGGTGGAATCACATGTCTACCAAAGGTGGATCATCCTCCATTATGCAATGAAGTATGTGCAACATGTGGAGGATGATAATAAGATAAGTGCACTAAAATTAAAGACAACACATAAAATGGAAAGTGATAACTACACCATGTGCAAATAAGGTGCAAACTCCTATGTATCTAATATGAAAACGTTAGGATTAACATACAAAAATTTAACAGTTACATGCAATATAATCAATAATGCAAAGGAATAAATCACACAAGTAGAACAATAAGATGCAAAAATTTAACGTGGTCCACCCAATCTTGGGCTACATCCACCAAACAAAGTCCAGTCTTATTATCTAGTAATTCCTACCTATTACAATCTACAATTCCTTGCAACTCAATACTGCTACAAGTAGCTATGAAATTATCATATATTGAGAAAACCATAACCCTAAGACATTATAACAAGACTTTTGTCTCTTAACAAGTCAACCCTAGAAAATTGATGAAGGGTGCTCCCCTTAATACCATAAACACATAACAAAAACATAGAAATGACAACAATTTGCAAGAACCAAAAATGGGCTTCTTATTATCTCCACAAGTGTGAAATTACAAATTTTAGAATTACAATATACAAAGCCACATGGACATTTTCTCTTACAATATTTTGTAGGAAAAAGCTTCAAATTATTACCCAGAACCACTCTGAACTGCCCAGTAGTACCTATACAACACTATGGGCCTTTCTTATATAGGCAATTTTCCACCGCCTGGGAAAGTTCCAAAAATTTAGCCCTTAAGGTCGACCAACCATAGAATTATTTTATTTTTCAATTTATTACATTAGAGGCAGCTCAAAACAACTTTTGAAACTCAAAATTAAATTTTGAAGAAAATTTATTTTCTTCCATTTCAGGTGACCCAACTTCCAAAGACC
This sequence comes from Chamaecyparis obtusa, assembly GCA_027943335.1. NCBI lineage: Eukaryota > Viridiplantae > Streptophyta > Pinopsida > Cupressales > Cupressaceae > Chamaecyparis > Chamaecyparis obtusa. The sequence goes on along the minus strand of BSBK01003731.1, from coordinate 245,586 downwards.
ATAAGTCATCACCTGTTGACCCGATTGACTATTATGACCCCATTTCGGAAAGGGTGTGAAGTGCTCTACAACACCTAACTTGTGCAAGCTCCATTCAACCAAAGTTTCAACCTCACTTGGGGCCTATAAATCCTCTAAAACTGAGTTCAAATTTTTTGTACCTTGTTGCTAATACCAAAAAATTTCAATATCTTCAAAACTAGACTTGATCTGGCAATGAAACTTTACTGGCATGCTAATAGGACCAAAATGAACCTCCAAGGAAAAAAATATATAATTCTAAGCTCAAACAAAAAACTTACTAAAAATAGATAGAAGCTCTACACAAGATAGCCCTTATTGAACATAAACTAGAAATATTTTTGGGTGATGCAAGATTGCTCTTACACCCAGGATGCTCCTACATCAGAAACACGGGGTAATTTGAGAAGTGACCCTGTCACGTCTTAGGTGTGTAGATGGTTAACATCCTCCCTTTTCATCCATGATGAATCTTCAATAGGTCATCCCTTCCATTTGACCAAATATTCTGCATACATCATGTCCCTTATGCATCTACCAACACGACTATCTAGTATATCCTCAATCTCTTTGATAGTTGAAGTAGTTTTTGAAATACTCAATTGTACATCTGTGATCTCATCTTCAACACCCCCTTCATGATACTCTTTTTTATCTAAAATGTTAAACACTGGTGAAATATTCAACTTAGTAGATAATTCTACCTCATATGCATTTCCTGAATCATGCTTCTTTAGTATCTTACGTGGCCCAAACTTTTTCATTTTCAAATTTTTATATGTACCTACTGAAAATCGCTCCTTCTACAAATGGACATGAATTCATCCCTAACTTGAAATTTTGTATGCCTCATTTTCTCATCTGCCTTAGCCTTATACTATGCATTCATCTTGGTAATGTACTTCCTCACCTCCTCATGGATGTTCTTCAAATGTTCTGCAAAGTCCTCAACTTCAACACTACTTATTTCTCCTTTGTCTATCTTTCTCAACTTGGATGCATTTCTGGGAATACTTCCATATACAATCTGGAATGGTGATTTACCAGTGCTCCTATTGAAAGAATTATTATATGCAAATTCTACCTGTGGTAAAATAAAATCTCATTCTGTTGGCTTATCTCCAACCAAACATCTCAGAAAATTTCTCAAACTCCTATTCACCACCTATGTATGTCCATTAGTCTGTGGATGATGTGATGAAATGAACTTCAAATCTATCTTTAACTTCATCCATAATGTACGCCAAAAATATCCAACAAACTTAGTGTATCAATCTGAAACTATGCTCTTTGGAAAACCATGTAGTCTCACCACTTCTTTGAAAAACAATTATACTACATGAACAGCATCATTAGTCTTCTTGCAGGGAATGAAATGTGTCATCTTTGAAAATACATTAACCACCACAAAAATTGAATCAAGTCCCCACTGAGTCCTTGGTAAACCAAGAACAAAGTCCATATTGATATCCTCCCATAGTTTCTCTGGTACAAGTAATGGCTAATACAACCCTGTATTTTTCTTTACTCCTTTTTCCATCTGAAATACTCTACAACTCTATACAGACTTCTTGACATCTTGTTGCAACTTTGGCCAGTAATAATTCTCACTAACCAAAGAAAAGGTTTTATCTCGACCAAAATGTCCAGCCAATCCTCTGCTATATTTCTCCTTGATGAGATTCTCCTCATAGAACTTTGTAGAATGCACAACTAACTCCCTCTGAATAACATACCATCCTAGATGATGAAATCCAACCACTTTTTCCTATCTAGAGTAATAGGCTCCATACAAGCTTTCCAAGCTTCACCAAAATCAGGATCCTCTGGATACAAACTCTTGAGTTCCTTGAACCCAACCACCTCAATCTACATCTCTTTCAGCAATAGTTTCCTTTTGCTAAGCACATCTGCAACCATATTATACTTTCCACTCCTATGTTTCAAAATAAATGTTTAAATATGAAAAAATTCAACCCATTTCAAATGTCTTTGATTCAACTTTCTTTGACTATTCAAATATTGCAAAGCTTGATTATCAGTATACAAAACAAACTCCTTAGGAAGAAGATAGTGTCTCAACTTCTTTAATGTCTGAACTATAACATAAAATTCTTGATCATAAATAGAATATTTTCTCTTGGGATCATTTAACTTCTCAATGAAATAAGCAACAGGTTTACCTTCTTGCCTCAAAATAGCTCCTATTGCAGTACCACTAGCATCACAATCTACTTGAAATACCTTATTAAAATCTAGAAGTGCTAAAACTGTTGGCAAAATGGTCAGTACTCCCCTTGGAATTTATGACATAGCTTAACCGCCTCTTGTGTGTTCTATAAATCTTGTGGTTGTATCAGGCATTAACAGGTCGATCTTTTGGTGCAACGGCAACCACTACTTGTAACAAGTGATATTAGAGCTTAGTCATAGGTTTGAATCCCCTCAGGTAACATTGAGGGGGAGATTGTTGCAAAAATGGTCAGTGTTCCCCTCAGGATTTGTGACATGGCTTAACTACCACTTGTGTCTTCTATAAGTCTAGTGGTTGTATTAAACATTAACAGGTCGATCTTTTGGTGCAATGGCAACCACTACTTGTAACAAAAATAGGTTGTTCTATAACTTTTTATTTCAACAGTTTAAAACTCTTATTTATCCATGTAGTCCACTTAAACTCTTTCCTATCTCCTCTCATTTTTCAGTCAAGGGTCCAAAAATACTACTAAAAATCCTGATAAATTTTTTGTAAAAGCTACTCAAACCATGAAAAGATCTTACCTCAGTAGAACTCCTTGAAGTAAGTCATTCGAGGATAGCCTTCACTTTCTCTGGGTCCATTTTTAGATCTTCTATTGAAACTACAAATCCTAGATACACTAACTCCTTTTTCACAAAACTACACTTCTTCAAAGTAATCAAAAATTTCTCTTCTCTCGGCTTCTCAAACACCCTACGAATATGCATGATATGCTCCTCTAATTTCTTACTAAAGATCAAAATATTATGTAGGTAAACAATGACAAACTTACCCATAAATTTTTTCAGAACCTCATTCATCAGCCTCATGAAAGTGCTTAGTGCATTGGTTAGCCCAAAAGGCGTGACTAACCACTCATGTAGCCCTTCCTTTGTCTTAAAGGCAGTCTTCCATTCATCTCCTTCTCTGATCTGAATCTGATGATATCCACTTTTCAGATATATCTTTGAGAAATACATAGCTCCATGCAAACAGTCCATAATAGCATCCATCCGCAGCAATGGAAATCTGTACTTGATTGTGATCTTGTTGATAGCCATAGAATATGTACACATCCTCCATTCTCCATTCTTCTTTGGTGCTAATACTGTTGGTACATCACATGGACTCAAAATCTCTCAAATCAATCCTTTCTGCAATAACTTGTGTACTTGTCTGTTCAACTCTTCACTTTCTATTGGTGTCATTTTGTGGGCTGCCTTATTTGGAAAACTAGCTCCTGTGATCAAGTCCATCTGATGAGTGATCTTCCTTACTATTGGTAGTCCATTGGGCACATTATTGGATATAATATTTTAAAACTCATTCAATAGATTTACAACTTCTACAGGTACATCATCTACTTCCTCTTTACCATCTTTTGGAATTAAAGCAAAACATATATGCTCATGCCTCATACCCTCTAGGAACTTTCCTCCATCAACAAAACTTATTCTTACATTACCACATACCTTTTCTTTTGTGTCCTTCAATGGCTTTAGCTTATGTCGCACTCCATCCTTTGTCAAAGAATAGGTATTCGCACGACCATCATGTACAGCATACCTGTCAAACTACCATAGCCTACCCAGCAACATATGACATGCATCCATAGGTATGATATCACATAGTACCTCATCATGGTATCCTCCAATCTTGAACTTTACTAGGCACTATTCATTGACCATGACCTTGTGGTCATCCTACACCCAAGTGATCCGGTATGGATGTGGGTGTTTCTACCTCTTAAGCTTTAACTTTGTGAGCATCTCTTATGACACCAAATTTCCAGTGCTTCCACTATCGATAATCACATCACAACATTTATCCTCACACTTCCATCTAGTGCAAAACATGTTCCTCCTTTGCTCAAGTTTATTCTCACCACTCAGCAGGACTCTTTTGTTAATTAGTGTTTCTCCTCTTTCAACATCTTCAAAATGTGATGATTTGGCATCTTCATCTATATGTGCAACTCTAGCCTGGCCTTCAGTTCTCCTATTTTTCCTTCCTTGGCATTGGGGACATTCAAATGCCCTATGACCTTCTTCTCCACAGTGAAAACATGTTTCACAGAAGCCTCCTCTTTGTGATCCTTGTCCTCTTCCCCTCCTCTTTGATCTCTATTATTCTAATTATAGAATCGATTGAAATTTTTTACTCTCTGATTCTGACTACTACTAACCTCATCCTTCTTTTTTGAATCTTCATTTCAGCCTCCATATGACCGTTCATCAGATCTTCCACCACGACCTCTTCCACTTTGTCTACTCTAAAACTTCTTGTTTAGTTTTTCCTCTACTTTTAGGGAAAATTGGTATGCCTCTTCAATATTGTTCATTCAGACCAAATTCAATTCCTCTTGAATGCTTGGCCTCAACTCATTAAGGTAGTAGACAACTTTCTCCTTATCAACTTCTACATGGCCTATTCTGATGAGGATTCGATAGAATTCTTCTGTATACTCCTAAACAGATCTTCCTACTTGCATCAAACCTTACATTTTCTTTAGTAGATCTAGCTCATAATCAACAAGAATGAACTGTCACTTCAATTTATCAACCATCTAATCCCATATTGTGATTTTCTCATTTCCTCTTCTATTTCACTCCAATTGAATCTCTTGCCACCAGATCTTCGCATGACCCTTCAGTCTGGCCTTCGAAAAACTAACCAAATCAGGATCCTTGATATCTTCATACTCAAAATATTATTCTAATTCATTGATCCAGTCGATCAATTCCTTTGGGTTAAGGTTTCTTGAAAAAATGTGGGAACCTCAATCTTTGGTCTTTTCCCGATCAGGGAAATGGCCCGAAAACATTTTTCTTCCTCTTGGTTTAGAATTTTGTCTTCTCCTTCCTGATCAAAATTTCTTTCTTCAGCTTCATCCTCACTTTCATCTCTAACTAAAGATTCATTCCTCTTTGAATCTCTTCTTGCAATTCTCGCACTTGTCTCTAAAGGGCTCTAACCTCAGGTGGCACACCACCAACTCTTCCACCACATTCCTTTCATGGAGGTATTTTCGTGCTTATCGCTAAAACCCTAAACCACGCTCCTGATGCAAACTGCCTCACAATCATTGATTTATCTACACACTTAGGAACTCTCACTCTGATACCACTTGATGAAGGGTTCTCCCCTTAATACCATAAACACACAATAAAAATATAAAAATGACAACAATTTGCAAGAGCCAAAAATGGGCTTCTATCTCCACAAGTGTGGGATTATAAATTTTAGAATTAAAATATGCAAGACACATGGGCATTTTTCCTTACAATTTTATGTAGGAAAAAGCCTTGAATTATTACCTAGAACTACTTTGAACTGCCCAGCACTGCCTAGACAACACTATGGGCCTTCCTTATATAGGCAATTTTTCACCGCCTGGGAAGGTTCTAGAAATTTATCCCTTAAGGTCGACCAACCCTAGAATTATTTTATTTTTTATTCTATTACATTAGAGTTGGCTCAAAACAACTTTCAGAACTCAAAAAGAAATTTTGAAGGAAATTCATTTTCTTCCATTTCAAGTGACCCAACTTTCGAAGACCATAAGTCATCGCCTGTTGACTCAATTGACTATTATGGCCCCATTTTGGAAAGGGTGCAAAGTGATCTACAGTGCCTGACTTGTGCAAGCTCTAGTAAACCAAATTTTTTACCTCATCTAAGGCCTCTAAAGCCTTCAAAACTGAGTTCAAATTTTTTGTACCCTGCCGCCAATACCGAAGATTTTTAATATCTTCAAAACTAGACTTGATCTGGCAATGAAACTTTATTGGCAAGCTAATATGACCAAAATAAACCTCCAGAGAAGAAAATAGACCATTCTAAGCTCAAACAAAAAACTTACTAAAAATAGTAAATTTCCAAAAATAGAAGCTCTGTACAACATAGCCATTATTGAAAAGAAACTAGAAATAGTTTTGGGTGATGCAAGATTTCTCTTACACCTAGGATGCTCTTGCATCAAAAAAAACATGATGAGTCAACCTAAGGAAAATCTTGATGATTCAACCAAGGGAAATACTTAACGTGTCAACTCAAAAATGTTTGATGAGTTAACCCCAAAAAAAAATTGGGTCGTTGCCCCGAACCCCATGATAAATGAAAAGTGAATAGTGCTTGCATGATCAATCACTACAAATTAACAATCTCCCACTTGGCGACTGATCAGGCTCCACAATAAGAAACCTCCCACTTGGAGACTAATCCTATAGCAACACCACTACCCCTAAAGCTCCCATTGGATTCACACACCTGGGACTCCATTGTTATTTTTACTATTTTTAGTCTTGAAGACCAACTGAAGCTAAAGAGGAGTTCATTTTCTCTCTTATCATTGCCTTTGTAAAAATATCTATTGGATTTTCATCTGTATGTATCTTTTCCAACTTTAACTATCCATTATTCAATACTAACTGAATGAAGTAATCTTTCAATGCAAGGCAAAATTCTTTGCAAGATGGATGGCACTCTACCTATCTGTAAATAGATAATTATCATTTTGTGATTTTCCCAACTCTTCCAAGAAAAATTGCAGCCATATCATCTCCTTAGCTACCTCTATAGCAAAAACATACTCTACCTTTGTAGTGGATAAAGAAACCACCTTTTATAGCCAAGAAATCCAACTCATTGTTGTCTCACCAATAGTAAATACATAACCTGTGGTACTCCACCTGGTATCTAAATCTCCTGCCAAATCTGAGTCAACATAGCCCTTTAAATCAGTATTAGATCCCTCAAAACATAAACATTTATTAGATGTACCTCTCAAATATTTACGAATCTATTTTACTGCATTCCAATGCTCAACTTCAGGATGACTCATATACCTACTAACAACTCCTACAGCATGTGCAATATCTAGTCTAGTGTATACCATGGCATACATCAAACAACCTATAGTTGAGGCATATGGTACCTTGGACATTTTGTCTTCCTCCTTTGTGTCTTTGGACACATCTCCTTACTTAATTTCAAATGACTAGGCAAAGGTGCGTTGACAGCTTTTGCAGTTTCTATATGGAATCTTTGCAACACCTTTTCAACATAATCATCTTGAGATGGAGTCAATTTATTGATCTTCCTTATCTCTACAAATTTTCATACCAAAGATTTGTTTTCATGCCCCCAAATCCTTCATAGAAAACGAATGTGCTAACTGTTGTTTCAACTCCTTAATGTGATCCATGTTAGAACCTACTACAAGCATATCATCAACATATAAATATAAAATAATATAGTTTTCATCATCCAACTTCTTAAGATAAACACAATGGTCTGTATTACACTGACTGTAGCCATGCTCAGCCATAAAGCTATCAAATTTAATAAACCATTGTCAAGGTGCTTACTTCAAGCCATATAAACTTTTCTTGAATTTGCACACTAAGTTCTCCTCACCTTTGACCTCAAAACCTTGTGGATGTTGCATATATATTTCTTCATCCAAATCACCATGGAGAAAATTTGTTTTAACATCAAGTTATTACAAATGCAAATCTTCAGTAACCACAATACTTAAAATAGTGTGTATATAAGTCATTTTTACAACTTGAGAAAAGGTCTCATCAAAATCAATGCCCTTTTTCTGTGCAAACCCCTTTACAACTAACCTGGATTTAAATCTTTTATTACCTCCATCCTCCTCGTTCAGCCTATAAACCCATTGATTTGGTAATGCATTTTTACCTATGGGAAAATTACATAATTCCCAAAGTCTATATCCAAATTCATCAATGCCATATCCAACAAATATACATTTATTTGACTTAGCTTCTAGCTTGGTTCTATTTTCAGAATCTATATGTGTAAGTTCTTCACAACTGAAGGTTCTGAGAAAAGAATAACTTGCCTTCTTACCTGTCCATGCTTCCTCTGGAATATCACAACCCAAAGGAGTAGAGGGACCTCTATTGATTAAATAAACAACAATATTTACAGCTTGTGCCCACATGTTTAAGGGCAGCCCAGCATGTAACCTCATACTCCTTGCATGCTCCATTATTGTCTGATTCATGTGCTCAACTACTCCATTTTGTTGTGGAGTCCTTGGAACCCTTTCTGCCTATGAATACTATGATGAACTACAACTGATTTAGAACCTGAATGAAGAATTTGTAATTCAAGATTACTGAGGAGTTGATGATTAGATATGCAAGATGATTAAATCAGTATTATGTTGTCATTGATGTCAACTAGCTTGACAGTACTTATCTTGTAAGTTACTATACCGACACAACTAAAGGAAGGTGAAAGAGATGAAGAATAGAAATATCTACATGAGGAAGATGTATATGACAGATGAGGATAAGGAATGCACTGAGTAACTTTTTGATGAGTCTATGACTTGATGAAATTGACTTTATTATGTTGCATTCATCTATGATGCAAAATAGACCTGAAAGACACAAAGCAGTGTTGTCGGTAAATAAAGCATTTTAGTATACACCAATGAAGTGTAGTGTATACCGAGCCCAGTGTTAACCAAGCTTGTGTTCACCGACGCATTTCTTTGTTAACCGAGCAAAACAAAAAATAATTAAATGATTAGTTTAGCCGTTAAAGTGATGAGCTGTAAAATGTATGAATCAAGGTAACAGATAATGTTTGTTATGAAGATCGAAGGCTAACATAAATCAAAAGGATCTAATGAAGCAGATTGAAACGTGTTACTGACACATCAGTCGAGGGAGCTTAAAGCGGCAAAATCTATGAATATGATTAAGCGGCAAAATTTAATGGAGGAAAAGAAAATGATTTACTCGTCTATATAAGAGACATTGGTTTCATTATGAAAAGATGCCGAAAGAAGAAGATATTGCAGAATTATCATGTGGAGAAGTTTTCATGCATTCTAATCATATTGGTTAATGAGAACTGAGTTGTAGAATAGTTACCGAGCTATAGAGAGTTATTACCGATGGATAGTAAGTTGATATAGTATTGAATCTAAAGTGTTAAATTGATTAGAAATATCTGAATGAGCTGAACATTGATCTATAAACTGCAAATTGAAGTTGTTTTAATATAGATCATCTACTGTTACATATTTAACCATTGTACACAGTCAAATATCTTAACCGAGTGGACTATGAAAGTCTTTTGATGTTTCATTCATAGAGTGAACATTGTTATCTGGTCTAAAATCCTCTAACAAGGTCACACCTAACAGTGTGTTTGTAACCTTTAACAGGGTTGGGTCTTCACCAACCTCACTTTAGAAGAGTGAACAATTTTTGGGTTGATGGTCCCAAGTGGTTTTTCCCTTCATAGGGTTTCCACGTTAAATCTCTTGTGTTATGTGTTGATTGTGATATTTGTTTGTTATCATACTTTGCATATTACATGTTAGATTTAATTGGTAATTATTTATAAAATTTAGATTGACAATCGGTAAATACACAGACAGTGAAAGTATTATATGTTTACCAAGTAGCAGAAGTAGTAGAATTATTTTGGATTATATATTTTGAATTGGGACACTGGATAAATAATTCACCCCCCTCTCATTTATTCTAACAATTGGTATCAGAGTGATGGTTGCTTAGAACAGAGTTTTAAGGACTTCAGCAAAAGGTCTCAAGATGTATAAGAGGGAAGTGCCAAAGCTGAACAAAGATAACTTCACAGTATGGCAAAGCTGGATGAAGTTGCACATATCTGGAATTGGGAATTCTGCACTAGAACTGATAGAAAATGGCTACATTGAACCAACACCAGGCCCCCTGACTCTTGATCAATTAAAGGATAGGTATGAACACAATATTACTATGATGGAACTTGTTGCTACCTGTACCGATGTTGAATTTGAAGACATTAAGGGATGCACTACTGCCAAAGCCATGTGGGATAAACTAACTCTGATATATAGTGGAGATGCGAATGTTAAGAGAGCCAGAGCAGAAAGCCTAAGAGATCAATTTGATGATATGAAGATGAAAGAAGGTGAGAACATTGTGCAATATAAAAACAAACTAAAAGAGGTAGTACATGCTATTAGAGCATTGAACGGAGTTATTGACGATGAAATAGTAATAAGCAAGATTCTCAGAACTTTGCTGCTAGTTTATGCGATCAGGATCTCTATAATTCATGAAACAAGGGCTACATCCAACCTCACCTTTGACACTCTAATCGGTAAGCTTACAACCTTTGAATTGAATAACTTTGACAACCATGTTGTACCTTCTGTTGAATCCTCTTTCATATCCTTTTTGAAGATTGGTAAGTCTAGTAGCAAGAATGATAAGAATAATGATAGTGACAATAATACCAATGTTGAACTTGATGAGCTTGAAGCTCTTGTGGCCAGAAGAATGCCCAAAGGTAAGGGAAGATATAGAGGCAAGTTACCTCTAGCATGTTTTAATTGCAAAGAAGTTGGCCACATCACTACTAGATGTTCGAATAAGAAAGATGATGATAGATCCAAAGACCGGTCTGAAAGAAGTTATGGGAGAAGAGCCAACAAAGGCTACCGACACAACAACAAAGACAACCGAGATAGCTATGACAAAGGGAAAAAGGTATGTTACATAGCCAAAGAATTTGAATCTAAATCTGACACAGATGATGATGTAGAAGTAGTATTTGTTGCTATGAAGGATGATTCAGAGGAAGAAGAGAAACATGAAGAGACAGCACTAATCTCTAAAATAAGCAGAAATGATACATGGATAATAGACAGTGGCTACACACATCATATGATTGGTGATATAGAGAAATTTGATCTAATTGATGAATATGATGGTGGATCTGTTACAATGGAAAATGATGCACTTGTATGGAGAGAGGTAAAGGTTCACTGATGATTAATGATAGAATAAAATGTGAGAATGCATACTGGGTAGATGGATTGAACTACAATTTGATAAGTGTGACACAATTGAACAACTCAGGACACCGACTTGCTTTTGAGAGAAGAAAGGTAAGAATCTATGATGATGGAGGAAGACTTGTTAGAACTGGTACACAATCTAGAGGTAATCTATTTTATCTTGATATTGATCAGTCTTCTTGTTTATTAATGAAAGATGAAGATGCATGGTTGTGGCATAAGAGGTTATGTCATGTCAATTTTGATAACATGATCAAGATTAGTAAGAAGAAAAGAGTTAGAGGATTGCCTAACTTGTCAAAACTGGATCATGTTATGTGCCATGAATGTCAGAAAGGAAAGATGACTAAGTCCAATTTTAAAAACAAAGACTACTCAACAAAGAAGATACTTGAATTGGTTCATACTGACCTATGTGGTCCTATGAGAACTCAGAGCTATTATGGTGATAGATACTTTATTCTTTTTGTTGATGACTATACTAGATTGATGACTGTTATGCTCCTGAAAGAGAAATCTGAAGCTTTTAAGTTGTTTAAATGGTATAAGGCTAAGGTAGAAAAAGAGACTGGAAAAGAAATTAAATGCTTAAGATATGATAAAGGAGGTGAATTTATCTCTGATGAATTTACTAATTTCTGTAATGAGAATGGTATTAAGAGATAGGTCTCTACACTAAGAAAACCTCAGTAGAATGGGATTGCTGAAAGAAGGAATAGGTCAATCATTGACTGTGCTAGAACACTAATGCTAAAAAAGAATGTTGCTCAGACATATTGGAGGGAAGCTGTCAGCACAGCTGTATATGTGCTTAACCGAGTACAACTAAAGAAGGACACCAACCAGACACCTTATGAGCTATGCTTTGGACACAAACCTACTGTAAGTTATTTCAAAAAATTTGGAAGAAAATATTTTATTCTGAAAGATGAGAGAAATGGGAAATTTGATTCTAAAGGTGATGAAAGAATATTCTTAGGATATTCTACTAAGAGTAAAGCATACAAATGTCTGAATAAGGTTACAAATAAGATGATTGAAAGTACTAATGTTCGTGTTGATGAGTATGATGACATAAACACAGAAGAAAGAAAGGAACCAGAAGACTATGGTAGATTTACTTACATTGAACTTCCTGACTATCTACCAAAGTCGCAACCTATGATAACCAATTAGCAAGAAAATAACCCCGAAGAACAAGAAAGGGAAACTAACGAACAAGATGGTGCTACCTGTAATACCCCAAAAATAGGCTATAAGTTCATTAACCTCCTACATTTACAATTCGAATGAAATCGACATCAAAGTCCTAACCTAAGGCACATCTAAACATCATCAAATCATAATTGATTATCTTAAATTTTGCATCAGGGAATATTCTTAGTAATATTCCTAATTATCTTAATTATCTTTAATTTTATAATTATTTGGCAATAAATCACATTTATCCTAAAATTTGATTAATTAAGTATTTTCATATTTAATTAATTAGATTTAATATTTGCCACTTAATTGTGTAATTAAATTTAATTCTATCTATTATTAATTATATTATTTAATTTTGACAATAAATCTAATATCATATGAATAATTGATTAAATTCTTATTTAATAAATTAAAGCAAGTTGTCATTATTTAATAATATAGTTTTTAATAAAAGTTTGATTAAATAATTGATTAACCCATAAATCAATTGTTTTATTTTTAAAAGCAGTTAAGTTGAGCATAAATCACTTTATTATTAAATTAATTCATAAATAAAACATGCACAATCATAAAAGCAAACAACTATCAATTATCAATTAAAGCTAAACTCTATTTTGAGTTAAAGCTTAGTTTTTGCATATTTTTGTGAGTTAATTATCCTTTATTTAAAAATAACTCAAAAATCAACTTGAGTTATTTGAGTGATTTATGGCTTTTTTTCATGCACCTCCAAAGCCTTGGATTTTTATAAAAACAATGCTCAGCTCTTCATAATTCATCTCTCAATCATCTCGCAAATTGCAAACTTACTCTACAGGAATCATAGCATATCAGATTTGGAGAATTTGCACAATTGGAGCTTGAAAGAATCAACTTGCGAATTCAAAGCTTTGTGAGATCAATTTCAATTGCATATTTTTCATATCATAGCATAGAATTTTATAGCTTTGCATATCATTGTTAGATAGATCAATTCATAGCATATCAATTTCATCTAGCATAGATTCATATCGATTTTTATCATTCTTATTGCATAGAAAATATCAAAAATATAGATTAATTGCATTCAATTTCATATCCATCTTTTGCATTCAAATCCTTCATTTAGGTGTCGTCTAGGTCACTGATCTCGATTACAATCTGAGAACATCAATCTCGCACCTATTAGAAGGCAGTAAATCGTTTGGTTACATAGTTTTCAATTTTGCATGATTTCAATTTTTGCTAACCTCTAATGTTTTACTGAGTGTTGTGTCTACAGATCAGGTACAATTTTCACAAACACATTTTTGGCGCCCACCATGGGGCAACCCACCTTTGCATGCTGATTTTGATTTTTGGAGCTAAAACTCTAAAGTTTCAAAGATTTAATTTTATCTCCCAAATGGCTTATATTTTTTATCTAAAATTTTTTTTGCAGGTTGGAGACATATCAGGAAAGCTTTGAAAAAAAATTCAGAATTTTCTAAATTATTTTGAATTTTTAATAATTTTTTTTCAATTTTTCATAAAAAATTAATATCTGACGCAAATCAGCATATTTTTCTAAAAATTTTACATTTTTGGAAAGCTCTTCAAATTCTACAAGGGGTCTATTATTTGTGTTTTAAATTTGGATGCAATTTAATAGCTCAAATAGTCAATTTGCAAAAATTGGTCTATTTTTATAAAATGGGTCTCTAGGGCACAAATGAAGAGATTTTTCTAAAATTTTTGCATTTTTGGAAATCTCTCTATTTTTTAGTAAGGGTCTCTATTCTAAATTTTTATTTTTGTGGCCAAAATCATATCAAAAAAATTAGATCTTGTTGACTAGGTCAAATGTAGTGCAAAAAAATTAAAATTTTATGATGGGTATGCACTTATTTTTCATATGATTCAATGCATGATATGAGTTGTCATTTGGATTAATTTATGGTTATTATTGCTCCTAACAATTAATTTTTAGAGCTAACCCTATGGTTTTCATAAGTTGAATATATTTTGCATATCTTGTTTGCTTGTTTGCTTGTTGGAGAGTTCGTCACTTGCTTGCATAGAAAAGCTCAACAAAAATTGCTAAAAATCAAGTAAAATCTACTAAATGCGTTGCAAGGATCCCAGGTATTCTCCTTCATCTAATAAAATTTTGATTTGAGACTTAAAATAAATCTCTCGTGTGTCTAGCTTGGGTGATTCTTTTTATGCTTTTGTTTTACATACTTGCATAATTGATACTAGGTTGTGACCCCTTAAGGATTCATTAAGTAGTCTTAGAATCCTTGTGATTGATCTTGATTGCTATCTTGGGTTATTGGACTCACTAATCTTTCGGCCCCTCATTTCCACCCTGTGGTTGCAATCTCAGCGTCATAAAGGGGAGGGGTCAACAGGACAGAAGCGTTAAGTGTTCCACTTGGCAACCCTTTTGTGCTTTTAGGAGCTCACTTGTTTTCTAAGTTGGGGACTCATTTTCAGCTTGTGTGAGGTGTTAAGTGTTCCACCTTGTGGATTCATCTCATATTTTCTTTAAGTGTTAAGTGTTCCTCTTTCTACTTTTTGGATGCTTTTGGTAGATTTGCTTTCAGAAATATATCTGTGCTCACATAGTAATTAGGCCTTATGAACACTATTCATGATTCTTGAGAGATTGGATTCCTAGAGAAATCTTTCTTGACGACAGAATCCTTGTAGGTAGGGAAGATACTTAGTGCGTTTCACATTCAACTTGGTTAGTGCATCTTCTCTTATTGATCGACACATTCTCTCTCCGGAGAGGTTGATAGATCACGTAGGGTTGATATCATGAGCTTTGGTGAATCAAAATTGGTTAGTGCATCTTCTCTTATTGATTGATACATTCTCTCCCCAGAGAAGTTGATAGATCATGTGGAGTTGATATCACAGACCTTGGTGGAACAAAACTTTGTCTTAGCGTGTCAGATTAATCTGCTTGCTTTGTTTGGATTAAAAGTGAACAGGTGTCAAAACTTTGAATCTGGAGCCAAGTCCCCTTGTGGTATAAATCTGTGAGTCACCTTTAGAGAGGGTTAACCGTAGCGGACAATCCCTTCACAGGGAAAACTGCGTTGACGGAACCTCAAATGGTAATAGCCATTTTCGCCATGGTAGTGACAGCCGCTATATAAATGTCCTTGTGGAAGAAATCTCCACGGGTATGGTTCATTGTTGGGTTGTCAGATATCCCTAGCAGCTCTTGAAGATTAAGTTCTCGGACTGTGTCAAAATCCTGGTGCGCCGGGATTGGAGTTCACCCCTTTGATTCATAAAAGTTACAAAGTCAAACCATTACTAAAAACCCTAGAGAGGCCAATTTTTCACTTTCAGGTATGTGTGTTATTGCAAAACTTTTCAAAACATACACAATTAGTACTCTCAGGGATTAGCCCAATTTGGTCACTTGATTGTTCATGCACAAGGTTGCTTTTGCCCTTGTTCATTGTTTTCAGACGTGCTTGGAATCACTTGCTTGCTGTTCTGCGTGCTTGTTTATCTACTTGGCTATTAAAAATGATCAAATCTGGTATAACTTTCAAAATTTGGATAGTACAATTTGCAAACAATCCAAAATTGAAGACCTTAAATTTTGCAAAAATTGACGTAAAATCTTTTCTGAAGTCAAAAGTCATTTCAAGAAGTCAAAAGTCGTACGAGTTTTGTCAAGTATCATTTCAGTATTGCCCATCTATCGTATCATTGAGAACCCAATGTCATATGAGTTTTGTCAACTGTCGTTTCATTGCTACCCAACTGTCGTATGAGTTTAGCAACTGTCGTTTCATAGACTACCCAGTGTCGTCCGAATCTGCAGAGTGTCATTTGGGAAAATTTGAGAGAGTTGTCAGAAATTGTCAAATTGCAAGATATCCAATATTTCCAGCCTAGTTCCAGAATCTGTCAAAAATATCATTGTGTCAGGAATAGAGCAGTAGTTATTGAGAATCAGTACACATGTCTCAAAGAATCAGTACACATGAGGAAGAAATTTTGATCGCCGCTATGAGGAAACAGCTGCATGCTATGCAAGTTGAACTTAACAATCTTAAGAAAGAAAAGGAACCTAAAGAGTTCTCCATGGAATCTCTATACTCTCTTCCATTTGATAAAGACTTGTACATGTCACCATGCCCTCAGAAAAAATTTGAGCAACGTGACAACCTTTATGATACCTCTTCCACGGAAAGTGACACATCTAGCTTTGGAGACTATGATGACTATGACGACAAACAATGTAATGATACCTATGACACCTATGTTCCTAAGAGTCCTCCTCATCGTTCATTCCTGCTTGCTACAAATGGGTCGTCACATTGGATAGATCATGATGGTGATCCATATGATTCTAATTTTGAAAGAGACATTGATGGCTTTTGTGGACAATACCTTGATTATGATCTATCTACTACTGCTGAGGACTATAAAATACATCGTGCTAGTTTGAAACGTCAATACTATAAGGATCTCTCCTCTAAGAACTCTCCAGCTGAAAATAAAGATTACACTCTCAAGCAAGATCATGTTAATGCTGAACCTTTGTCTGGTGATGGTTCCCTTCCATCCCCTACTTCCTCCAATACCCGTACATTTCTTAAAGCTTCCGAGTCTTTCAAATCTTTCACAGAACCTTCATCTGACACAAGCCTTGATACTTTTCATGCGGTTCAATATAGTTATCCTCCAGGGCTGCCTCTTAAAGAAACTCAAGCTATCCTTCACTTGGCTACAAATACTTTCAATAATGGTAAACCTAAAGAGCCTAAGCCTTCATATGCTATAATGCCTACTTCAGCTAGTCCTTCACCATCTCTTCCAAAGTCTTCCATACAATCCCAACATGCTTCCTTGTCCTTAGAAGTGGCCCCATGTCAAGAGGACTCTAAAAATGATGAAGAAAAGAACATAAAGAAAGATCAAGATCAAGAACCCTCCCTGTCATCCAAGCCTTTTCATGATGTCTCTTATCCGTTTCATGGTTCTCCTAAGCAAGATCTAGCTACTACTTACACCGTTGAACTTATTGACAATCAAAATGACCTTACTACACTTGCACTTTCCAAAGATGATACTTCCATTAAGGTTGGTAAAAATAGTGTTGTTACTTCCGATATTAAGCCTATTCAAGAGACAAATTCTGTGCTTATACTATCCAAAGATCCTTGTCAAGATCAAAGTCTTCCATCTTCTTATTCTACCACTCCACGTTTGCTTCCACTTTCTACTCTTCCTAATTCTTTGCAAGCTTTGAACAATCCTATCAAAGAAGGTGCTCATATTCAAGATGTCCACGATTCTATTGAAAATTCTAATGCTCACTCTAAAGATGTTGATATCCTTGGTTGTCATATAGATGCTGATGAACTTATTGATTATCCTTTTATGTCTTCCACTTCCATCTTTGGACCTCTTCCACCAATACTAAGGGCTTCATGTCTACCTTCCATCTTGGGTCCTTATGTCCCTTCACTTTCCCCTCCTAACTCTCTTAATTTGTCATCCATCTTAGGTCCTTACATACCTCCATCTCCTATCTTTCCTCAAGATCAACATAGATGCATACCCTTGAATCCTTTTCATCCACCCACCCATCTAAACCAGTCATATCCTCCCTCTTCCACAAATCCCAAGTCTTTTGGAAGTAACTTGAATGTTCAATACAAGAAAAAGAAGCAATGCAAGAATCCATCAAAAAAAGAAGATCACCATGTCTCCTTTAATCGACACAGAGGCATAAAGTCAAAAGAGATATCTAAGAAAAAAACTACAAGACAAGTATGGGTTCCAAAATCCATCATTGAAGATATTATCTCTAGATCATCAAAAGGAAATAAAAAGCCAACGACTATATGGATTCCAAAGTCTCTCTTGAAAGAGTCTAGTCTTGAGAAAAAAGTGAAATTGACATTCAAGCTTCCAAAGGCTTCCACTTCATCTCCCTCCAAAAATATTCTTCCATTTCATGTGCCTAAACCACAACCTCTGCTATCCATTCACCATATTCCTTCACGTATTCCTTCATTCACGATTCCTCCATTCTCTCACCACCCTTCAAGGTATGTGTTGATGTTGAACTTGTCTTCCTTTCCATCTACCCTTTCACAATCCTTTCATGCATTATCCTTCTACCTCCTATCCTTTTTCCTCACTTGCCTATTCCTCCTATCTTCCAACCTCACTCGCTTTACATAAAACCTTATCCTCCATTTTTCTCTTTCATCTCCCTTTCCCTATCAGCATCTTTGAGCGTGTCATTTTGAATCCTTGGCATATCATGGTTTATCCTTTCAAGGAGCACTATCTAAAAAGCTTGCCTTCTTCCAAAAATTCAAAAATAAAAAAAATTGAAAACGTACCTTGGTGAAAACCTGGAAACAGGCGCCTTGGTAGCAAAAGTAAAGAGAAAAAAAAATTCATCCTATGGTGAAAACCACTCCCTTGTGGCACCTTGGATAAGTACCATGATGAAAACCTGGCAATCAGGCATCATGCGTAGTTCTTCTACATATTTCATCCATTCCATCTTCTCTCTTTTATCTTGACAATGTTGATCTATACACGAACATTTGGCTATCTTGTGAGCTATCTTATGATGATCTTGCTTTCATTCCCTTCCTATTTAGCCTTCATGTCTATCTTCCTCCATTCATTTTCACCTATCGCTATCCTTTTCCCCTTTGGTCTTGATCTAATAAAATAAAATAAAAAAAGAGTAAAACATAGTGCTATGAAGCCTCTTGACATGTCTACTCCTTTGGATTGCATTCTTTCCTGCTCTTGCACTACGCTTTTGTGACTTATCTTATACTAGCCTTTCCCTACTTATCCAAATATGCTTTACATGACAATTTTTCCCTAGCTTGGGTATTCTTGAGGAGTTTGCCCTTGAGGATTTCTTCCCTTCATTATCCTTTATTCTCTTGTCTTCCATCTCTTCCACTAGCTTGCCAATCCCTCTTGTTCTCCACCTTGCTAGACATTGGGACTGCACGATATGATCTTGCTTGGGAGTTTGCAATAGAAAAATATGCTATCAAGTATACCCAATATCAGAACCAGTATCAGAACAATTATCAGAATCATTATCAGAATTAGTATTAGAACCAGTATCAGAACAATTATCAAAATTAGTATCAGAACTAGTATCAGAACAAGTATCAGAACCGGTATCAGAACAAGTATCAGAACAAGTATCAGAGCCAGTATCAGAACCAGTATCAGAACTCCCACTGGGGCTACACCTTTCACTTTAGTTTATGGGCCTGAAGTGGTACTACCTATTGAGGTTGAAATCCCATCACTAAGAATCAGAATGCATGGTCTAGTAACTGATGATGACTACAGAGTGTCTAGGTTACAAGAACTTGAATTAATAGATGAGCGCAGGCAAGCAGCATATGATCATCTCAGAGTGTATCAGAAAAGAATGTCTAGAGGCTACAATAAGAAAGTCAGACACAGAGAATTTCAGGTTGGTGATCTAGTCTTGAGAGAATCCTAAAAATCAATCTCATCGAGAACACAAGGGGAAGTTTGAACCCAATTGGCTGGGTCCCTTTGTTATCACTACTACTTTTGGCTCTGGTGCCTATCAACTCTCAACGACTGAAGGAGAACAGCTCTGAGAACCAATCAACGTTCTCCATCTGAAGAAATTCTACGCCTAAGGCATTCAGTGTTTGGTTAAATATCCTGAAAAAATCTTAAAAATTGGAAAAAGTCCTGAAAAAAAAAACATCTTGGTGAAAACCTAGCAATAGGTGCCTTGATGATTCACAAAAAAATCAAAAAATATCAAAAGTACAAAAAAAATTAAAAAATGAAAAAATACAAAAAAATGAAAAGAAGAAAAAGTGCCTTGGTGAAAACCTGGAAACAGGCGCCTTGGTAGCAAAAATAGAATCTCTGCCAAGATGGTGAAAACCCGGCAAACGGGTGCCACTTGTTCAAAACGCTCCATCTATCAGCACAATCTTGGTCTTTCCCAGCTTTCAGTCTTGCTTTAGTTTGTACATATCTCCCGGTTTGTTTCTGCATTTCCAATTTTCAATAAGTCGGTCTGTACACCAACCAGCTCAAGCGTCTGTATCCTATCAATGTTTAACACTTGGGGGCAATCAGTGTCATATCCTATGGTCTCCCATGTATCTGAGACGTATCATATCCAGTCAGAGTCCTTTGAAGCTTCATGTGATTCAATCAGTCTGTCTTGTCTCCAGAAAGGATTTTGCATCAACAACAACACAATCAAACATCAAAACTCAACTGAAAACAATCTATGCTTTTTACATGCTTTTATCTCCTTGTATGCTTACTGATTCGCATTGAGATTTTTGCATATTGTGTCCCTTTGAGCTCTTCGATGATGTCCTTTATAAGATTTAGAGAGTGATGACTGGGGGCATAATCTTTTCTTTGTCTTCTGCTTGTATGTGAAAATCTAACAACTTTGGAAATTATGGATTGAAATGGTGTTCGACTATAAGAGCCTCTATCTTAAATTGGATGGCCATGCGTACCTCGACCATTGATACCCAGACAATTCAAGGAAGTTTGATCTAACTATTGTCTTTTTGAGTAAGTTCTTTCTCCTATTGTGGAACGCAATCTTGCCTAAGGATGTGAACGATAAAGGGTCACTATGGGTAATTCACATTGGATTTAGAATGATCTCTTGACTGTTTGATGTGTTTGCAATGCAAGGCGTATTCAGGTCATCACGACGTTTATGTTTTGATGCTTATACAAATTGCTATATCAAAATGGACGTGATATTCAGGTCATCCTGGCCTTTGTGCCTTGGTGCTTATATCTGATCCAACATTCTGAAAACAAATCAATATTCATATGTCCATGGTTGTATAACCAGTGGGTGTTATATTGATTCTTGCTCATACAAATCGATATTCATATGTCTATGATTTCATGGCTAGTGGGCATTGTATTGATTTATCCGGTTACCTAAAAGTTCAATGATGATAACAAATCGACATATGATCAGTGAGTAGGTCCTAGGTCTTAGGTTCCATTTCATTTTGCATGTCTCTTTGCATTTTGCATGTTTGCATGATCTCAAATGGCTAAACGAACTTCAATGCTTAAACAATTCTCCACTTGTATCTTCAAATCTAACAAGAGCTGAATCTTACACGAAGGTTCCTCCAATGAAACAGCAAGTAGAATCTTTTTTCGGGATCAAAATCAAAATCTGAGATTGTTTATATTATTAACTACTTGCATATTCGACCTTCGATCATCATAGAAATCTATTTTTCAACTTAACTGATTATCTTACATCAAACTATTAAAATTTCAACTTGGTCAACTATGGTCACCTCATGATCAAACCTAGTCAAACTTGGTCTTTTGGGACCTCCAAACGATGCAGAATGTGTTCTTGAACATGTATAACCACTTTTCAAATCAATTAGCATGCTTCTGAACTATCAACGCTGACCTTTTCTTGTCAGATTTCAATTTTCATCCCGAAGGGGGCATGGTATTACACATCATTCAAAGTCTGTAAATCAAATTCTATCGATCAAATCTATCAATATCTTTCATCAGTAATCAAGACAAACAATCACGTCTAGTTACTGATTCATCAAAAAAAAAGACCTCATCGCTCGGGGAAAATCTATCATCACTTGGGGCATATCAGATTCATCAAGATCCATATCAATCTGGTATTCTCCTAATCTTGTAAACTGTATCAGTTTTGCAACCATCGGGTCATAGTGTTCTTTCCTTGGTTCTTCGGCAACTGAAGGATTCGGATGTGATACCTGCTAGTTCTGCTAAGACAATCGAGTCTAGAACGGGTCACTCACTTCTTATCAATCCTAAGGTTCAGAATCAGGTATTTTGACACTTTTTCGCAATCATCGGTTCATTGCTGCTATAGTAAACATTATCTTTGGTCATTCAAGACCTATTATCTTCATATCAATTCAATATCAATCAACTCCTATCTCAATATCTTTCAATCAGTTTCTATCTTGAGATCGGTTTATCAATTTCGAATCAGTTTCATATCTTTATCAAACACAGACTATCTTTGAACCATTGCGCTTCGCACAGTAATTCAAAGAAGGGCAAAATGTAATACCCCAAAAATGGGCTATAAGTTCATTAACCTCCTACATTTACAATTCGAATGAAATCAACATCAAAGTTCTAACCTAAGGCACATCTAAACATCATCGAATCATAATTGATTATCTTAAATTTTGCATCAGGGAATATTCCTAGTAATATTTCTAATTATCTTAATTATCTTTAATTTTATAATTATTTGGCAATAAATCACATTTATCCTAAAATTTGATTAATTAAGTATTTTCATATTTAATTAATTAGATTTAATATTTGTCACTTAATTGTGTAATTAAATTTAATTCTATCTATTATTAATTGTATTATTTAATTTTGACAATAAATCTAATATCATATGAATAATTGATTAAATTCTTATTTAATTAATTAAAGCAAGTTGTCATTATTAAATAATATAATTTTTAATAAAAGTTTGATTAAATAATTGATTAACCCATAAATCAATTGTTTTATTTTTAAAAGCAGTTAAGTTGAGCATAAATCACTTTATTATTAAATTAATTCATAAATAAAACATGCACAATCATAAAAGCAAACAACTATCAATTATCAATTAAAGTTAAACTCTATTTTGAGTTAAAGCTTAGCTTTTGCATGTTTTTGTGAGTTAATTATCCTTTATTTAAAAATAACTCAAAAATCAACCTGAGTTATTTGAGTGATTTATGGTTTTTTTTCATGCACCTCCAAAGCCTTGGATTTCTATAAAAAGAATGCTCAGCTTTTCATAATTCATCTCTCAATCATCTCGCAAATTGCAAACTTACTCTACAGGAATCATAGCATATCAGAATTTGGAGAATTTGCACAATTGGAGCTTGAAAGAATCAACTTGCGAATTCAAAGCTTTGTGAGATCAATTTCAATTGCATATTTTTCATATCATAGCATAGAATTTCATAGCTTTGCATATCATTGTTAGATAGATCAATTCATAGCATATCAATTTCATCTAGCATAGATTCATATCGGTTTTTATCATTCTTATTGCATAGAAAATATCAAAAATATAGATTAATTGCATTCAATTTCATATCCATCTTTTGCATTCAAATTCTTCATTTAGGTGTCGTCTAAGTCACTGATCTCAATTACAATCTGAGAACATCAATCTTGCACCTATTAGAAGGCAGTAAATCGCTTGGTTACATAGTTTTCAATTTTGCACGATTTTGATTTTTGCTAACCTCTAATGTTTTACTGAGTGTTGTGTCTACAGATCAGGTACAATTTTCACACACATTTATACCGAAGTCACAACCTATGATAACCAATTAGCAAAAAAATAACCCCGAAGAACAGGAAAGGGAAACTAACGAACAAGATGGTGCTACCGAGCAAGCAAATGAACCTGAACAGGATGAACAAGAAAGAAGAAACCAAGTACTAGCTAGTTTTTTCAGAAGACATCATCCTGAGACACAAATTATTGGAAACAGACAAGCTGGAATGCAAACAAGAAGCAAAACAAGACAAGGTACATGTCTAGTTTGTGAGTTTGAACCAAAGAATGTGAAAGTTGCATTAGAAAATGAAGAATGGGTTAATGCAATGAAGAAGGAAATAGAACAAATAGAGAAAAACAAAACTTGGTCCTTAGTACCCCGACCTAAAGAGAAGAATGTTATTAGTACTAAATGGATATTCAGAAACAAAATGAATGAAAATGGTGAAGTGACAAGAAATAAAGTGAGATTGGTATGCAAGGGATTTGCATAGGAAGAAGGCATTGATTATGGTGAAACATTTGCACCTATTGCTAGATTGGAAGGAGTTAGAATTTTACTTGCATATGCTACACACAAGAAATTTAAGGTTTATCAAATGGATGTGAAATCAGCATTTTTGAATGGTATACTTGAAGAAGAGGTCTACATAGAACAACCTGAAGGATTCGTTGATCCAGACAATAGAAACATGGTATGTAGATTACACAAAGATTTATATGGTTTGAAGCAAGCACCAAGAGCATGGTATGAAAGACTGTACACTTGTTAAGTATTAGATTTGTAAGAACTAGTGAGAACAACAATGTGAACATGAAAGGTGATACTGGTGATGACACTATTATTATTGCTGAATTTTTTGTTGATGATATTATTTTTGGAGGTCAAGATAATATATGTAAATCTTTTGCTGATGACATGAAGAATGAGTTTGAAATTTCTATGTTCGAAGAGATTAAATTCTTTCTCAGATTACAAGTGATACAACAGAGTGATGGGATATTCATCACATAGTCTAAGTACATAAAGGAAGTCTTGAAGACATTTAGCATGGAAGATGTTAAACCTGTGGGAATACCGATGGCTACTGGAAGTAAATTGACAAAGGAAGATGAAACTACAGAGGTAAACTAGACACTTTACCAATCCATGATTGGTAAGCTCGTGTATGTAGTTCACAGTAGACCAGA
Source organism: Chamaecyparis obtusa (assembly GCA_027943335.1). NCBI lineage: Eukaryota > Viridiplantae > Streptophyta > Pinopsida > Cupressales > Cupressaceae > Chamaecyparis > Chamaecyparis obtusa. Next base: position 220,740 of record BSBK01003731.1, on the reverse strand, counting down.
TATAGCACATGTTGTGGGAATTGTTGCTAGATATTCTGTTAAACCTAGAGAATCACACATGATTGCTACTAAAAGGATCTTAAGATATCTGAAAAAGATAGAGGATTATGGATTATGGTATCCTAAGGAAGGTAAGTTTGAGCTGAAAGTTTATACTGATGCTGATTGGGTTGGAAATGTGGATGACAGAAAAAGTACCATCGGAGGAGCATTTTTCTTTGGTGAAAGACTTGTAACCTGGACAAGTAAAAAGTAGGCTTGTATTTCTCAGTCTATAGCTAAAGCAGAGTATGTTGCTGCTACTACTGATTGCTCAAACATTGCATACATCAAGCAAGTGTTGGAAGGAATGAATGAGGTAATCACTGACCCGATGATCATATATTGTGACAACACAAGTGATATTAATATTTCAAAGAATACTGTGATGCACTCTAAGACAAAGCATATATCAATTAAGTATCACTACTTAAGAGAAAAAGTGCAAGAGAAGCAAGTAAAGTTAGAATTTGTTACATCTAAAGAACAACTTGCAGACATTTTTACAAAGCCTCTACCGAAGGACACTTTTGAATATTTGAGGACTAGACTTGGGGTTCATCCCCTATCTATCGGTCACTAATGTGATCTAGATGTTGCATCAGCCTAATCTTATCAGAAGATCATTCATGTTGATGTAGCATAGTTCACACTTTGGATTTTGTTCAAGGGATGTCAATATACTAAGATACAGAGGAAGCAATGGACAACAGAGAGTTACTTAGCTACTACATAGTTGATTATTTATTTGTTTCTTTGGCATTGTTGTCAAAGGGAGAGATAAATAATATGAAATGAAAAGGAGATATACACCGATGAGAACTATCTAAGGGAGAGATAATCTGAAAGGAACTTGAGAACTGAAAAGGTTATATCTACAGAGTGACAAAGTTGTATTTTATAATGTTGTTTTAATAACATAGTGATTAAACATATTAAGCTAGGGAGAGCTTACACTACACAGTATTTTATCACAAAGTTGTAGAATACATGTTTGGTATGTGTATGGTACATTTCATATTACTTGAGTTTCCATCAATGCCAAAAGGAGAGATTGATGAACTATAACTAATTTAGAACCTGAATAAAGAATCTGTAATTCAAGATTACTGAGGAGTTGATGATTAGATATGTAAGATGATTAAATCAGTATTATGTTGTCATTGATGTCAACTAGCTTGACAGTACTTATCTTGTAAGTTACTATACTGACACATCTAAAAGAAGGTGAAAGAGATGAAGAACAGAAATATCTACATGAGGAAGATGTATATGACAGATAAGGATAAGGAATGCACTGAGTAACTTGTTGATGAGTCTATGACTTGATGAAATTGACTCTATTATGTTGCATTCATCTATGATGCAAAATAGAACTGAAAAACACAAAGTAGTGTTGTCGGTAAATAAAGCATTTTAGTATACACCAACGAAGTGTAGTGTATACCGAGCGTAATGTTAATTGAGCTTGTGTTCACCGACACATTTCTTTGTTAACCGAGCAAAACAGAAAGGAATTAAATGATTAGTTTAGCCATTAAAGTGATGAGTTGTAAAATGTATGAAATAGAGGTAACAGATAATGTTTGTTATGAAGATTGACGGCTAACATAAATCAAAAAGGATCTAATGAAGTAGATTGAAATGTGTTACTAACACATCAACTGAGGGAGCTTAAAGCGGCAAAATCTATGAATATGATTAAGCGGCAAAATCTGATGGAGGAAAAGAAAATGATTTACTCGTCTATATAAGAGACATTGGTTTCATTATATTGTAGAATTCTCACGTGGAGAAGTTTTCGTGCATTCTGATCATACTGGTTAATGAGAATCGAGCTGCAAAACAATTATCGAGCTACAGAAAGTTATTACCGACAGATAGTTGTATGCACCCTAAAATGGTCGCTTAGACTTTGGGCCCCATTTATTTGATTTATCAACCCTAAATCATTTTGATCAATAATCAATATTTTCAACATTATCAATTTCTTGATCAAGTCTTAATTTCGATCATATATTAGATTTTTATCCTTGGATTAACCATTTTATCCTAAGCTTTTATTTGCTTAAAAAGAATATTTCCTCCCCTTTTATTTAAATAAAAAGCCCCACCTTTTCCTCTTATCCTAAGTTGCACAAATAAAGCATTATTCTTATTTTATAAAAAGGAAAAAAGCACTTTTGTCTCACATGGACACAAAGTCAATTCCTATTAGAGGATACTTGTGCACATGGATCGCTCCTCTTTTAAGCTCCACCGCCGATTAAGTCTTTTTGCCTCTTAATCTCAATGGCCCATTCCTCTGCATTTCTTATAAAAGGAAAGCTCTCTCCTTCATTTGCATCATCACGTTTTATGCTAACCTTATGCTGCAGGAATCCTTGAAGACTTTGAAGCTTTTTAAAGATCACTGTTGCATCTTACTTTAGATTTCTTCATTTACTTCATAATTTAGTTTACATTCTTGCATAAGTAGTTTCATTTTTCATGGCTTTCATAGCTTAGATTTCCTTTTATGCAATAACATAACCTCACATAGCTTAATAGGAAGGATTTGTAACACTTTTTCTTTCCATTTCATAGCTTAGTTGCATTGCATTTTTATTTTCATAGATTAGTTTGCATTGCATTGCATTTTCATAGTGATTCTTGAGGATATTGGCACTCTTGCCCTTGTCCTCATTAGAATCTCTCGTTGTGTGGTTGACTAGCAAGGTCACAAGCTTGTAGCTTTAGCTGAGAGCAAATACATCATAGTCCCTTGCAACTCCATGCATAGAGAGCTATGAGCCGCTTTGTGAGGCCTCATTCTTGAGAAACCTTGCATGTAATGGTTCATAGAAGTGCACCATTTTAGTGTGTACATTTCTGGTGCCCATCGTGGGTTAGAGTAGATAAGCTTTGTCCTTTAGTTTCTTGCATTTTTCATCATTTTTTGGATTATTTTTTAGAAATTTTTCAGTCTCTGGTCTTTTTCTCAGAATATCGCGCGATACTTCTCAGGTATATCGCGCGATATACCTTACTATACCAGTGCGACACTTCACCCCAGAGAAGAATCGCCTAGCAGTATTAAGGTATATCGCCTAGTGTCATGCGAAGTATCGCCCGCGTATAGAGAAGTATATCGCCCGAACCGAGGTATATCAAGCGAGTATAGAAAACTATATCGCGCGATACTAGTGAAGTTCAAGGTATATCGCCTGATCTGACAGAGACTTGCAGTTCAAGTTTTATCATCCGAATCTGATCATATTTAGTTTGCTGGTTTGCTTTACTGTATTTAGATAGGTCTAACCTGCATCTTTTAGCTTAGGTAAATCAATTTCTTGCAATTATTTTCATTTAGATTTTGGATTTTGCTAACTTTGTGGGTCTAACTAGTTATGGTTGTAGGTGCCTTTGTTTGAGAAGTTTGCCAAAAAATCGCATGTCAAAGAGGGCTACTAACAGTTTTGCAGCGCTGCCCAAAAGGCATAAAAATGAAAAAAAAAAAAAATTGCTTGTGATTTATTTCCTTTCAAGTGTGGCATTCACTAGTTGCATTAGGAATTTTAAAACCTTGTGAAAGGGATTTTGAGGTGGTAGGAGAAGTATGTTCTTCACCTTTAGGTGAATCAGAAAATCTTGACTCATCTTAAGGTTTTGGAAGCAAGGGAGTAATTGAATCTCTTTGCTTGGTGTGTTTGGGAGAATTTTTTGAGATAGGGGAGTATGCTCTTCACCCTCGTGGTGAACCAAAAACCTTGAACCTCAAAAATCATCCATTCTTTGTGTAGTTTAGCATTTTTTAGCGGGCCTGCTCTTGAGCCATCAAAAGGAACGACCCAAGTGGGGACAACCTTGTCATCATTTTCCTTGGTGGCAAGTGATTCCAACTCACTATAATCTCAAGGCTACCGAAGACACAAAATTTTGGTAGACATAACACTTGTCTTCGCTTGATGTGAGTAGCTCGTGGGATTGCGACCATGGGGAAAACATTGAGCAAGAATGCTTAAGGTACTCTTGCGGCTGCAAGGTCCTAGTCCTTTATGAGGAGCAAGAGGGGTGTTGTGAACGGAAGCCCTTATTAAGAACCATTAGATAGAAGCCACCTTGTTTTAGCCGCTTATCTTCTTAGTGCAAGGATTGATTCAAGTGGTTTACGCGGATCACCTTAAGATACTCACCATATGTGTCCCTTTGGTTGTGTTGTTTGACACTTCCATGACAAAGCCAATATCTCTTGTGGGTAACCACTTGGTGTGAGGCAAGGGGACATCAAGTTTTGGGCTAAGTTGGTAAGTATTGAGCCTTGACTTTTTAGGATAGACTTGCTTGAATTGTCTTCAGTTGTGTGATGTCAGTGTAAATGTTCTCACATACAAACGATCGGTAGCATTCATAAGGTGCTTTTTCAATTCTGATATCACAAGTGTTTGTCTTGGCAAGGTTGCTTTTGCCCTTGTTTCGAGTGTTTTGAGACATGTTTGATCCCTCACTGTTTGCAAACCTGCCAAAATTCTACTGATATTGTAACTGAAATCGAAAACATCAACCCTCAGACCAAAAATTTTGACCAAGCAGACCCAAAAATGCAAATTTTACACAGTTCTGGTCAAGAGTTAAGTAATCTTGCAATAGTATCGCATCCTTTAGAGCAAAGTATCGTGCGATACTTAGCGGGTTCGAAAAGTATCGCTTGCTTTGAGAAGAAATATCACGCGATAGTTCACCCCTGGCAGACTATCGCCTGACCTGCCTGGAGTATATCGCCTGACTATTATAAGGTATATCGCCTGGCATAAGGTGAAGTATCGCATGGTTATAGGTATATCGCCCCAGTAGCCTGGAGTATATCGCTTGGGTAATTTCTGTCGTGCTTGCAATTTGGTCAGTTTCAATTGCTGTCAGTCAGGTTAGGTCTTGGAGTAGGTTTCTTGCTCTGACGTTTGAGACCTATCTTGGCTCTAAATTTCTGGTTTTAGTCCTCTGGGATAGCATCATCCGATTTACGAAATCACTTTGGGAATAATTGTCAAATTAGACGGCCACTCTTGGTGCCAAGCTTCATCTCTAAAATTGTTAGCTACATTCTTGGAAAATTTTAGTGCTCTTATTGTCCAAATTGCTTTCATTTAAATCTCAATTTCAATCATATTTTGGCCTAGTCCAACCTCCTGGTTCAAAAGTGCAAGGGTAGTCACCCTTTCATTTGAAGCACCTCTTTGACAGTGTTGGTAAAGCCCCTTTTCTATCTTCTCATTTCTCTTTGGACAATAGAGGACTTTGATTATCCTAGTTTGGCACTGACACTTTGAGAGGTCACCTTATCATTGAGAGTATCTTTCTTTCATGTCAGTTACGACAAGGTACCAAGTCAATCAAGGGAAGCGACCCCTTGTTTCCTTTAGCCAGTTACCACCTGTCAAGACTCGTCGACAGCATAAGGGAAAAGGACCCCTTTTTGATCAATCACCTAAGAGTGAATCTGAGGTTTGTTTTAATCTGAAAGCTAATCCTAGTGAAGTGAGCACCTCTTTTGTACCACTTTCATCAAGTATGGACATGAGTTACACTTTCACTTGACAACAAAGAGAAGCCATGAATCAAACTTTTGAGGATATCTTCCAACGACATAGGAGAGAGTACGGTGGTTCTTCTCATGCTAGTCCACTCGGGTCACCTCCCAACAACGCGAGGTATTTTGATGCTCACCAATGAGCCGAGAAACACCATAAGCAAACTCACTCAGATTCAGGGTCACAACACGAGGACCAGAACAATGAATCTAGTGATCACCACATAAACGCAGCCAATGCAATAAGGCATTCAAGACCATCCTCTCCGCTTAAAGATACCTCTTGATATGCAAATACGAGATTGAAAAGCATTGAGAGGGAGAAGCAAGCCTATTTGGATGAACAAGCTGCTAAAAAGAAAAAATTTAGACAGCTAGAAGAAGAGAAACATGCGTTATTGGACATAAAGAAGAGAGTCACCCAAGAAGAAGAAGATAGACTCTATGCACAATAACTCCAAAGCCAATTCAACGGGAGGGAAACCAATAGTGGGACTAACTCACCCCCATCTACCCCTTCGCCAAGTCTTAGAAGAAGATCAAGGACACCCTCACGATCCCCAAGTCCTAGAGGAAGAAGGGTTTCAAGATATGATCATCATAGGAGACGATCACCTCATAAACATTCAAAGCAACCCTCCCAATGAGCACATCATGGCTCACAACATGGAGGAAGTTATGTCAAATTTGACCATATGGATTTTATGACTATGCAACAAGAACCATCCTTTCAAGCATATGTGGAACGATATGTGAAACAAAACAAGGATCAATTCCTAGAAAGCCTTATCAACAAAGGTGCTAAAGTTCCATATGATTTTGACGTCCACCAAAAGATTAAGAAATATAATCCTTCAACCAATGAGGTGATCATGCAAATGCAGAAGGATATAGAAAGGATGAGGGCTCCTAAGAGCACGTTTAATTTGGACTCCATATGTCCCAACACGATTGACAAGAGTGTGGTGTTGGTTGAGTTCCCTAAGAAAGTTGAGTTTCCAACCTATGACAAATATGATGGCGTTGGTGACCCTCATGACCATGTTCGACAGTTCTACATAATGAGCTTTTCTTTTCATCATGAAGACTCCTACTTGATAAGATTATTTTCGAGTAGTCTCAAAGGTCAAGCCATGGAGTGGTTCACCAACCTTACTCCTCCAGTAAAGTCACTTAAAGAACTCGTCCAAAGATTTGTTCAGCATTTTGCTTATAATCTATCAAGGTCGGTCACAATGCTTGATTTGTGAAAGCTTAAACAAAATCAAGGAGAACCTTTTGTCACTTTCCTACAAAGATGGAGACGTTTGTGCTCAAAATATCCCAGGACAATTCCTGAGGAAAGAATAGACATCATTGTGAGTAACTTAGTGCCGGAATTAAGATATGAGGTAAGAAAGATACCATTTAATTCTTTCAATACCATGGTAGAAGTGGCATGTCGCATAGAGGATGTCTTAAAAGAACAAAGAATTTTGGCTAAATCAACTAATAACAACAATGGCCAAAACAACAACAATCATGGTTATAAGGACAAAAAGAACTCCTATTGGAACAAGAATAAACAGGTGGTCAATGACGGAGTTGTTGACTCACCACAACTTAAGAATGAAGGAGTTCTTAATCTCTCCAATGTGGTACAAGCCATGAAGCTGCAAGCGTCCTCAGGACAACAAGAGAACACACCCAAGTATCAAGGGAAACCTAAGAAAAAAAAGAGACAATTCACCAAACTTGGGGACTCCTATGCAGACATTTTCAAGACACTAATTGTTCATAATTTGGCGCAACCTCAGGATCCTGCCAAGCACCGCATACCCGATCCTAAACCTCATTGGTGGGATGAGAAAGCCTTTTGTGTCTTCCACAATGGCATTGGACATGATATAGAAATTTGTTTTAGGCTTAAACATCTTGTCCAAGACCTCATTGAAAATGGGCGATTACAAGTTGATGGTTTAACTACTAATGCGGATCATAAGGCTTTTAAAGAACCCTTGCCCAAATATGAGAAAGGGGAGAATTCTAACAGCAAGCATGGTAAGGCTGCTATCAACTATATCTACACAAATGCTGAAAATGTTATTAACATGCTTGAAGTGGCTAATGACAATATCAACATGATGAGAGGGAAAGATCCTTATGGATATGATGTGGATTCAACTCCAATGCCTGATGAAGGACCCGTTGTGGTGCTAAGAGGTCCTCACTCATGAAGGATGCCCCACTCCCTCAATGTTGTCACTAGGGGTCAATCTCAAGCTCCCATTATTATCAAAGGTCCTAGCTCTAGCAAGTCTAAGCAGCCCATGCCCAAGGGTGTTCTTCCTAAACCTGTTGTTGGTCCTGATTCAAATTATAACCTTATTGACCAATTACAACGTACACCAGCACAGATATCTATTTTTGAACTTTTAGAATTGTCCCCTAAGCACAAGCGTGTCCTTGAGGATGCTTTGCGAGCAGCCAGTGTCCCTAACAACTTAGATATTGATCAATTCCAAAATATGGTCAACCATTTGGCTAGCCCTCATTACCTCACTTTCTCAAAAGAAGATGACAAATCCATTAGTCACCCACATAACTTGGCCTTACACATCGAAGTCATGATTCATAAAACCCGTGTCAGGTGTGTATTGATAGATGGGGGTGCGGGGCTCAATATTTGTACCATGAGTTTGCTGAAGGCTCTAGGATATTCTGAAGAAGTCATTGACATGAGGAAAAAGATCACAATCAAAGCATATGATGAAGCTGAAAGAAGTTCTAAGGGATTGGCCATTTTGCCTATCCGCATTGGCCTAGTAGAAAAGGACATCTTATTTCAAATTGTTGATGTTGGTCCTTTAGACTACAACATTTTGCTAAGTAGGCCATGGATTCACGAAATGCAAGCAGTCCCCTCAATGTATCACCAGTGTGTTAAGTTTCCCCATAATGGTGTAGAAATTTGCATACCTGGAGATAGTGCTTCGTCAGTTAATAACATTTTTGCGGGATCACATGTACCTTTGAATAGGGAAGCTGACCGCCCTAGTATTTCCCTTGAACAATGCAAGCAGAAGTTTAAGACCATAGATCTTGGGATGGGAGATTATAAAATTGATTCTTTTGCAAAAATGTCGATCTCTCCTAGGTCTTATGGGAAACCATCACCAAATATGAAAACTTCATCATCAGCAATGACATTATTCGAAAATTTTGTTGAGTCTTCAGTTCCTATTCAGGAAGAGAAAGAGGAAATTGTCGTAAGGGACTGGATCTATCATGAGGAAAAATACCAACACAATGAGAGCTTTGCTCCTTCACCTAAAGCTTATGGGAGAGGGTATATGTTGGTTAAGAATATGGGTTATCTAGGATATGGTCCCCTTAGCCATAGGTTGGATGCTAAAGCTAAGCCTCTTGACCATGCCCTTTTTGGACGAAAGAATAAGTCAACAGTTGGCTTAGGTTTTGAAAATAAGAAGAAGAAAGGTGTTCCTGTCCCAGCTGCGACGGACAGTAACAGTGATTCAGACTACACACCTGATCTTTTTAATCAACAAGACATGTCTGATGATTGGGTGCCTTCAACAAATTTTCTTTGGGGAGATTCAAAAGATTTGATACTTGACGGTCCTACTATCCCAGCTGCGACGGATAGTGACTATATGAATGCTAGATTGACAATGGAACGTGTTGCTATCCTAGCTGCGACGGATAGTAACAATGCTAGCATTAGAGAAGGGGAAACATTTCCCAACCTTGAGGCTTCTACATCACGAGGCCCAAATGATGATTCAGACACAGACTCACATGAGTATGAATGGGACTCACTTTCAGATGCAACAGTTGATTTGGACATGGATGTTGTCCATACTTATAGCACCCAACCTGATGCAGCCAACGAGCTTAGTGTAGGACTAGAGGATTGTACTCTTCAAATTGCCTTAGTGGACGACGCTTCGTTTGGTAGGATGAGTCCTAATTCAGGTATCTTAGGAGAGGACTCGATGAATCCCAATTGTATGGTCACTAGAGATAACACATTTCACATAAATAACATTGAACCAGTCATTGACCTACCCCTTGTTCACTATGACCTAATTGACTGGTCTCAGCACCATCAAGAGCCTAGATTCCTCACTTTTCAGAACGACTATGAACTTGCCTACTATATGAATGCTCTTGAACCCGTGGCTTCTTCCACCAGTGAACCGACAACCAGTATGACAGAGCCTGATATTAAGTACCTCAGTCTAAAAATAAAAGAAAAATAAAGAAAGAAAAATAGGTCTGATGGCGAAAACCACTTTGTGGCGGTATCAGAACCAAAAATAGTAAAAAAAATGACGCATCTGAGGGTGAAAACCTCTTTGAGGCACCTAAGGATGGGGTACTTAATAACTTGCCGAGTTATTTTCAGGATAGATCATCAGTATTGATTGAGCCAACAAAACCAGTTAATTTGAACACAGAAGAAGCTCCTCAAATAATTCATCTTGCTCAGTCTTTATCAGAAGAAGAAACCAAGGCATATATACAATTCTTACAAAAGAAGAAAATTAATTTTGCATGGACCTATTCAAACATGCCAGGGCTTGACACAAATCTTATAATGCATCACTTATCCATAGCTCCAGGAGTCACACCAGTGAAACAGAGACTCAGAAAAATGCATCCACATGTAGCTCTCCTTGTCAAAGAGGAATTAGAAAAACTTTTGAGAGCTGGATTCATCAGAGCCATCGATTATGCAGAATGGATCTCAAACATAGTACCAGTTTCCAAACATGATGGGTCCATTCGTGTATGCACAGATTTTAGAGATTTAAACAAAGCATGCCCAAATGATGATTTTCCACTTCCAAACATTGACATGATAGTGGACATGACAGCGGGCTATGAAATATACTCTCTAATGGATGGTTTCTCAGGATATAATCAAATTAAAATAGCTCCCGAAGACCAAGAGAAAACAGCGTTCACATGTGCATGGGGAACCTATTGCTGGAACGTCATGCCATTTGGGTTAAAGAATGTAGGAGCAACATACCAACGAGCTATGACCATAATTTTTCATGATATGATGCATAAGAACATGGAAGATTATGTGGATGATACCTTGGCTAAATCAAAAAAAAAAGATGCACACCTTACCGATTTGGAAGTAATTCTAGATCGCATGGAACAATTTCAACTCAGATTGAATCCAAAGAAGTGCGCATTTGGTGTCACCTCAGGCAAACTTTTAGGATTTATAATATCAGCAAAAGGTATAGAGGTTGATCCTGAAAAGGTCCAAGCAATTTTAGACATGCCACCTCCAAGAAACATTAGTCAGATGAGAAGTCTTCAGGGACGACTCCAGTCAATTTGGAGGTTTATCTCACAGCTGGCAGATAGAGCACAACCCTTTAATAAGACGCTGCATAAAGGTGCTTTTTGTGTATGGAATGAGGATTGTCAAAAGAGCCTTGATCAAATAAAACAATATTTAGCTAATCCTCCAATTTTGATGCCGCCTATTCCTGGGAGACCATTGATTTTATACATTTCAGCAACAGAGTCTTCCTTGGGGGCATTGTTGGCTCAATTAGATGATACTGGGAAAGAATGGGCCATATACTATATCAGTCGTACTCTAGTCTCCTATGAGATCAATTACAATAACATTGAGAAGTCTTGTCTTGCAGTGGTGTTTGCTTCTCAAAAGTTCTGACACTATATGCTTGCTCATACCATACATTTGGTTGCAAAAATTGATCCTCTTAAATACTTGCTTAGTAAGGCTGCCCTCACAGGTAGACTTGCTAAATGGACAATGGTTTTAACAGAATTTGACATAGAGTACATTGAAAGGAAAGCCATAAAAGGGCAAGCTATAGCTGATCAATTAGCTGATTTCCCAGTTAAGGATAATATGCCTATTCAAGTGGAATTCCCAGATGAACACATCCTGTATATGACTACTCGCACTTGGAAAATGTTCTTTGATGGTTCCCACATGCAAAATGGATCAGGTGCTAGAGTATTATTTGTCTCTCCACATGGGTACAATATTCCAAAGTCTTACAAACTTTTATTCCCATGTACGAATAATATTGCAGAATATGAAGCTTTAACCAATGGATTGAGAATGGCTATAGAATGGAACATAACAGAGTTACATGTCTTTGGGGATTCCCAGTTAATCATCAACCAAGTCAATGAGGAGTATCAAACCAAGGATGATAAATTGATACCTTACAAAAAGATGGTTGACTCATTGAAACGTTACTTTACCTTTGTGACATTTCAATAGATCCTTAGAACAAAGAATAAAGTTGCAAATGCCATGGCCACATTAGCTTCACTTCTTCAGTTGGAGACACATGAATCAAGATTCGAATTCCTGGTGGAAGAGCTACACTATCCCATCTTTGACTCGTCTGAAAGCCATGTCATTTGTACCATTGTCACACACGAGTCTTCCCGATATGGTGCTATCTATTCATATCTTCGTGATGGCATCATCCCCGACACATTCAACCGTTCTGAACGTCGAAACCTTATTCGTAATGCCTCTCGCCACACCCTTATCTCTGGTGATTTATATAGGAGGGGTTTAGATGGGATGCTCCTTAGGTGCTTGGAAAAGGAGGAATCCAACCAAGCATTAGTTGACATCCACGAGGGCATTTGTGGTGGACATTCTAATGGTCTTGCCATGGCCCGAAGGTTGCTTAGGGCGAGATATTATTGGCCCACAATGCAGATAGACGCAGTAGCCTTTGCTAAGTCGTGTGAAAAATGTCAGAAACATGGAAACCTAATTCATGCTCCAGGTAGGGAGTTGATCCCTTCTGTTTCTCATTGGCCATTTCAGCACTGGGCCTTTGATCTAGTTGGGCAGATTCATCCCAACTCATCAGGTGTACATAAGTTCATTATTACTGCCACTGACTACTTCACAAAATGGGTGGAAGCTGTGCCACTTTCTGTTGCTTCAGGGAAGACTATCTCTTTGTTCATCTTGAATCATATTATTTGCCGATTTGGAGTGCCTTCTGAGATTATCACTGATAACGGAGGTCAATTCAAGAACAAGGACCTAAAGCATTTATGCAAGAAGTTTAAAATTAAGCAACACTGGTCCTCCATCTATTTTCCATAGGGAAACAGACAGGCAGAAGCCTCTAATAAAACCATTCTTAAAATTCTTCATAGGACAGTGCACAAGAATGGTAGGGATTGGCACTTGCAAATCAATCCAGCACTATGGGCTTACAGAACAAGCATTCATACACCTACAGGAGCCACGCCTTTTTCCCTTACCTATGGTGCTGAAGCAGTATTACCTTTAGAAGTAGAGATCCCATCACTCAGAGTCTCACTCAAAGGATTGATAACAAATGAGGATTACCGCGCCATGAGGTTACAGGAACTAGAACTTTTAGATGAGAGGCGTAAGGCTTCCTTTGATCATATAAGAGTGTATCAGAAGTGTATGTACAAGGCATTCAACAAGAAAGTTCACCCTAGAGAATTTCAAATAGGTGATCTTATTTTGCAAGAGAACCCTAAGAACCAACAAAACAGAGAACAAAAGGGTAAGTTTGAACCTAACTGGCTTGGACCATATGTCATCACAGTTGCTTTTGGTACAGGTGCATATTTACTGTCAGATCCAGATGGAGAATAGCTCCCTGATCCCATCAACATTTTTCACCTCAAGAAGTTCTACTCTTAATGCCCATTTCTGTCTGAGGGCATCCTCTATACATATTTATGGATCATGAAAAAAAATTTCAAAAAAAATTCATATATGATGCTGAAAAAATCCTAAAAAGTATACAAAGTCCTGAAAAAAATTCAAAAAATTCAAAAAATCAAAAATTCAAAAAAATATATATAAAAAGTGCCTTGGTGAAAACCTGGAAACAGGCGCCTTGGTAGCAAAAATACAAAAAAATGAAAAAATGACAAAAAAAGAATCCAAGTGGTGAAAACCTGGAAACAGGTGCTACTTGCGGCCTTTGCACCCCTATTTGTTAGCATGCGTCCTCGACACTTAGCCACTTTCCATCATGCCTTGACCTTATTTGACTTGATCTGGAATTGGTCTTTGTCTTTGTCTGGGGGCGTACCTATTAGCATAGGTCCTTTTGGTGCATTTGTCTTTTGGGGCATTTCACAATCAAGTGTTTTTCAACAACACCCCAAACAGTATTTTTCAACACTACCCTTGCGTCGAGTGTTTCTTAACACTTATCAGATGTCTTACCCAATAGTCTAAGTTTGATGCGATATTTCTCCTTTGCAGATGCAATGATCGGAGTCTGACTCTATGACCAACACACACGCACTTAAACAATCAACTCGCTTGAGATATGTTGACTTTATATTTTTCTTTGTGTGTTGTCTATGAGGATTTCTTTGATGAGTGGTCTCTCCCTGAGAAGTTTTCGATGATGCACAGCTAGAAGACTAAGGGTATGAGAACATGTTTTCTTTCTTTATCTACTTATGGGTATATTTTGTTGATCCTAACTGTCATGAGCATTTATGCTGGTCTTACTTGACACTATGGATTGACAAGGTATTATCCTTGACTATTTTGCGAGTGCATGCTTCTAGTTATCCTGACTTTCATGTGTCTTGATACAAGCATAATCTCGCTATATCAAATTTAGGTGATCTCACTGCATTAGTCATCTGGACCTACATGTCTTTGATGCCTAGGTGGGATTTCCACATTTCTATCTGATAAAGATCATATTCATATCCATATAGTTATGCTAGTGTGCATTGTATGATCTTACGACGCTACCAATAATGCTCGATGATGATAATTAGATGTCTATAAGTGTTGTGATCTTGCAAGTCAACCACTTTTTCATAGTAGCTTGCATTTTTTTTAAGGTCATGTTAGATTAGTTTTGCATCTTGCATATGGAGAGAGCTCTCCTTTTCATCTTACGTGGACCTGTCAGTCAACTGCGCTCACCTTTCCTTCTTCTCGATCATGTCTTTCACTCCTTGTCTTTTTCATCTCAAACCCGTTCCTGTTCATCACAAGGGGTTAATCATATCATCATATCTATATCACAACTGTCATTTTCAGAAACATGAGTCTATATCATACACATGAGAATTAAACATACATCTATGAGAGAGAACATACATAAGCATATACATAAATATTTTGAGCAAAATGACAAGACAATATACATAAACTGATACATCCATCACCAGTGAGACATAAAGCACATGGTCTATCGAATATCCAGTAATCTCATATATACATCAATGTCATGATACAATATACAATATGGGATCCCAAAATCTGGATCAATGTCTCAAGATATGTCTAAAATCTAACTCAAAACCTTAAGACTGACTGCCCCCCTCATGTCCTGGTGCCGGTGGAGGTGGTGCTCGATCAGGAACTACATCTGATCTACCCACTACGACAGAGTATGACGGCGCTCTCTAATCCTCTGGGACTGCTTGAATGTAGAGGCCATAATAATATGCAGCTCGTGCTGCCTCTCTCTGTCTCTCTGCCAGGGCAACCTGTAGCTGCCTCTCCCGACGCTCTGTCTCTGCTCTCTGATCAGTGAGTTGCTGCTCTCTCACTGCTATAGTAATCTTGAGCTACAATATCTCAGCCTCGAGAGCTTGTATCCTCACTCTCAGATCATCTCCACCCGCAAGCTGATCTTGCTGTGCCTCTGCCTGCCGGCGAGTTGGTCTCGCCTCATCCTCAAGCGTCGTCGATCTCTGTCCCCGTGACCATTTTCGGCCACCTGATCTAGATCCCTCCCCTCTCTTCATCCTCCTCCCTCTCCCCCTCTCACCATCTCCTCCATCTCCTCCATCTCCTCCATCCCCTCCGTCTCCCCCCTGTACTGGTACCTGAGCATCTGGTATCGTAAACCGAGGGAATGGCGTCCTCCGCCGCTCTGCCCTATATGCTACGTCGGCCCTTGCATCTACCACATCTGGGTGATACTCCCAGGGCTCGCTTCTGATCCCAGCTATCTCTGCGACCGCCTGCTGGTAGTCTAACATGGGTAACCACCCATGTCCCTCCTCATCCCTGACTCGGGCATATGTAGTGGTCTTTGTCGAGACACGCTGCTGCCTCCCAAATTGCCGCCATACCCAAGTGATGCAAAATCTCTCTACAATCTCTGGGTGTCAGCCTACTAATGGTCGAGTGCACAGCATATAACTCAGCTCGTCATCTGCATCACTCCACCCCTCCACATCCCTGTATG
Organism: Chamaecyparis obtusa; assembly: GCA_027943335.1. Taxonomy (NCBI): domain Eukaryota; kingdom Viridiplantae; phylum Streptophyta; class Pinopsida; order Cupressales; family Cupressaceae; genus Chamaecyparis; species Chamaecyparis obtusa. The sequence continues at coordinate 204,888 of BSBK01003731.1, read as the reverse complement.
GCCTCCATGTGAAAGCTGCCATCTCATCCAAGATCCTCTGGTAGTATGTCACATCCCCACTATGAGCATGTGATATGAACCCCACACATCTATATATGTATGGGTATCTCCTCTCCCTCGGCTGAACCCTTGGGCACATCACCGCAATGTGCTCCCACACCCACACCTATGCCAGGATGGCACCGCACGCCCATGACCGGCTGTCCCTGTACACGATCTCGTCTAGCTCGTGATACATCTTCGCTAGAATGGCTGGTCTCCATGCCATCCGACGAGGTATGCCTACCAAGTCCATCAGTAGCTTGGCCCATCCGAGCAGGAATCCCTTCTGACTACGATCAGTCATCAGGATCTGTGAAATGATCGATGCCACAATACATGGCACCGAAAAATCTCTGCCGAAATCCTCTACCAGCCTCTCCCAACTGACATGTTGATCAAGGATAGTCACATCCTGGAACATCTCCCAGATCATCCGTCGCCCCTCAGTCACATCCTGATCATAGTATACCTGTGCCATCACACGAATCATGTTAGTTTTCATCATATGGAAATATTAACTTACACTATTTAACAACATGATTATACTTACAGGCTCGCCGTGACATGGCACTCGTAGGATCCAGTACACATCCTCAAGCATGATGGATGCCTCGCTTGTGGGAAGATGGAAAGTGTTGTGCTCGCTATGCCATCTCTCAGCAAGCGCAGTCAACAACCCATGGACAGCTCTGATGTCTGGAAATCTCAGTAGGTACCTGAATCCCATAGTCCTAATGTCAGCATTGCCTGGATCATCTAGATCTCAGACACACCTTAGCCCAGTCACCTTCGGCACTCTGATGATCAGCGCCGGAAAGACCTCCTGCAAGCCATTAAACCAAGCCAGTTGTTAGAACATATCATGATGGTTGCCTAAAAATCAGTCTAACACATCTTTAAATACCTAATATTGTCTGGACCCACGTCATTTTTTGCTTACAAAAACCTGAAAATTCAAATTTTACACTTGGGCGATACTACTTTTTTGGAGAAGTATCGTGCGATACTTCTCCCTATAGTGGTGCGATATACTTTGGGTCATGCGATACTTTGCCCGGTATCACGCGATATTTCACCCAGTATCATGCAATACTGGTGCCTATACTCGTGTGATACTTTGGGGACCCACGAAGTATCGCACGATATTTATCCCCAAAGGGCGCGATACTTCTAAAGTATCGCGCGATATTTCACCTAACTTAAAATTTAAAATTTTAAAACATTTTCAAAACATGCTCAAAAGGTATTAAATGACTCAAAAATAGTGAGTTTTTCGAAAACATATCGGGGCAGGATAGTGTGGTGGCCGGTTGTGCAATCGGGCGCGCTCGAATCAATGCCTGTGGACGGGAACTCCTACTTGCTGGGCCATATTCTCTCTCTCCAAGCTCTGAAAATTTTCAAATCACTACAAGACATGATTTTTGAAAATGACATTTTCACCCCTTTTATAGCATTTTGAATTTTTGACCAATTTTTAAAACACCTCAGAATTGCGTGAAAATTGCACCCCTAGCTAATTTCGACGTCTTGGATCCATTTTCGAACTCGAAATCAAAATCCGAGGTCATCTTGATAGTCAAAATCGCATTTCAATTTTCACTTTCTTCTATGCAGTTGGCTAAATCTTTTGAGGCCTAATCCTTCGATCCTTGTTGGGACATCTTCATTTCTTCATTTCCATGTCTTCCAAACTTCTAGTCTTTCATTCATCTTCACTCAATTCACTCCTTTCTCACATTTGACTGCATCTTTCTCAGTCAAGCTGGGGCATGTTTTAATGGTTACCCTATTGACCTTTACATTCGATTATGATTTCATTCTGATTTGATCAAATATTTATCAATTTGTTGTCTCTCCTCTACCTGATTTCACTTTCGATTCCGAGGGGGCAGTATTTATGGGATCCTCATCCCCGATTCCTTGATTCTCTTGATTCAGACATCTTTTGTGAGCTTTTGCTCAAATTTGAGATTCTTATCTCTTACTTTGAATGTGATCCCGAATCGACCTCATGTTCAAAGGTCTTTGTCTATGTTTGTTCGGATGTGATCCCGAATCAACCTCACATCTGTGTTGTCTTGTGATTCCAAATCGATCTCACATTTCAATTCTTCTTTGACTGCATGTGTTCCCAGATCGATCACACATTAGTCAAAGAGGGGCAAATGTATGCACCCTAAAATGGTCGCCTAGACTTTGGGCCCCATTTATTTGATTTATCAACCCTAAATCATTTTGATCAATAATCAATATTTTCAACATTATCAATTTCTTGATCAAGTCTTAATTTTGATCATATATTGGATTTTTATCCTTGGATTAACCATTTTATCCTAAGCTTTTATTTACTTAAAAGGAATATTTCCTCCCCTTTTATTTAAATAAAAAGCCCCACCTTTTCCTCTTATCCTAAGTTGCACAAATAAAGCATTATTCTTATTTTATAAAAAGGAAAAAAGTATTTTTGTCTCACATGGACACAAACTCAATTCCTATTGGAGGATACTTGTGCACATGGATCACTCCTCTTTTAAGCTCCACCATCGATTAAGTCTTTTTGCCTCTTAATCTCAATGGCCCATTCCTTTGCATTTCTTATAAAAGGAAAGCTCTCTCCTTCATTTGCATCATCACGTTTTATGCTAACCTTATGCTGCAGGAATCCTTGAAGACTTTGAAGCTTTTTAGAGATCATTATTGCATCTTACTTTAGATTTCTTTATTTGCTTCATAGTTTAGTTTACATTCTTGCATAAGTAGTTTCATTTTTCATGGCTTTCATAGCTTAGATTTCCTTTTATGCAATAACATAACCTCACATAGCTTAATAGGAAGGATTTGTAACACTTGTTCTTTCCATTTCATAGCTTAGTTGCATTGCATTTTTATTTCCATAGACTATCATAGTGATTCTTGAGGATATTGGCACTCTTGCCCTTGTCCTCATTTGAATCTCTCGTTGTGTGGTTGACTAGCAAGGTCACAAGCTTGTAGCTCTAGCTGAGAGCAAATACACCATAGTCCCTTGCAACTCCATGCATAGAGAGCTATGAGCCGCTTTTTGAGGCCTCATTCTTGAGCAACCTTGCATGTAATGGTTCATAGAAGTGCACCATTTTAGTGTGTACAATAGTAAGTTGATATAGTATTGAATCTGAAGTGTTATATTGATCAGAAATATCTAAATGAGCTGAACATTGATCTGTAAACTACAAACTGAAGTTGTTTTAAGGAAGATCGTCGACTATTACATATTTAACCATTGTACACAGTCAAATCTCTTAACTGAGTGGACTATGAAAGTCTTTTGATGTTTCATTCATAGAGTGAACATTGTTATCCTGTCAACCTCAGAGTGACTGCTGGTTGGACGATAACTTCTGGTCTAAAATCCTCTAACAAGGTCACACTTAACAGTGTGTTTGTAACCTTTAACAGGGTTGGGTCTTCACCGACCTCACTTTAGAAGAGTGAACAATTTTTGGGTTGCTGGTCCCAGGTGGTTTTTCTCTTCATAGGGTTTCCACGTTAAATCTCTTGTGTTATGTGTTGATTGTGATATTTGTTTGTTATCATACTTTGCATATTACATGTTAGATTTAATCGGTAATTATTACAAAGTTTAGACTGACAATTGGTAAATACACAGACGGTGAAAGTATTATATGTTTACCGAGGAGCAAAAGCAGTAGAATTATTTTGGATTATACATTTTGAATTGGGACACTGGATAACTGATTCACCCCCCTCTCAGTTATTCTAACATACTATTAGGGGAACAATAAAATTCAAAACAGTTCCTGCAATACTCACCGCCATTATCAGATCTAAGACATTTTAGTCTTTCACCAATCTCATTCTCAACCAAGCTTTTTCAATTTTTAAAAGTTTCAAATACATCAGATTTATGCCTAAGGAAATAAATCTATACTTTCCTAGTTGCATCATCAATTAATGTAACATAATATAGAGAGCACCAAGGGAAGATACCTAAGCTTGTCCCCATACATCTGTATGCACAAGCTCTAATTTCTCATCTTTCTTTTCATTCCCACTCTTTAGAAAACTAACTTTCTTTTGTTTTCCATACGCAAAATTCACAGAAATCCATATTGACACATTTTAGACCTGGTAAAAAAATTTGTGAATGAAGTAATTTCATACCTTTCTCACTCATGTGCCCAAGTCTGTTGTGTCATAGTGTTATTTTAAAATCCACAGCTACTGCTTCAAGTTCTACCTGCTCAATTGTAACAATTGTTCCTGAACATTGACTTTGTTCTGTAACAATTAAAGTAGAAGGGACAATATGACCTGTATAAAGATATAAGGTGCCTACTTTCACACATTTTTCTACTAATAAAGAACCTTTTGACTACTTCTAATTTTTTTCATTAAAAGTAACTGTGCAACCTTCATCACCTAGCTACCCTGCTGAAATTAAATTTCTACTCAACCTTGGAACATGTCTTACCTCTTGTAGTAGCCAATCATTCCCATTGTGCAACTTAATCTTAATTCTTCCATTTCCAACAATATGAGAAGGCTCATTATCTCCCAAATAAACTAGCCCAAAACCCCCTTGGACATAATCAAGAAAATTACTTCTTTGGGGTGTACCATGAAATCAAGCCCCTAAATTTAGAACCCATGAATCATCAGCATTTTCAAGGGAAAGGAGAAAAACATCCTCTTCAAATTTTTTACGTACCACATGTTCCTCCTTATTCCCTTCTTGTTTCTCTCCTTTATTCTTCTAAGACCAGCAATCTTTCTTCTTATGACCTAGTTTTCCACAGTACCAACAATCATTTGGTCCTCTAAATTGAAACCTCTTTCCCTTTGATTTTCCTCATGATTTCCCATGACTTCTAGAATTATTTCCTTTGTCCCTTGATCTACCTTTCTTTCTGCATTGAAAACACAACTTGATGTGGATCCACCTGTGCTTTTCCTATAAATTTCCTCACTTAGAATAATACCAACAATATCATCAAATTTTAAGGTATTTAAACAAAAAATGAAGTTACTAACACCCATTACCAAGCCATTTCAACTTTCAGACAAAGAGCATAGAATCAAAAGAGCCCTAATTTCTTTATCAAAAATAATATTAACAGAAGATAATTGACTGGTAACTATATTAAACTCATTTAAATGATTAGCAACTGACCCACCTTCTACCATTTTCATATTAAATAAACGTTTCATCAAAAATATCATATTTGAAGCAAAAAGCTTTTCATATAACTCCATTGGGGTTTCCATCAAATCTTTTGTTGCCTTTGCTTGTGTAATATTGAATGTCACCGATTGTGCCAACCATAAACAAATACTACCAAGTGCCTTCCTACCTAAAATATCTCAATCCTCATCAAAAATTGATGTCAGTTTCTTGGATTTTCCTTCTAATGGCCACCATAAATCCTTCTGATAGAGATAGTCCTCCATTTGCATTTTCTATAACTGAAAGTTTTGACCATTAAACTTCCCAACCTTCAACTTACCCTCATCTGCCATTACTCTCACTCAACTATGAGACTCTCACTCAACCGTGAGACCTTCTTGCAGAGAATAACTGAAAAACAACAACTCGCTCTAATACCACTTGTTAGGATTAGTAGATAAAAATTTAACAGTTACATGTAATATAATCAATAATGCAAAGGAATAAATCACACAAGTAGAACAATAAGACACAACGATTTAACGTGGTTCACCAAATCTTGGGTTATGTTCACCAAACATAGAGTCCAATCTTATTATCCATTAATTCATGCTTGTTACAATCTCCAATCCCTTGCAACTCAATACTACTGCAAGAAGCTATGAAATTCTCATAAATTGAGAAAACCCTAGCCTTAAGCCATTATAATAAGACTTATGTCAGTTAACAAGTTAACCCTAGAAAATACTTGACGAGTCAACCTAGAGAAAATCTTGATGAATCAACTTAGGGAAATGCGTGATGTATCAACTCAAAAACTCTTGAGTTAACCCAAAAAAAAATCAGGTTGTTTCCCTAAACCCCATGATAAATAAAAAATGTGTACAATACTTGCCTAATCAATCACCACAAATTAACACAAACTACTATGCATTGCATTATCCTAAGTAAGATTAAGTAAAGTGTAATTAGTTAATATTAAATTACACCAAAAATACCAAACAGTAGTGATTCAATGGATGTTAAATATATAGAAAATAGAAAGAAACAAATAGGGGTACATTTTTTTAGAGAGCATTTAAATAAAAACTTGTATTTTTTATTTAAACTTCATAAATTCTTTTGATTAAAGTTATAAACTGGAGACGAGAAATCCCATCCCATTTAAGCATCCATGAATAGCACTCTAACAATATTTTTGTTAGAGTAGTCATATTATAGCTAATAATTTATTTATTTAATTATTAGTCCATTATTCTCTTCACTTAAGTTAGACTTAGGCATCTTATTATCCTTTAGGGTTTCGGTATCTTTTTATAAGGATTTCATCTTTGTATTGTATTCATTCACTTATTGGATCATAATATGAGGTCTCTGGCTTTTTGGCCTCCATAGTTTTATCTTGCTTTCTATCTTTGCTTCTTCCATGTGACAGGGTTATGCATGCAAGTGTTCTTGGGAGATTAATTTTTCACCTAATCTAACATGGTATCAGAGTCATCTTGCTGCTCGTTGTTCGTGTTTTGTTGAAGTGATTCAGAAGTAGGACGTTATTTTTTATTTCTTTTTTGCCTGCAAAAAAGAAAAAAAAATTAGGGATATTTTAAGCAAAAATGGATGCCACCATTGCGCTCAGAAGGCCCGAGAGAGCCAGAATCCATATAAAACTTGTCCATTTTGGACAACGTGACTCTGAGGCCAAAAAAATTAGTTTTTAGTGTCGTACGGGCACGAAAATTGAGAAAAAAAATTTTTAAAAATCATTTTTTAATGATTTTTGCGTTTAAAAAAATGCAGCCAGTGCATTTGTTTGCCGCCGCCGCCGCGCCACCCCGACGCCACCCGGCGGCCTCCCGCTGGCCACCGCTGCAGACCGCAGCTCCTCCACCGCCGACCCCCTCCGCTGCGACCACCGGCTCTCCGCTCCGCTTCGGCTCTCTGCAGCCCCCGCCACCGACTCCGCGCTCCTCAGCGCCCACCACTCCACCGGCCACCCAACGGGTTTTTAAGCCCCGTGGGCCCTAGAGGTGGTCGCATGGGTGACCGGGAGCTCCGGCTCCAGCCCCCTGCGCGCGCCATGCGCCCAGAGGCTCAATTTTTTCAGCCCCAGGGGCTCTAAATTCTTCTTATGGAGCTTTTCTAACCCTCCTGCGCTGTTTTTGCTTTATCTGGAGCATACGGAGGTCTTTTTTAGACTTATTTATATCGTCGGAAAGCTCTTTCCAAGCTCTTTCCGATTATGGAGGTTAGGGTTCTTGGCTCTACTGTTTTGATAGTGTTTTTTTGCTATCAAAGGTGATGTTTATTTTTTGCCTTCCAAGAGCCATATCTTGCTCATCTGGACTCATTTTTGGGCTCACCAGATATCGTTGGAAAGCTGGTTCTGTGAGTTATTCAGTTGTAGGGGTCTTTTATCTAGATTCTGCTCCAGGTTTTCTCTCCTCCATGTTTTGCACTTTCGCACTCTGGCGGATTACTTGGGTTCTACAGGTCCTGGGATCTCTTCTTCTGTTCTTCTGACTCACTCTTCTTTCTGACTTCTGAGCATTGTATGCTTCTTTTCTGTTGCATTTCTTTTCTGTAAACGCACTGAGATAAAATGTCTGCTTTTGCATATCTGGGATCTTGTACACCTTGTGTTTGTTTGTACTCACACTTAGTTATAAAGTGCCATGGGGGGTTATGATGTTTTTCCTTTTGTGCTCATCCACCTTTGTCAAGTGAGTGTACCTTCCATGACATTAGCCCATGCTGTGTGTCTATGACACTGCCTTTATCCTATGCTTGTACTTCTATTGCACTGTTGGTGTTCCTAATTCTTCTTTTTTCAGATGTTTCTGGCATTGCATTTCAATGTTCCTGTCACCCCTCTCGTTGTTCAGCATTATGGGGGGGGTTCACCTGTTGGTTCTATTGCTTCTTTGGTTCGGTTGAGTGATCTACGTATTCAGTTTTTGTTCCTATGTACTAAGCGGATGCAGTGGCTAGGCACCTATGCATTTCGGTGAGATGGTTCATCTACTATATAGACACTCATTCATTCCTATTTTGGAGGTCACCTCTTCGATTGATCAGCTCTTCAGACTTTGTCTTCTCTACCTGGTCATGCACTATTTTAGTGGGGGTTCTAGCAGTTTTTTTTTACAGTGTTTGCAGCTTCATGCTTCAGAGATGCTTCATGCTCTTTCTTGTTCCTTTCTCTGGGACATTCCCTAGATTGGAGGCTTTGTTTCCTTCATCTAGTTTATTTCTTGTACTTGGGTACCTGATCAGGCCTTGTTGTCGGGACCCATTGCTCTTTCATGCATTTTTGTTTTCATGCATCTTTTAGTCCTTAGTTGTTTAGCTTCTCCCTAAGTTACACTTAAGGGGGGGTGTTAGAGTAGTCATATTATAGCTAATAATTTATTTATTTAATTATTAGTCTATTATTCTCTTCACTTAAGTTAGACTTAGGCATCTTATTATCCTTTAGGGTTTTGGTATCCTTTTATAAGGATTTCCTCTTTGTATTGTATTCATTCACTTATTGGATCATAATATGAGGTCTCTGGCTTTTTGGCCTCCATAGTTTTTTCTTACTTTCTATCTTTGCTTCTTCCATGTGAGAGGGTTATGCATGCAAGTGTTCTTGGGAGATTAATTTTTCACCTAATCTAACAATTTTTAACTTTAATGACAAAAACACAATTACCTAACAACACTCATATAAAACCCACAATCAAAATTTTCTCAAAACTACAATTAATGAAAGCAATTTGTGTGATTGCAGTCCATACAAATACGAAAGAAAGAACATATTTTATTGTCAGAAAAAATAATGTCATAGTGATTACAATCCATCTAGGGGTATTTTCCAAAGAGATTACTAAAACAAAATTCACCATAAAAAGTATTATACCGGTATTTGTAATCACTTTGATAATCAAGAGATGTCCTCTTGTTTTGGAGAGATGGAAGGAAATAATTAGCCATATAACCAATATCAAAATACAAAAAACCACAATAGTTGTAAATATGAATATGTAATAATAAACAATTTTAGTGCAACACTTCAAAGTGTTGATCATGCCTATTGTTAAGTTGACTGACTATGGTAGTGAGTAGATTTCCATAATCCATAAGTTATCTGGATGCTACTTCTGGATTCGATTGTGTAAGTATTTTTTGCATCAATATTTTGTATCACACTTTGTGATCCATCATCAAGATGATAAAGAGCATAAAGAGAGAGATGATGATGGATCTCTCACCTTATGCTCTTTGTCATCCTGATGATGGATCACAGAGTGTTATCCAAGATGTTGATGCAAAAATGCTTGCAAAATCAAATCTAGAAGCAGAATCCAAACATCATGATGGCCTTAATTTTTTGGCCCTTGAGGGCTATATTGAGTTCACCTTCATCGAGAAATGATGCCAACTCAAGGCGTTCTACATTAATAAATAGTTCTACAATTGACTCCATTTTATTTTACTCCACAAAGGAAAAGAGAGGAAAGAAGAGGGGAGATTAGGCTCTTGCTCTTGGCTCTCATTTCTTTCAAATCTCTCCAATATAGAAATCTATTCCAACTAACCCAAGTCAACAAAAATCGGTTTGTGATTCACATCTTTGCATAAGGAAAAAAATACACTTTGCTTGATTTTCTTATGGATTAGATTGTGTAAATTTTTTATTTATCAATATTTCAAATTATACTCTTTGATTCATCATAAAGATGAAGAGATTAAAGAAGAAGTAAAAAATACTTTCTTGAAAGCTATTGTGCAACAAAGGAAAATGTCTATGAGACAAAACATTGATAGGTGAAGCACAACAATTGCTTTCTACAATCTCATAGGAAGAAATTATTGATAATTACGTGATAAACTAGAATGATCGATGGTTATAACAATAAGAAACTAAATGTTTCGCTAATTGAAAGGGATTTAACAACAAAAAGCAATTACAAAGTTTGATGGTGATTTCCTCAACTGCAATGCTTATTATTATTATCACTATCCATTTTTTTGGTAATGTGAGTGTAAACAACGATAGCGAAGATGGAGTGTGGATGACGACAATTGAAGATCCTTCAAACATACATAAAATTAATATTAGCCAGAATCTTAATTAAACCCCAACTATAACCCTAATTGAACCCTAACCATAACTCACATTTTTCACCTAATTGAACCCTCACATTTTCCCCTAATTGGACCCTAATCTAACATTACTAATAATCATTTAATACCTAACACTAACCTTAGTCCTAATCAAATGTCAATCTTGATTATTAAAACCTAATCATAATTTTACCCCAATTGAACACTAATGGTAATTTTACCCTAATCAAAATCATCTCTCTAATTCTAATTCTAATTTTAAGTCTACTTGAACTCTAACCTTACTTAAACTATAACCCTATATGAAATGTATCCCTAACCATAACCCTAATTGTATCTTACTTTTAATTAAATATTAATCCTACATTTAAATAAACCCTATCTTTAACGCTTATTAAATAACAACTCAAATTGAACACTAACCTTAAATGTAACCCTAACCCTTATTGAAACCTAAACCTGACCCTAATCATATCTCTTGTTCTAATTCTAACCCTAACCTTAATCCTAATATAACAATTATTTTAACCCTAACTAAATCCTAATGGTATCCTTGTTTAAATCCTAATGTAACATTAATACTGACCCAGTTTAACTATATCCTTTTGTGATGCCCCTTTCCAATTTGCCCTAAAATCACAATTGCAATGAATTAGAGTTAGGATTACATCTACCAATTTACATTTCTTTAGCAATGTTATCTTAGAGTTGAATCCTACATTCACAACATGAACAATATATGCAAATATGTATGTATGTATGTATGTATAAACTTCAGGGTTAGGTAATATTGCGGACATCATTCATGAACAAGGAAATTATATATTCATCATTATACAAGTTTGATTTGTATGTGATTCTCAATCATGGAAAATAAGGAGTAAGGAGGCGTGGTAGGGTGTCCTAATACAAGTTTTCTACCTCTATGCAATCCTTCCCCATGCATCTATGGTTGAAGATCCTTATATTCATTAACAATCTGTTAATATATGGGTAACAAGGGAAATGGCAATAGGGTGCCCTTACCCATTCTCTCCCCTTTCACAATGCAATGGGGTGCCTTAATAACAGTTTTCCTTACTAAACACTATAGTGGGGTGCCCAAAGTTGTTCACCCTATTTTTGAATTCCATCTTTCCTTACCCTACATGATTGCAATCATGCCATTAATGCCTTTAGATCATACATTCAAATCTGCTTATAATTGATATAGTTATATATTATATATTCCATATGTAGGAACATGGATAAGTATTGAATTGTTGTATCTACATCTAACAATCAGATGGTGGATACTTATGTTGCAATATAGCCCGAGTTTTAGGGGGTTACCATTTTTTAAGATCGTTTACAGATAATTTTGTTTTAAAATCTGTTGGATACGCCTTGTTTTTATGGGCTGCTTTTGTTCAGTAAATTAGACTTCAGTTTGGGTCTGCACTTTGATTCCTCAATATACATATCTTGGTAATTGCTAGAATCAAAGGATTTGACAATATATTGCTTCTATGTGATTTCACATGTTTTTCTTTTATGGATCTCACTTGTTCTCTTGACTTGTTATATACATTTCAGCGACTTAGCTGGCTTGTCCCTACATTGGATGGCTTCTTACTACTGTCATGGTTTCAATTTGAATCGTGGATGAAGATCAATGATGGCAACTCCTATGTCCATCTTTCGCTTTTCTCTATGGTGTTTACTTCGGCATCAGATAATGACTGGATGAAAAATTGTCATCATAGGAGTTTGGGGCTCTTTTGTAATCTTAATGTAATCACGATGAAATCAGCATGTATATCATTTTATCTTAATCTATACTTGCTTTGCGGGTCGGGTATTAGGCAAAGATTTGGGGCTTCAATTTTGAATAGCTCTCTTTTCTTGGAACATTGATGTAATGGGTTATCATTTTTGGGATCTAGTTTTGGGTTTCATAACGATATGAATCATTGGTGTTGTCTTAATAATCCATCTCGATGCAGTATTCCTTCTTTTGCACCTTTTTTTGTATCTGGCAATGATCAGAGTTTTTCTTCACTGGTTGTTTTCTCCGGGAGCCCTTTTTGAACCAGTTTTTTATTTTTAATATAAATATGCAATTTGACCGAAAAAATAATAATAATAAATTTCAAAATAACACAAATGATAATAATAAAAATAAATTTCAAAATAACACAAATAATAATAATAATAAATTTCAAAATAACACAAATAATCATATTTGACTTCTTGGTGTAGCTTTTTTATAATAATATATTATTTTTAAAAAAGAAAATTGCTTAAACCTCAATGTCTTATTAATTTTAAAATGTTTTCATTTTTGCCTTTAAAACATAAATTATTCAAACATACTACTAACCTCATTCTCAAAATCACTATCCGTTTTAAATTGTAACCATTTGTTGTTGGTGGATGTCAATTTCAAATTGAACATGTTTTAAATTTAGCAATAGACTCAAGATTATAATATGACTAAAGTTTTTGTAGGTTATAGATGGATAGTTCAGTTCACAACTAAATTCTCAAATAACGTAATAATTTTTTTTTTTAAACAATATTTAAACTCTATGGCCTATAATTAAAAAAATAAATAAAGAAGTAAAATATGAGTAATTGGTAGTAAAGACTAATTATTTTGCATAATTAAAACTTGATAGACCATATGATTTCTATTGTTAGAAGATTGTAAGTTGATACCTATAACATTGTGAATCCATTTCATGTTTTTGTACTTGTCATTTCAAATAGCAATTGGAATTAAATTGAACATAGGATGTTTTACAGACTATAGTGGTTCTATTTACATTACTTTCAATATACAATTCATGACATTCTTCAATACATTTGTGTAATATGGTTTTTTTTAATCATGAATAAATAAAAAATAGAGGTCATACCAAACAACAGTGATTCAATGGAAGTCAATACATAGAAAACAAAAAAAATAGGTGTGTATTATCAAATTCCATTTAAACATCCAACAATAGCACTCTAATTAGATTTTGAACTTTGATGATAAGAACACAACTTAACAACACTCATATAAAACTTACAATCAAAATTTTCTCAAAACAACGATTAATGAAAGCAACTAGATATGTGTTTGTCACTAGCAATGTATGTGTGATTGTAGTACAATCTGTCTAAGGGGCATTCGCAAAAGAGATCGTTGAAATAAAACTCACCATAAAGAGTATTATACCAGTATTCATCAACACTTTGACAATCAAGAGACATCCTCTTGTTTTGGAGAGAGGGAAAGACACAATGATCCATATAACCAACATCAAAATCCAAACAACCACAATGGTTGTAAATATAAATATGTAGTAATCAATATTTTTAGCGCAACGCTTCAAAGAGTTGATCATGCCTATTAGCATTGTGATGGCGATACTTTTTTTGGCCTTTAAAGGTTGTATTGAGTTCATCTTTGTCAATAGTTGATGTCAATTCAAGGTGTTCTACATTAATAATTAGTGCTCTCAATGACTCCATTTTATTTTAATCAACGAAGGTAAAGAGAGGAAAGTAGAGGGGAGATTGGGCTCCTCTTTGCTCTTTGTTCTCCCATATTGCTCCAATATATTGGATTCCAAGTCAATAACAAAAGTCAATACATGTAATCATAATCATAACCCTACCCTTATCCCTATCCTTTATTCTTTCTTTCATTCCAACCTTATCCTTACCTCTAACCCTAATTTTATCTCTAGTTCTAACTCTAACCTAGATCCTAACCCAAACCCTTATTAATACTTACCCTAACCCTTTTCCCAAACCTACCTCTGATTCTAACCCTAACCTTAACCTTAAATTTAATTGTATCTCTAACCATTTAAATGTAACTCAAACCTTAACCTTACCCCTTACTCTAATTATATCTCTAACCCTAATCCTTATCCTAATACTAATCGTAGTCCTAATTATATTTCAAGATCTCTCCCTCTTTCAATAACTTTGTACTCCTATCTCCTTACTCTATTTCTCTCCCTCCCTCGCATCTCTCATATATTACAAACAGCCTCCCTACTTCTCCCTGCCTATTTTTATCTATATCTCTCTATCTATCCCCATCTCTATAGATCTATCCCTTTCTATATACATCTTTATTAATTACTTTATCTCCATCAACTTTTGTCTCTCCCACTCTTGCTCCTACATCACCATTTCCACGTCTCTTCCTCTCCCTCATTATCTAAATCTCATTATCTCTACCTTTCTCGATTATCTAAATCTCTCTACCTTTCTCTTATTCAATCTATCTCTCCTAGTCTATACCTTCATCTTTGTATTTTCTCTCTATCTCTCTCTATATATATTATTCATGTCTATCTACCATTGTATCCCCATCTCTATCTCTCTCCCTATTCCTCTCTATCTCTTTATATCTCCCTCTATTTATATTACTCTCTCTATATCTATTGAGCTAGATCTCCCTCTACCCCTCATATCTTGTCTTTCTCTCTCCTCACTCCATCTCTCCTACCCCTTCTCTCTTGCGACCCTCCCCCAATATATCTCCATCTCTCCATCTTTCAATATCCCTTTATATCTCCATTATTCTCTCTGTTGGTAATGGAGCTTGATTATATCCCTAATTCAAAGGTTTTGTTTTAGTCATGGTTGGATCCTTCTAAGTGGTACATTGTTGATTTAAAGCTATAATTTCTCCATTGAGACCTTTTATTGCACACACGCCATCATTTGCTAAATGGACTACTAATTGATTTCATGAATTTCACAAGTACATGCAAGAATCAACCAAAGTTTTCCCTAATTGAGTCTCAACACCTCTGGTGTACCCATTACACACCAAGGTGTGATTGCTAGTACTAATTTATATTTATTTACAAATGCATAAATTATTATATATTATCTATCTATCTATGCTTGTCTCTTTATCTCTATCTCCTTATCTCTCCATCTCTCTCTACCCCTCTATCTATCCCTCTTTTTACCTCCATATGCCACTCCCTACCTCTATCTTTCTATATCTCCCTCTCTCATTTTTTTCTTGACTTTCTCCCTCTCCCCCTCCCCCTCTCTATCCCTCTCTACCTCTTTGTTGGTAATAGAGCTTGATTATCTTCCTAGTTCAAATGTTTTGTTTCAACCATGTTTGGATCCTTCTAATAGGATGTATAGTTGATTTAAAGCTTCTTTGTTGAGACCTTTTATTGCACATACACCATCATTTGCTAAATGGTCTACCAATTGATTTCATGAATTTCACAAATACATCCAAGAATCAATCAAAATTTTCCCTAATTGAGTCTCAACACCTCTTTGGTGCACCCATTGTACACCAAGGTGTGATTGCTAGTACTAATTTATATTTAAACAAATGTATAGATTATTATATATTATCTATCTACCAACCAAACAACAAATACTATTATTGCAATACTATAAATGTAAGTACTAGCTACTACAAGGCACTTGTTTAGTTGTCATGTTTCTTGAGTCGTATCTTGATGTAGTCATATGATTCATTTTGTTTCTTAGTTATAGTTTTTTTAGTGTTTTTCTTCTTCTTGTTTCATTGTCTTTTATTTATCTATTTGTCATTTTTTGCACTTTAATTATTTAATGTTTATTTTCTTACTTGCTCTTGTTTCTAACAAGGGGGGCGACCCTTACAAAAACAAGGTTCAAAAGTGAAGAAACCAAGCCATTAACAACACATAAAGAGCACAATAGATGCTAACTAGAAAAACAAACACAAAGCACAAAGGCTACGAGCCCTTCAAGGGAAGGAAAAAACTCATACCGCAAGAGAAGATGTACGAGTTTGAAGAACAGTTCTTACTACATTGTCGGACAACTCTCCAGACAATACTATCCTTAGGCTCCCCCAATGAAAGAGACTCTACTAGGGCAACAGACAGCACAACAGCTACAGTATTGAAGAAGTTGAGCACTGTCGACAAAAACATGGTGCAGAGATGAAGTAGAAGTTGTAGGAGCAGAATGGTCCTCATGGCCGAAGGACGCTACTCCTATAGCAGGGGCAGCATCCAGAGTTGCAGCAGGAGTAGATCTCTAATAAGCAGCAAAAGCCTAACCCCGATCAAAAGAAGGGGCATCATTTAGATTTTTAGTAGGGGTTTCATCTTCATTAACATCCTTTGAATCCTCAAAGGAAGAATCGAAGAGAGAATCAAAAGCATGGATTGTCAAATGGTCCTCCCTAGCATCTTTTCATCAAGTAGCAGCAACCTTATGATGCAGAAGAGAAAGTCAGAAGTCATGTGTCTAGTGGAAAAGAAGTACCGGCATCAAAAGGGGAGGCCCTCATAATCTAGCACTTGAGTCCATGACTGCTCCCCAACCATAAGCACCACATCCCTCAAAAGAGGTCTGGAGATATCCATATCAATCAAAATGCAGGTGAAAGTAGAGTGTCCCAATGTAGTTGTAGCATCATCCACCTTCAAGAAATGGCCAAGAAAGTTTCCAATGGCCTCAAAGCAAGACCTCTCCCAAAAATGGAGTGGGAGATTAGGAAGGCGAACCCACACTAAATGCACATGGAGTGGTTCAGTAAGAGGGTTGAAGCTGATATTGCTATCAGGATTCAACTATGTAGTTTTTTAAGTCAAACTCATTGAGCCATGTTTCATGAATAGTGGTTCACAAGAACCCATCTCTCATGAGAATGAATGGAACACTTAGCACTCATTGCATCTAAGTGATGCTCACATAGGTGTAGCATCGGGACTTCCCAGGAGGTCACCCATCCCAGTACTACTACATCTTGAGCGCGCTTAACTGCGGACTTTCCTCCATGATTAAGCCCACTCTACTTGCAGCCCCATTTGCAAAACCTTCAACAAGTATAGTGGGCTTAACCATGGAGGAAACTATGTAGTTAAGCGTGCTCGAGCTGGAGTAGTACTAGGATGGGTGACCTCCCAAGAAGTCTCGATGCTTCACCTTTGTGAGCATCACCTAGATGCAATGAGGGCTAAGTGTTCCATTCATTCTCATGAGAGATGGATTCTTGAGAACCACTACTCATGAAACATGGGTCAATGAGTTTGATCCAAAAAAATACGTCGTTGAATCCTGATAGCAATATCACAATTTGACTTGCAGTGAAAAATATCTCATACTTAGCAATTGATGAGCGTAAGGGGCTTTCTAATGAATGGTTCATAAGGCACAACACTTGTTGAAGGTTTTGCAAATAGGGTTGCAAGTAGAGTGGGCTTAACCATAGAGGAAACATCGTAGTTAAGCACACTCAAGTTGTAGTATTGGGATGGGTGACCTTTCGGGAAGTCTTGGTGCTTCACCTCTATGATCATCACCTAGATACAATGAGTGCTAAGTGTTTCATTTGTTCTCATGAGAGATGGGTTCTTGTGAACCACTACTCATGAAACATGGGTCAATGAGTTTGACCTTAAAAACTATACAATTGAATCTTGATAGCAATATCACAATTTGATTATACTTAGAGAAGACATGTTTCTTAGGATTGAGATGCAATTGATATTTGGTCAAGAGGTCAAAGATTTACTCAAGCTCCTAGGAGTGTCTTGTTTTCGAGGATTTTCCCAAAAGGTAGTGTAGATAATATTATAAAATATTATGCAATATCTCATTGAAGATTACAATCATGGCCCAAAGATACAAGCCCTTTGCATTGTATTAAGTCAAAAGGCATGACTTGCTAACAAAATGCAACCCATGTTGTAGTAAATGATGTGTTAGGCGAAAACTTGACCCATTGCTTGTGCCAAGACCTCCCTTGTAGTGTTGTGTGGCTTGGATGTGGTGAGTAATGTGGATTTCTACCAACGTCGTGGGTTAGTCTATAGATTAACTGGTCTCTGGCCTTCTCTCCCGGATTTGCATCGTTGGGTAACAAGTTCTTGGAAACCCTTAGTCTTTGGTAGCATTGAGCTTTTCCCTTGTGCAAAAGGGTTTTTTATTGTTGTGGTTTCTTCCTCTGAAGACCGTGATTTGGTGTTGAGGTACAACTAAGATTGGTCAAGCAGTCAAAGATTTTCTCAAGTCCCTAGTAGTGCCCTCTTTTCTTGGATTTTCCCAAAAGGTAGTGTACATAATCTTATATAATATCATGCAACATCTCATGGAAGATTACAATCATGGCTCATAAATATGTAGCCCTTGCATTTTTTTAAGCCAAAGGGTGTGGCTTTTTAACAAAATGCACCCCATGATGTAATAAATGTTATCATATGTTGATCTTCATTGGCAATGCAAATTTGATTATACTTACAGAAGACATGTTTCTTACAATTGAGATGCAACTAATATTTGGTCAAGTGGTCAAAGATTTACTCAAGTCTCTAGGAGTATCCTATTTTCCTAGATTTGCCTAAAAGGTAGTGTAGATAATATTATATAATATTATGCAACATCTCATTGCAGATTCACTGGTCTATGGCCTTCTCTATCGGATTTGCATCGTTGGGTATCAAGTTCTAGGCAACCCTTAGTCTCTGGTAACATTGAGCTTTTCCCTTGTGCAAAGGGGTTTTTATTGTTGTTTTTTCTTCCTTCAAAGATTGTGATTTAGTGTTGGCCATTGGTTTGGGGGGAGCACTCTCTTTCGTCCAAACCTCTAGACACTCCTTCAACCCTCTTATTGAACCGCTCAATGCGCACCCTGTAATGCACACCCTGTGTGGACTCATCTCCCCAATCTTCCACTCCATTTTTGGGAGATTTCTTGCTTTGAGGCCATCGAAAACTCTATTGGCCACTTCTTGAATATGGATGAGGCTACAACTTCATTGGGATGATCTACTTTTGCTGCATGGATATCTCCACCCACTCCCAAGGCATGTGTTGTTCATGGTTGGGAACAACCCTTGGACTCAATTGCTTGACTATGAGGGCCTCCCCTTTCGGTGTCAGCAATGCTTCTCTACTGGTCATCTGGCTACAAATTGTTCTCTTTTGCATCACAAAGTTTCTACTACTTGGTGGAAGGATGCAAATGATGATCATTTGATTGTTCAAGCTTTTGATTCTACTTATGAGGACTCCTCATAAGCTGACGATGAGGATGGAGCTCCTGCTGCAAATCTAGGTGATACTCATGTTGCAAATTTGGGTGATGTCCTCCCTGCAAACAATGAGAATACCACTTTGGCTCCTACGGGTGTGGCCCCCTCTAGCCATGTGGACCTTTCTTCACCATTTGCTCCTGCTCTACTTCAAGCTTCAGCTGACAATGTACAGTGTGCTTAGCACCTCGACCATTGTGTTGACAATCATCCAAATGGAGTTTCATTGGTTGATCCCCCTTATGATGGGGAGCCTAAGGACAACATCATCTAGACAGTTGTCTAACAACACTAGAAAAATAGCTCCTCAAACTCACATTCTTCTCCACATGTGGTGAGTGAGCTGCTCTCCCAATCTTGAGGAGGGCTACTACCTTGATGTTAGTGTGTTGTTTATATGTTGTATTTTGTTTTTGACAACACCTCTATTTGTGTTGTTAACAAGTCATTGATGGCCTCTATTTGTAAAAGCCACGAACCCTTGTTTTGTGCTATTATTCACTTTAACGTCTTTGGGTTGTGGTTGTATAAGGGTCAGTGCCCTTGTTAGGTTGTTGATTTTAATCAAAAACATTAATTCAAATTTGATTATGATCACAAAATTCATCAATAAATGAAACATTTTATGTCTTGTATGGTCAATGATGTTATCAAAATTACAAAGAGGAAAGTCATCCTTTGAACAAGCTTTGTTTAGTTCAAAGAAATCCATGTGAATTACATTACCACGTGTTTTTATGGTGGCTAGCACAATATTGGAAACCCATTGAGAGTAGTCTATAGGGCAAATAAAACCAACTTACAAAAGTTTTAACAATTCCTCTTTGACTAGAAGGGCAACTTCAAGGTGCTTCATTATGGGCTTCTATTCAATTGGTTTTGCATCAAGACATATCGCAAGGCAATGTACAACTAGTGACAGATCTAATCCTATTATATAGGTGTTGGATCGTACAAAATATTTAGTCATCGCATGGAGAATGGGTATCAAACTTTGTTTCATGGGTAAGAGATTTGTTGACATTTAAGTAAGCTTTGATTCTTGTTGTGTCCACGTTAATTGCCTATGTTTGCTTAAGACCACAAATCATCCCTGACATTAAGAGATTGTTGGGCGGAAGGTTGAGTTCCTCATCTTTTGTGCCTCTAAGAGGTTTTTGCTAGAAGATATTTATTTTTACATTTTTAAAATTTGATAGTGCTTCATGGAAGTTTTCACCAAAGGGACATTTTGTTGACATTTTTACTTTTACTTTTACAATTAAGGAACTCTCTGTGCTCCCCAAAATAGGATGGCTACAATGGCATATTATTGTGGAATCTCGTGAGCTTTGAAATAGCCTCATCATTTTGGTTAGTTTAGGATTAAAAAATATTTTATTTCATCTATGAGCTGAAATGATGAATGTTTCCCAGTTTTCAAATATAAATATTGATGGGTCTTTCTAGCAACTATATAAGTTGAAGCAAAACTTTGAATAATCTTTCTAATATGTTTGTTTTCTCTTTCTCTACCTCTTTTACCCCTTCTTTAAAGCATCTATTTAGTTAAGGATTTATTTATTTCCTCTTTGAGCACAAATCATGAATTTTTTCCTCTTTTACAATACAAACATTGATGGAGTTTTCTTGCAGACAAACAAGTTGAAACACTTTTTCCCAGTGTAACACGGGGGCATGTCCCCCCTAAACCCCCATGCACCCAGGTCGGGGACATCCCCGCGTTGGGGACTTGGCGTTCCCAAGTCCCCCCACCACCACCTTCACGCCACCATCTCGCCGCTAGGCGTTTCTGCATGCAAAAGTTGCAGTTGCAACACTTGTGATACAAATGGGGTTTACTGGCTACCATAAAGATCATTGTTACACACACACACCCTACATATGCATATTTATGAATGTATCTACATGATTTTGTACTTGTTTTAATATCATGCTACTCATTGTAATCATCTTTATGATATTTTTTATATTCATGTTGCAATTTTGCTATGTTCAAGTATTTGCATTTATAATTTATTAGTTATTATACTATTATACATCATTTCATAACTAGCATTTCAAGTACTATATGTATAGTATATTACAGCACCCTCCCCCTCCCCCAAATTGAAGCCCTTTTTTCCCTGTCTCGACATCCCAACATCCCCCAGTGCCCGTGTTACACTGCTCTTTTCAAAACAACAATGGCCCCTTGCAAGGAAATAAATTCACACGCAAATTTACCAAGTGTGCATTAAAAACCTTCTCAAACCTTGGAGAGTTGTTTTTCCACAAGACATTCCAAGAGGTATATCGAAACATGCATTAACATGAGAGAACAAATGAACTTCAACACTCTTCTTTTTTTAATGTTTGGAGATCAATCAAATGAGCGAAGGTAGACTTTTTCATATTATTTCTCCCACCCCAGGCTATAACTCTCTTGGGGGGCCTAAATTATTCTATAGAGTGATAAAATTAGGAACCTGATACTTACAATTCCTAAATTCCCACCCTGCATGGTGTTCAAGAATAGTAAAGTTCTAGATAGCCATTGCCCCCAAGGAATCTAAGTTAGCACCAATATAGGAAAGTTGGCACCAATATAAGAAAGTTGGCAAGCATAGGAAATATCCCTATCCCTATCCCTTGGGGGGCCTGAATTATTCTGCAGGGTGATAAAATTGGGAACCCGATATTTACCATTCCTAAAGTTGGCACCAAAATAAGAAAGTTGGCAAGCATAGGAAAAAGCCCTATCCCTATCCCTTGCCGAGTGCCCCTCTTTTCGAAGCAACTATTGTAATAAACCCATGTTCATTAGGGGAATAAAATTGAAAAATAAAAAATAAAAACAAGGATTTCTACTTCAGACAAGAAATTAGTCAACAAGAGAATAAGTCTAATTCGAACAAAAAACTTGAGTAGAAGTCTAAACTTAGTTGAAGAAGCAAAAGCTATCATGCAGTTGGAAATTCAGTTATGCAAATTAACTGGTCATTGAATAATCAGGGAAGGTAACTGCAAGGAGACTACTCTTCTTCTCTCTTCAACCCTCTTTCAGTATCAAGGGTTCAGAATAATCATTTCAAACAGTTGGAAAAAACAAATATTCACAATGCTGTAGTAGTTTGATCTGAACGTTCATTGGCTTTGCCAGTTGAGAGTGGCTCAACTCAAAGCTTTGGCTGTTGTGATAAGTTGAGAACAAATTTATTCCTTCCAGAGTTCTCCTTTTCTACTTATGCGAAATGACAATGACACAGATAGATAACCTTCTTGAAATGCATGTATTGTAGAAGTACTTGTCTATTTTAGTTAAGATTGTGTAAAGGATCATTACAACTCATTTTCCTATTCATTCCAAAATCTAGCAAATAAGATGATCAGATACAAGGCCGCTCATAGAAAATATCGTCTGCAACCAATCAATTTCAGTTGCATAGATTATTGCTGCTGCTTTTTAATCAAATGACACAAGCAGATAAATAGAAGGGACTTACCAGTTTAAGTTCCAAACCAGTACACAGCTTTTGCTGTGTGATTGTTTGGTTCACAAGCAGTAACAAACACAATCTAATAGGCCATAAAGACATGCTGTTCCAAAAATGAATTACTTACAACATTTGTAAGCTTCAGCTCCTTTCTGCAGAAGAACGTAATCATTTCCAATATTTCTAAATTTATTCATACAGTGCTTCCACATTGCACTCTCCGGTAAAAACTTTGATACTGCGGGGGGATCCACAACTTCCTTCAGCAATCAGTGCCCGATCATTTGCTGAAATATGTGCAACAATTTTATATATCATTTCAACCTGCAAGGATGAAAATGTCAATGCAAGCTGTAACAATATGGATAAGAATGCAAAAGATCAAAAAAAATGGAAAAGTGTTTGCCCATAATGATAACTAATAGGGAACAATGAAAATAACCATAATCAACTTGTATACATATATATTTACATACTTGATCTTCTGCATGGCATCGTTCGGCTATTTGTTCCAATGTCAAAGCCTCAACTGGTTCTTTGCAACTGAAAGTGCAAATAAATCAAATTATTTGATCATGGCAACAAAGTGAAGATACATTATGATTAAACAAAACAACATCGCACACATTCTTACCACATCACACTGAAGCTCAGAAATTAAATACCTGGCCTCATTTAGAACTGTAAGGACCCTCTTCTGAAGAGCCAATACTTCTCCCCCTGCCTTCTTTCCTGCTTCCACACCTGAAAGAATAATCCAGGTCCAATTCATTTAAACAATATTAATTATGTAACATGTTATCTAGTTTCCGGATTCAATTGTGTAGTGTTTTATTCATTAAAGTTTTACATCATACTCCCTGATCCATCATCGGGATGAAGAGTGCTAGAGGAGAAGAAACGAATTTGTTGCAGACCAAGTTACAAAATAGAAGGGAGGAGGAGGGAAGAGAGTGTAGATGGCACAAGGATCGAGTAAGAGTAGAAAGATAAGGAAAAAGAATGGGAGTTGAAGGATTATGAAAAGGAAAGAAAAAATATACAAGTAGATGAGGATGAAAGATAAGATAATAATAAGATGGAGAATGAAATTAAAAGATGCAAAAAAAGACACGAACAAAAGATGTAACGTTAAACAAATCAATGAAGAAAAACCCATAATAAATATTAATTCTCTCTAAATAAAGTAAATTATTAAAACCCCATCGTTGTGTAAAACTTTGATGTGAAAAATCTCCAGGCAAATCAAACCAAACCGTGAATGTGCTCCATCAAAAGGTAACATCGAAGTGTTTTTCAATGTGGACTAAAATGCACAAGTGATATGGAGGAGTAACCAATCAAACATTGAAGTCTAAAAGCCAAAAAGTCAAAGCACAAAAACTCCAATTTATAAAGGTTGTTTAATTTGCAGATAATAGATAAAAGTGGGGCACAGTATAGACAGCAAAACAAACCTATGTAACAATCATTGTCCAAATATAAAGCAATGAATGTTCTATTGATAGAAACAACGGACAATATCAGAGATAACAAATTTTAGGGCAAAATACAGGCACAAAGCTAACTGTTTGAAACACATAAGCTAACATATTGTTTATTTTCTTTGTCATGACACTCTTAAACTTGCCAATACACAAAATAGCAAGCATACAACAAACAAGAGACATTGAACTTTTCAAAAATAGAACGCTACCCAATTTAGTCAAAGTTTCTTTAAGTATTTTAATCACATCAAACATCATACCCATTGTGGAACATTTCTAGCATTTTCCAATGCAATAGGAAACTCCTACTGAAGCTTCTTTGAGCTAGTCAACCAACTGCAAATAAGGATGGGGCTACAACTTGCCAGAACTTGTCCATGCTTAACCAACAATTATTGGCAAATACATTGATGAAAATGTATATATTCAATGCACTAGCTAGACTTTAATCTAATGAATTGGTAACAGAAGTTTGCAAGTCCAAAAGCCTAGACTCATCGAGTGTCAAATTGCATAGAATTTAAGGATCTTACCAGGTTGATGATAAGCATTAATGTTGACTAGGCTGGCATAAATCCCCACAGCACGCTCATAAAGGGCAACTAAAGCTCCAACTGATCGAGGAGTTACTTCTTGCACTGTCACAGTAAGAGATTCCCGGTTGTTCATATAAAGAGCAGATCTTGTCCCCTAATGAAAAGGGAAGTATTAAATTCACCAGCAGCCAAAAGGGTGTTAACAAGAAATAGGGAAAAGAATAATTACAAAAGTACCCAAAAAAGCAAGTGTGTCCAATACTCCAATCAACTCTATGAAGTGTGGAGTATTTCTTTGAAGTTCAATCTACTTGTAAGCTATAAGGAAAAAAATTAAAAATTAAATAGAGTGGTATCCATGCTACTTATGAATATCTTGAAATACAAAGGTGCTGAAAGAAACAAGCATGTTCAATCAACTCTCTGACTTGTGAAATGTTTCATTAAAATTCAATTTGCTTATATGCTACAAGGAAAACTAGACTTGCTATTTAGTAAAAGTTATTGAGATCTTGAAATATCAGAAGATTAATTACAAATAATTTAGAAGTCTGAAGGAAAATTGGCATATCTATTTGCATCAGCATGTGATCATTTGTAGGTTTCAATTAGCATATTAACCATATATATAAATATACACACACATATATACTCTGTTACCAGTTCGGTGGGTTTATAGGCTTGATCTGGTTCCTGCTCTTACCCAGTCTGGTTCACTGTTGGTGCAGAGTCTGCAGACAGAGCTCTTAATTTACATATTAAGAATATATAGAAATACACAAACATGCAAATATATACTCTGTTACTAGTTTGATGGGTTTGTGCGCTGTATCCAGGTCCTGCTCTAACCTAGTCCGATTTTCTGGGGATGCAGGCATGAAACCTGCAGAGCCCAACGCAAACCAGCAGCTATCAGGATGCACTTTTTTTTCCTAAGTTACCAATGCGTAGGTATATGCCCGGGATGTGGAGGCGGATGCAGAGGCGAATGCGGGCGGATGCGGATTCTGATCCGGGTGCCCTGTGGATGCCACCCGGAAGCACATCCTGGCCCCCCAGATGCGTTGTGATGCGCTCACAACGCATCCGGGGGGCCAGGATGCGCTTCCGGGTGGCATCCACAGGCCACCCAGGCGCATCCGTGGGCGTCCACGGGAACATTAATATGCGATATGCATTTGGAGCCATGACAGATATTCAATCGGTCAATCTTGAAGCCATATTAGCTGTATAGCTAGACGTTAAAACAAACGCTACAAGCAGCCACACTACAACAACTATTCGACTCAGACTGTTACAGATTCTCTCTTCTGCACAATAGGAAAGAATATGTAATATGAAAAACTACATTAAGGATTTTTAATTTGGAACGGCATCTAGACAAGACAAACAAGGAGAGAACAGGGTGGAAAGGAAATGCTTACGGTGGGCGTAAAACACAGCAGAAAAACCAAACACAGCACGTAATTGAAAAGTCCCAGTAATGTAATTAGGATTATCGGCTGTTGACTACCATTTCGAATTATATTATGAGAAATTAATAATATCGATATGAGGTTTCTTTTTTTCATTTGTTTTTATTGTTTGTTTTATTTTTATTATTGTTTCTTCTTTTTTAAATTAAAATTGACATATTAAAATATTAATAACATTTAAAAAATTATTTATTATTAATATATGATATTATTTCTTGCACTTCTTTGCATATATCATATATGATATATATATTATATATAATTATATTATATATATATATATATATATACACACGCATCCACATCCCCTAAAAAAAAATTTTTACGGATCCACACCCGAATCGATAACTTAGTTTTTTTCTTTTGTTAGATGTGCTCTTCATCAAACAGCACCATCACAGCTCGGAAGCTGAGGACAATGTGGTGGGAAGGCCATCATTCCCGTCTACATATGTCCAGATTTGTTTCATTGACCATATTTAGATTTGCCGTCATAATTGAAATGTCAATAGAAGTCACTACAATGAGATTTCATAGGAGTGGGATTGTTTTAACACACTTGATGACATGTCAATCTCACTTGGTGCAATGAAGGATGAAGTTGACAAGCAGCCAGCACAAGTAGACGACCAACCAGCTCGAGCAGACACCCAAGTAGCTCAACTAGAAAACCAAGCAGCTCAACCAGACAACCTAGCAGCTCAACTAGACAAGCAAGCAGCTGATGAATAATCAGCAGCTTAATAAGCATTTCATTCCAATTCTTTATTACTTTGAGTAATCCTCCATTGTTTAACTTTATACGACCTTGATCATCAACCTTTGATATCAATGACAAAATATTCAACATGTATATATGTGTGTGTGTGTATGTATGTGTGTATGTCTGTCTATCTATATAATTGGGCACAGTTTATTAGGCAGCTACATAGATACAGCCTCACCAACATAATTCACTCTCCGTGATCCATCATCAGGATGATAATGAAAGAGAGCATAAGGGAACCAGCCAGGAAATATCAGGAATCCAGGAAGTAAGCTAAGAATAAAATCTGGTAACTACAGTAACAGTGACATAATGATAACCCTTTATACGAATATATTTGCCCTCAAGAAAAGAGTGGGCCATGTATACAGATGTTCTATATTTGCTATTTCCAAGCTTCTGGCCATGAATTCAAGTATTTTAAGCAAAATATGATCACCCGTTAACTCTGACAACTAAGGCACAGTAGAAACAAATCAAGACCCAAGTATGGAAAGAATACTGGCTCTTCCCATCAATTTCAAATATTTTTTGTTCCATAAACAGCATTGGTTAATGGTGTACTAATTATAGGAAGTAGATACTTCAGAACTCCAGAAATGGAAGATTAAACAGGGAGAACTAGATTCAGGAGACAAAAAACTAGGGGTAAAACTCTATTCAAATTCAAACGACAGTAGATAATAAACTGGAAGAAGAAACTCCTGCAGAAAAGAATAAAATCACATTGTCAATTATTTACTTTCCTCCCCTTTAAACAGCACTTTAAATGAAGCTGACATGTTTAAACATTTTCAGCTTAGCAAGAAACGTTTCAAGAGTTTGCCCTACCAAAGACAATATTTCCAAAAGAATTGGGTCAGAAACATTACCAGAAGAAGGAAATTAATACCCAGGCTCACAAAAAAAGCCTAAAAGAAAGTACCAACCTATGATTTCTGTCTATGCACTGCTTTTATGACAGGAATCAGAAAATATTTAATAACCTACAAGTAGAATGGCAAAAAATAGAAACGTGCATAAGACTTGGAATATAAAAGCTTTTTCAAAGTCTGCAGAAATTGTAGAGGAAATCTGTACATGCTTGCAGCATTTACACTGGCAAATATGTACAATATGGAAATAAAAGTGAGAATGCACCCTTTCAGCATTAGCTTGTATAATTTTATCAATAACTAAGAATCTCACTAATCACCACTTCTACATTTAACTGTCATTGCCCATCCTATGACTAAATGAGAACAGGTACAATAAATGAGAAGTAAAGTTATTTTCTAGTTTTTTCGTTCATAGCCCCTTCAACTTCAATTCCTCACTACACTGCAAATATGAAATAGATCAGAAAACCCTTTACTGCATGTAAGAGCTATCAGGAGGTTCATCAATGCTGTACTAAGGAGAAGGCAAGGGAGGATTTGAAGGTGTAACATTTTCACCTCAATCATATTTTTAGACAGTGCAGCAGAAACAGTAGTCATCAACAAGAATCTACCATGTCATTGAATGCAAGCATGAAACACAGGGAGAAGAGGGCAAGCTTCAACTGACAATATACTAAGCAATACACTAGGGTAAACAAAGAAAATACGCAAGACAGGACGTTACAGACAATCATAAAGTCATAAGCTCCTTCGTGGATTACCATCTCCTTTCTTTTCTTGTAATGCAGTTCCCATCTTCCTGAAACAATAACCTCCAGTAAAATGGCAAAACTATGATGATAAAATTGATCCTGGATGCTTTAAATTGTTTTTACTGATAGTATGGCTTCCTTCTTGAACCCCTTCTCTCAATAATTTAGTTTTTAGACAAGCTGTCTATTTAGAAAATACCACGATTTGTAGCTTACGTGTGAAAACTGTCACAATATCTTCTGTCTGTGTCATAATACTTATCCTCAACAATTAGTAAAGGATGAAATCTATCATAATAGTAGAAATTTCATCTCTAAAACAAACACGCTACTTGCACAGCCTTGCAGATATCTCTATTCTTTCCCAATAAAGCTTACAAAAATCTGTTGGAGGATCAATTTTTCATAAATTTCCCTTAGATCACATATTCTTGTAATTGTTGATGTCCATGTGAGGGTTGTCTCTGAAGCCTGCAGGCACTAAAGGCAGCTTGACACACTTATCAACAAAGAGCAGGGCAAGGGGCCCTCCATGTCCTCGTGACAGGGGCAACTGATGCTCTTCTCTGAATAGATATCTATTGATGTGCCAATCCGCAAATCCAATTTCAGCAGCCACATTATTGTACAGCTGTACATTGATTAGTTTTGAATGCACAGTAGGCATACTTCAAGTAGCCACCATTATTCTATTTTCTTTACTGACAATGAAAGACTGAATTAACCATGGGTGCTAGATGGCCTGTCCTATTCACCAGCACTGTCATGTTAAGGTGAACCATCTGATAAGAAGACATTGACAAATTTTTTCAACTGCTAAAAAAATATTATGTAACCATACTTCCCACCAGAGCAATAATAAATTAAAAGACTGAATGCCTAGTAAATCAAGAAACATGCAAAAAGCTAATACAATTTTTTCAACTAGCAAGCTATAAACATATTTGTTCTTAACTCTCACCTGCAGCATACCAAAGAGGTAGTCGCCACAAGTCACGCCTGGTTCAAGTTCCCAATCATGACCTGGTGGCCTGTCACGAAGCACTTCTATAAAAGTGACAAAAAAGTTGTGGACTCCTTCTCTTAATTGCTGAATATAGCTGCAGAGACAGAAAATCATAGCAAAGGGATTTGATCTCCAGAATACACAGAGTTCAAGAAATTAAAATATTCAGTTCATAGCCATTACACGTGCATTAACAATCAGACTTACGCATGCTGATCTGTGCTTCCTTTATTTCCATATACAGTTAGGCCTTGGTTGACCTGAATAGTGGAAACATTTACCAAATAATTTCAAATATAAGCTACCAATAGATAGGTCAGAAAGATATGTCACCTCAAAAAACGATGATTACAAATATGAAAAATGCATTTCCAAATAATTACCCGCTTTCCATCAAGATCAAATTCTTTTCCTAGAGATTCCATGACTAGCTGCTGTAGATAGCGACTAAACAAAAGTAGGCTATCTTTGTAAGGAAGAACAACCATATCCTGAATAATATTGATGCTGAGAATTAATAGTGTCCAGAAAATATACAGATAATGATTAAAACCAGCAAAAGGAAACTGCATATTTTAGAATACCATAATAGGAAAGCTAAAATTAAAAACCATACAATCCTCTAAAGATTTATTTTGGAACAAACCTTAGAACCTACACCATCAGAGGCCCAATACCAGCACAGTGCTAGTAAGGCTGCAGGGTTTGTCTTAACCTGAAAAAAAATATGCCAAACAATTGTTTTAGTGGAATTCATCAAACAAAGCAAATGGAACACAAGATCCAAAAGCATCCAATTAACTAAATAGGATGCATACCACGTTAACCCGTGTGGCTTCATCCATTAAAGATGCACCCGCAAGCATTTCCCTGATGTCAATTCCCTAATTACCAATATAAACTGAGCTAGAGATTCTATGTATAATATTAAAACAAACAACAAATTTCAACTAAAAGCAACAGAAATGTAATTGCTCAATCAACAAAGCAATAGACCTGAAGAGCAGCTGGTAGCAGTCCAACAGCTGACATCTCTGATGTTCGACCTCCAACCCAATCAAACATCGGAAATCTTGCCACCCATCCTTCTAATCTAGCCGTGTTATCAAGCAAAGAATTTTCTTGAGTGATGGCAACACCCTGAAAGAAAAAATTCATGAAATTTTGTTCATTTAAATCTACAAATACTAGTGCACCTGCCCAAGCAATAATATCCAATAAGAAACCATGCCCCAAATAAATGAATCCCATCATGTAAGTGCCAATTGTTTACAGTAAATGGAAGGTCATGTCAAAAAAATTTATCTGCCCAATTTCAGATTTTTAAGAGAATGCAGATTGTCACAACCATAATTCAAGGACTTGAAGATATTCAGGGAAATGAACTTCAAAAACAATTGGAATTACAGGAACTCTATATATTAGCAAAACTGCAAAGCAATCATAACATCCTTTTGAAATTCCTTTCAGAAAATCATGTCTGTGGCAATAAGTTACTCCAATATATGGTGCTTATGCGCCTGTATAAACCTGAGTTAGATAGTGCACTTCATGTTTCTCTTAGGTTTCTCTGTCATGTGCCAACGGTCATCATCCTCTGTTTACCTCTAAAGCCTCTATTCCATCTGATGCTAGACATAGAAACATCAACAAAAGATCCAAACCTGTTTGGAGAAATCAAGGCCTGCTTCACGAAAGGCTTTCTGCACTTCCAACAGTCCATTTCTGGTTTCAGGAGTTCCTCCACTCTATATATTAGATTCACCAAATCAATTAGTTTCATAAGTCTAGCTACGTCTTTATATGTAAAATTTATGATATGAAAAACCTTCGGAAATCCACAAACCTTAGAAATTACAATAACAAGTGTAGAGGCAAGCTCTGGCCCAAGCTGTGCAATTTGGTGATCAATGCCTGCAGGGTCTGTGTTATCAATAAATCTTATCTGCAAAAATGGAAAAATTGTTTTAGCGAATTGATGACCTGATGTAAACAAAACAGGACATTGTCTTGTGCATTGAGCTTAAAGGCAGTTAGATATATGATTGGTAGTCAGTCTAGAATCCAGTTTTAAAAAGCCAATTTATTGAGTTTTAGTATTGGCTTTAATATCTGCTATGTGGAAGCATAGACATTTCATAAGTGTTCAAGTAGAAACCATTCATACAATTTCCTAATTGAATAGCATGAAATATTAAATAGTATGAACCTCTTCAAGTTTTACAAAATTTTGCAACTATAAAAAAGATTTATTTCACAAACAAATAACCAAAGGAGACATATTGTATCTTACCACAAACAAGTATACCAAGTCAAGACATATTGACTTTTTATCTTAAACAAAGGGATACCTTCAGAGGAGGATTATCTGGAGCCAATGCCTCTGCAACAAATTCTGGACCCAAAGCAGAACCTCCAATTCCTACGGATAGTATTTGAGTAAAGCGTCCCGTTGGAGAGGACGGTGGCTTGATCTAATTCAGAGAAGCATGCATTTTTAGATGAGTTAGGACTCAATAAATATAGATGTGAATAGTAAGCTTAGATTTATGTGTATCCAACGCTTCACAAAATTTAATGTTATCAAAGATGACAATAGGCTTCATGAATAGCACTTACTAACACACTCAACATTGAAAAAATTCAATTGGTAAATTATATGCATCACTTAGCCCATGATTCATGTTTCCAACCCATTGCATGGTTTTCCAGAATACACACACCAATTCAATTTGCCAGATCAACCTGTGAAAGTATTTAGGGATGTCTCCCAAAGTAAATCAAAAAGCTAGCAAACACAATAAACACAGAGATCCCCATACTAATCTAAACAGCTAGGATTCGTTACAGTTAAGAAAACAAATCAGAAACCCAATCTATACTATATTCAAGACTGACTTCATTCAAGTCCCGTGTACTGTTGTCATTCTTACAGAAAACATTATAGAAGTGAAATTATAAACTATGTGACCTGAAGGAGATCAAAATGGAAAATGAATCAACTTATATTTATTGATATACATCGTAGCCCTGTGGAAGTGAAAAACAAGCATAGCAATGCATCACAGTCTAAGCCCAAAAACAGTAGCTTGCAACCACATCTTTAAAATATCTTTTCATCCTTCAAACCTAAGATTTGGCTACAAAATTTCTTTAGCTATGGTAAAAAGTAAATACAAACATAGAAAGAGATACAAAAACAAGAATACACATTGAGTATACACATAACTTCACATCACGAGTCTCAATTTTTGAAAAACAGATGGCAGGTCTCCAAAACCGTATAAGCAAAAAATGTATAAGTAATTCTGAAAGTTATTGGAATTCAGCCTCAGAAATGCCCCAACAAAGAGCTGACTCTGTCCCTTAGATAAATAAGAAACAAAAATCACTTCTAACAAAATGGACAAGGACCAGCAGGCCATAGTCCACTTCTAAGGCAAAGCAATTAACAGCATAAGATCTGGGTTCAACCTGCTAGGCATGTTCCCTGTGTTAAAACAGATGTATCAAAGCAAGCCAAGCCCAGAAGACGCTAGGGTCAAGAGCCACTTATTGGCAGAATGGAAAACCTTCATATGTTAGATGACTGATTTAAAAACAAAAGAAAAGACAGATGAGTATCAACAATGACACACTTGAAGTGGGATATATTGACATAACATGTTGAAAGTATGCTTCTATTTAAAAAAATATGATATCATACTACATATACAGAATGTAAATACCATCCCTCATTCTCATTTAAATTTAACCATCAATGTCAATCAGTGTAAAAAATGCAAAACGTGCCCCTTCACCTCTTCAAGCATAGCTCTTAGTATTAAAACCACAACCATCAAATTTCAATAATTCAATTGAACATAGTTGCAATTGTGTACATGTGGTCACATTGAGAAAACTTGAGTGTCTTTCAAGTTATTTCCTCAGTGCTTATCACCATGTTCAGCATTCTTATTGTTTTTTAGTTTCTATTTGTACAAGGATTTGAAACCACTCCTTCAAGAAAAAACATCAATTGGGAAGACAATTTGTTACACCCCTCTGTTACTATGTTATTCACTCTGTTAGATGCACAGTGGTTTACTAATGCAATGTTTGTAATGTTTGAATTGCACTGATTAACAAGTTCAACTATAAAAAAATGCATTAATGTGGAAATGATGAACTTGATATTGGTCAGATGAACAGGATTCAGAACTCATATATGTTTTGATAAGCAAATGTGCATTTTATATTTGGACATGTTTTTGCTTATAATCCAAGTTTATAAGATGTCGGCTGACAATACTTTTTGTGTGCAAGTGGATCTAGGAGCTGTTGTCCGCCAAGAAGGCGGATGGGGTAACATCAAGTCGAAGTTGTGACATTTGAATAAAGGATCAAACTGCTGTCTGAAGCTCTTGGTAAGTGCCATGTTTAGGGCTTGTAACCTAAACTTCTAGATTCACTGACAGGTGCCACATAAGGGGTTTAAACCTAATTTTTCAGCCAAGGACTAGGATTCTACTGTGTCATTTAGAGGGTCAGTTGGACAGTTAGGGTTATTCTTTTTCTCCTGCAAACCATTTAAATTAGATTTGCTAATATTTAATTAAGTTTTAATAAGTGAACTTAACAGTTATAAACCCAGGACACATTATTTGAAACCAAGTTAGTTATCTAATTAAATTAATTTGACGATTTAATACATACATAATTATGTATGTATGTGTATATATATGTGTGTGTGTGTGTGTGTGTACTCATGCAAAATGTATTAAATTAAGGAATATGTACATACATGAGCACGTAAGAGTGTGTGTGTGTGTGTGTGTGTGTGTGTGTATAAGAATTTACCTATACATACTTATGTATTCAATCCTCTATACTACTTATGACCAAACAATTCATTTTGGGAAGTATAATATAAGTCAATTAATCATGGCCCCTTAAGGGGAAGGTTCTTAGCTGAGCTTTCTATATTGAAACATTTAATTATATATTTCTCAGCTTATACTAAAGAAGTCGCCACTTGTTTATTAAACGCCAAAAAGGTTAAAAGAAAATGCTAGAAGATATTTTACCTCCTATATTGCACAACGGCAAGTAGATAATTGGATCAAATCCTATTTAATAAGAAATGAGAATTTGTTTCAAATCAACATTTCATTTCATTTCAGCAACCGCCTTGGGAAAAGCATTGAAATGCATGAAATTAAGGGAAATTGAAAGGATATTTGGGGAAAAACGGTTTTAAAGAGTGGAATCTCTTGTTTAATGCGCATTATGCAAGAACGGAAACAGGAGAAAATAAGAATGAGGGAAGATAAAAATCATGGCTGGGCAAGCTACAGGAACTTCCAGATAGTCGCACAGGCATGAAAACTATATTTTCAATGCTAATTCTTTCTATTAGTAGACTATAAATGATCAAGGGCTCACAAATAGAGATGATAATAATTGTATTTATAGTTTTGCTTACTGTTAGCTGTTCATGCACGATGCTTCTTTTCTTCCTCATCATTTTATTGAGGGAATTCTGAATTATAAACCTATTTAATAAAGCACACAATGGAATTAGAATGCCCTGAAGCAGCTGCCGGTAGGGCATCACATATATATAAATTCCTTCAGTGTGTGTGAAGTACAAAGCAGCTCAATAGTAAGAGTTTGATGAAACTTAACTAGCCAGTTA
Organism: Chamaecyparis obtusa; assembly: GCA_027943335.1. Lineage (NCBI taxonomy): Eukaryota > Viridiplantae > Streptophyta > Pinopsida > Cupressales > Cupressaceae > Chamaecyparis > Chamaecyparis obtusa. The sequence goes on along the minus strand of BSBK01003731.1, from coordinate 169,461 downwards.
ATAAGAGTGGTAGACACATTTCAGCTCATTAGTAGAGCTTTGTTTACTGGTTTTGCACAAGGCAAGCATGGAATTTCTTCCAGAACTCAATAGCTAGAGTTCTCTAAGAAGGGTTCACATGGAAGAGATAGCTCTATGAGCAGCACAGAAAGCGGACTTACATTTACATATTCTTAAATCAGATAGTTAAGTATGAAATTCAGTCCAAGCAGAAAGAATGACAGCAACAAACCATTGCATTGTTCTTGTAAAAATCAGTTGAAAACTTATTAACAGTGATAGACACTTTAACAAACTATCGAACATAAAGAAACTTACTTCTGAAATGTTCAGTTACATTCAACTCTGTTATTTTTTAAAAATATGTTTACAGAATTACCATGGCCATACTGGATACTGAACAATAGCTGTAATATCAGCATTAACTGGGTTGTAACAAAAACTAATTCAAAGCAGAAAACTATATTCACTTGGCTTGAGCAAGCCTAAACTTATTTCAGAATGAAGATGGTTAGAGAACCTTGATTTTTGATGTAAAAATGACTTCATGTGAGTTGACATGGTTCAGATTTAACGCATGCAAAACCTCTGACTATAGCAAAGATGGGGGTATAAATCTTAATGTTTTGCCATAACTGTGTAAAGCCTATATCCAGACCAGCAGAATCAAATGGATGTTACAATTTTGAGTAGGATGGTGAACCAGGACTGCACAAGTAACATGCCTGTTAAAATGAATACTTGGCCAAGGTGGCACATTGCGTAGCAAGCATCTGTCCGTTCATAAGACCAGCTACACCTCTGAGTCAGTGAGATCATAGTAGATAGGGGTTTACCTAGTGTAGGGCCTAAATACCGGAGTTCAGATGGCATTTGATCCATCAGATGTTACACTCTAAAGCAAGGCAGGGCCATTCTCCAATTGGAGAACTTGCAGGGAACCATTTGACTCGCGGTTGCGAGTGAAGCACATTGATGATTCTCCTCCTCTTTGGCAGATAGTCAAATGTATTTATTAACGCTTCAACATGATTCAGACTTGTATTAGGTTCCTATCTTTACTTCAGTACTTGTTTTGCTTACAACTATCAATAGTGATAAAGATAAAAGTATGTTTCAGCTTAAAGTTTATTTGAGTTGCTGCAATTAAGAAATGATGATTATTAAAAGTTGATCAGCTCTTGCACTTACTCTATTTTCCAAAAAAATTGTTACTGCTAAATGTGTAGATTTGATTTACAACAATGTTGAGTTTATATTATTGCATAGTAGTTGCACGTTACACAATTATTATAAGAGTTTATCCTCAGGTCCTTATATACAAGGTACACAACCTAGGTTCCACAATGTCGTTTCTTATGAAAAGTAACATGTTGCAAATTGGATGGCTTTTTGCTAGAGCCCGTATGGTGTTTATTGCTCAAGCAGCTCATTTTCTAATTGAATCAAACTGACAACGCTTCATTGCTCTTTAGTTGTTTTTGGCTCATTTCAAATCGAGAAAGAGTAGATTGTTGGAAATAGGGTAACAATAAGCTCTTCCCATTATATTTAACTGCTTAAGTGGGTCAATTTCATTTGCAAAGTGGGCCAAACATAATTAAATTTAAAAGTACCTAAAGATCACATTTTTAAATTTGAAGGTACTTACACATCACATTTTCCTTGAAGCAAACACAATTTGGGACTACTGCTTGCTCGTGGAGGGTAAATGATAGTTGTAAATTCAAAATCAGTTAAATCAACAATGACATTAAAATCTATGTCATTGGCCATGCCAAAGTTTGCATCATTTTTGGAATAGAACTTGTTTCAATCTCATGCTCAACATTGGTTTTCGAGTCACTCTTCAAATTGGAGACCAAACTCCAATAATTTTTGTTGGTGTGTTTAATTGTTGCACCTAATAAGTCATTCTCTTAGGTTCTAAACACACATGTTGCTTAAGTTTACTTGGGGACCACAGAGTAATATTCCACTTTCTATGATATTATCACATATCACTTTTCCACCTTAAGTGGGACTTCCACCTTTGGTGGACTTATAACTAAATCACTTTTCCACATTTGAAGGGTGATCCACCTTTAATGGATGCATTCCACAAACTCCTTTCCATCTTGGAGGGTGATCCACCTTTAGTGGACATGTGACACTTTCACTTTTTCACCTTATGTGTGTGATAAGTTATCACTTTATGTATCATGTCATAAGGTTACCACACTTGTCATAATCTTATGCACTCCTATGTTCTCAGCTTGGTCTATTTAACCAAGGGGTCTCCTTTGTAATGATTCAATGAAGTGAATTCAGTTAATTCAGTCATCCAGTTGATCAATTCTATTGCATTCTCTTATTATTGTGTTTTCCATTAGGCCTCTAGATCTTGGGTGGCTACCTTCGTAGCCAAATCTTACGATCTTAATCATTGTACATCTTGTGCCAACCATGCCAATATTGAAATAGCAATTAGGTCCCTGCACCGACACCAATCAATTTATCTTCAAGACTCAACACATATTCATTTGCATCAATATGATTTTTATGGACTTCATATAGCACTAACCGTCTTCAACTTGATTAACACCAAGCCTAATATCTAGCATCAATAGATTGGTACCAACTTTGTCATCATTGCTCATTGCTAATTCTATGCTATGTTCATATATGTGTAGGATATTTTATCATGGTGATACACATCCACTAGCACAACAATACATATTTTCTTGTAACCCATAACAGAACCCTTTTCAATCCATCAATGGATTAGAACATGAGTTTGTCAAACTATGACTCCATGATGAAAAAAGTTCAACAACCACACCTTGGTGGCACCTAAAGTTGAATATTATTACAAATTTTGTATGTCCCCCTTTTGACTAATCAATAGCCTTGAAGTTGTCAATACCATACAGAAAAAAGTTGACTTAGTCTTGATCAGCATTCGAAAAGAATAACTGTCTCAATTAGTTAGCCAGTACTCTTATAGTTAGTTGGTTCATCAGTAAACAAGCCAATCAATAGCGCCTATAAATTAGGTAGGTGCAGGGGAACAACTCAATTTTGGGTTAGAAATTCGTGGAGGTGGTGGAAGATTAGTTGAGGCAGTTCCCTCCATTTAGGGAGTTGTTTGCAATGACTTAAAGCCACAATTTAAAACCAGATGAATGGAAGTAAATATTAGATGGCAATGAAAAGGATGAGTTTTATTTATTTTGAAAATTACAAACATAAACCAAAACCCCCCTTTCTATAAGTGACAAAGCCACGGTCATCTCCTTATGCCTAAGATGAAAACCCACGAGTCAACCATTGTAGATTTTGGGAGCATAACCCTCCAATAGCCACTACCAGTTCAATTTTGTAACAGGAGTCAAGAAGACATAGGAAAGAAAGTTGCAGATATCATCTACCATGCATTTAGAAAGACGGGAACTCTCACCAACAATCATTAGACAACATCCAACAAGATTAAATATGGGTGTCCAAAATCCCAACCACGTCTGATTTCATTATAGGATTAATTCTGAACACTAGGACATCTAGTGAATTGTGTTCAATGATTTTGTTTGCGGATTGTTGTCATATAGGAAGACAATCAGATGCCTGTTGCAATGAACCATTGGTAGTACTCAACGAATCACCAGCAAAAGTTGAACATGTGATTTTGATTGGAGAAGTAGGAGCTGCATGAGTAGTCTCTCGATCATGAAGACACTCAAGTTCTCCATCATATTCAAGCTCCTCTAAGGTATTATCATCAATGGGAAGATTGTTAACATCATTGAGTGGAATGAGAAAATCTAAAGTAAGATCATTTAGGAATGGAGGAACATGTGGGTCTCCAAGTATCTCCTGAATCTTGGTCCAAACTATACATGGGCACTGATTCCTAAAGTCTAATTATAGGTCTCTCTGAAGATGCTTACCCTAAAACTACAACCAATCAATCCTATAATTATATAATATATTATTCTTATTACCCCAAACAAAATTCTTCCATTATTCCTATGATGAGGCAAAAGATTAGCCACCTACAATGTGTTACAATGACTTATTGCCATGACTCATAATTGTCCTTAGTCAAATGTATTACAAAAGGATGAGTTGAATAACATATGATTAAAACAATGATACTCTTCTCAAATGATAAGTCAAAGATCAATCACATAAAATATATCAGGAATGAAGTGATTAGATCAAGACAACACCTCCTCAACTGTCAAATGTCCAAGTAATCCATCAAGATGCAAATATAGCAAAAATTGAATAACAGACACCTGGGGCAAAATCAAGAAAAAGTGCACGGATGACTTGAAAGAGATCCTCAATGCCTTTCCAACACTGAAAGAATAGTCAAAATCAAAGATCGTGGCAGAATGTTATGAGCTTGAGAGCCAAAAATGAATATCTGCTTCAAGAAACATTAAATATGCTCAAACAGAAAAATCCTAAAAAATAACCTGCACCATGGAAAATTAACAAAACCAGCTTTCCAGCAATATCTAATTTGAAAAATTTTGCCTTCCTTTGCCCAAGTTATGATGAAAAGAAAAAACCCCCCTTTAAGGCACTTAGGGGAGGCACAAGTCACCTAAGAGCTACACAGGGTTGGCTTCTGGCTGCCCATACGACCACAGAAAATGCAAAAGCAAAACAAAAAAGTGATGTCGCACTAGGGAGGCAGGTGGCAGACCTGAGGTAGAGGTGGTGGTGGTGGTGAGAGTTAAAGGCCTAGTTTGGCGATGGAGCAATTTGAGCGCTTAGGGCTTGGTAAGGCACTTAGCACATGTGCTATGGTGCTAGCACCAAGCATAAATACACACGCAATTCAATAAACCATCCACCAAAAATACAATACGCCCTGCCAAACATAATAAAGAGGGCTGACACACCCTGTCATGGAACTGCAGGCTCGTACAAGTCTTTAAACTGCAGGAAAAAAATTTGTTTTGATTTTTAAAATAAAAAATTGTGCTTTTGGATAAAAAAGCTCTATCAAACATACAAAATTAATTTGCCCAATAAAATAAGATGTCACAGAAATATTAATATATATTCTTTTATTTTCTGACAACAAAAAAAGGCATTGTACCTGTGCTCCAGGGGACAAGTACGGCCTACAAGGGCAATAAATTTTTTACCCAAAAACAACTTTGTTGATAAAATAAGATGTCGCAGAAATATTAATATATATTCTTTTATTTTCTGATGACAAGAAAAGGCATTGTACCTGCGCTCCAGGGGACATGTACGGCCTACTTGGGCAATAAATTTTTTCCCCAAAAACAACTTTGTCCAAACTGACGAATTTATAGTCAAAATTCGTCCAATTAGCCCCTCAAGGCAATGGCAATTTGGCCCCAAAATGCTCTGAAAAATCATTGACCTCCTGGATCAACCAATCTTTACACTTCTTCAAAACCTTCTTAATTTGGCAATACACAACAAAATTTGACCAAACAAAAGGCAAACTGACATTTTTTGATGCCCTAGATTCAACCATGAGGTACTTGAAACCCCAATCTGCACCCAGCAAATTCTTCAAGCTAAAGTATGTCACTTGTATTTGGTGGGAAGTCTTTAGATTTGGGGCTTTGATACCATGTAGGAGTTGGTAGGAGTTGATAGGTGACTCCTCAACACATGCAAGATCCCTACAAGAACAAAATAACTTCAACAAGAGAAAATGGCAACGATAGAGAAATAAAAGATACAATAATGGTTGAATGTGGACATAGAAATGTACATGAGAGGTTGTGCTTATAAGAAAAGATGATAGGTAGGATTAGACAACATTGTGACATACATCATAATCCTATGTAATGAGACAACTGAAATGTTGAAATAGGTAACTAAAGTTGTTATCATGAGATAAGATAAAATCATGTGACAACTAATCAATCTTCTAGAAGGACACCTAGGACCTGTTGTGAGGTTTTCACACCATCAGCCTATTGCAAATGGGGACCCCCTCTTTTTGCCTTACCCCTGTAGCACTAGATGTTTTGAGCAAGTTTCGTTGGTCTTTTGGTCAAGTCGAGATTGCTTAGAGGTCAGGATGTCAGAGGGAAGGAAAAATCAGTTTGGTCCTTGAATGTCTAGGATTGAGGAGGCTTGACAAGGCAGAAAAATGGCTAAGTATGGAAGCAGCAAGTTACATGAGGATCCAAAATCCTCGCCTGCCCTTAATTTCCGACTTAGCAAAATTAGAGCAAGTATGAGCCCCCTGAACTCACTTTGTCAAGAGCAAGTAAGCAAGCAAAGATGATGGAGTTTTCATGAAAATTTCAAGGAGGGAGTTCAGTCAAAATCCTCAGGCAGGGGCAGAATCCACCCCTGGCCTAGGAGTTTATCCTCTCAGTGGCTCAAATTCCGCCCTCTAGAGACTTAGGCAACTCAGCTTTGATGAGATGGTGCAAGTTGAGGGATTGAAAAAGGGGGTTAAGTCTGGAAATTTGATAGTGAAATTGAGGGAGAATGAGGTAGAGTTCGTGAAGAAAAAATGTTAGAATCCTCGGGTTTGGGTGGAATCCGCCCCCTGCCCAGGATTTTATCCTCGACTATATCAGATTTCCACCCTCATGGCATAAACAATTTGAGGCATCTCTTGATGACGTGATGAAGGATAGGTGAATAAGGAAAGAAACTATGAAGTGGATGATGAAAAGAAGGAAACAAAGTTGAAATTTTGTTGAAATGAAAATGCAAAAATCCCTGGGTGGGGGTGTTATCTGCCCCCCACCCAGGATTCTAATCCTCATCATGCCCTGATTTCCGCCCAGCTAGTGTGGGAATGCTTGGGACCCCTCCAATCTCCGCCATTGAAAAGGTGGGGTTAGGTGGCCCGCCTTTAGTCACCATGAGCATGGAAGAAAGAGTGAAGCATGAAAGGAAGAGTTGAGTTTGAAAATTTGATGAAGGATCCAAAATCCTTGAGCAGCTGGGATTTCCGGCTTATAATAGGAGGCTCAAAGCATGTCTTTTTCCTTTTAACTTGCAAAAGATCCAAACAAGGTGAAGACTAAGTAATCAGCAAGCTCTGGTAGAGCTATATGTTTTGGCGGAAATTCAATGAGGAAGAGGAAAATTCCTCAATGGGTAGCGGATTCCACCCCTCAAGGAGGGGAGGATTCCTCTCTCAAAACCTTCACCCCTATGTGAAACCAAGATCAGTAATTCAAAACAAACACACTGCAATAACAATCAGACCTCAGGAAAAGGAATGGCAAGATTGAACTAAACTAAGTTTTTGTGGAGGACAGAGTGGTGAGAGGAAGTTGACTTGCATAGAGATGTGAACTTGAGAAAATGAAAATCCTCATGCCTATGACATTTCCACCCTGCTTTTGTTCGGCCCAAATTTGAGATTTCCACATACTTTTCATTGAGTCCAAATTTGGACCCATGTTTTAATTGAACTTGTTCTTTATTCTATAAATGACGGAGAAACTACTTATGTCTTTTGCAAATTCATATCTTCTGCAGGTTTTTTAGATTATTTTATATCTATGTATTTTTTAATATTCCAAAAACTTGACAAGGTTTTGCTGACTCTGAGTTTTTAAAATTTTCAGGGTCTGCCCAGGTATTACCAAATCTGAGTTTTTCAACTACAATCTAGAGTTCAAAATAGCATCTGCTGTAAAACAACGGCTGTGCTTGAGAATGAGGGCAGTGTTTTTAATCTCAATGTAAGCATGCCCAAAACCTCAGATTTTATTTCCACAAATTCATTAATTGTTTCCTCACTAAGGTGCTTTAAAGGCTCAAGGATAGACAACAATATTATAAGGTCATTTTACTCAATTTCCCTTCAATTTGATGTCATTTTAGTATTTTATCATTACTATCTCAAACTTCCAATGTTATAATACTATAAAACACTTCAAAAATGTCAAACCCAGCAATCGAAGTTGTCTGTAAATTGAATCTAAACAAGTATAGAATTAAGTTTTACAAAAACCATCATCACAAAGGATGCACTCCATTCTAAATTCCTTCATAGTCATTTGTCATTAAATTTTAAGGAAATTTACCCAATAACTTTCATGTGTGCAAAATTTACGCCATCGTAAGAGCGAAAATCTAACTTTGCCAGGCTAGCACAATTTTTTGGCAAAGTTCCTTTAGATAAGTTATATTGTCTAGACTTATGCAGTTATTAGAAATTCAACAAAAAATTTCAAAGAAGAATAAGCAACCTTATCTTTTGCTTGAATCCTTTCCATGCACCCTAGGTAGGCCATAGTGACCATGTGATGCAATATTTGTTGTCAAATACAATAAGGAATTTTATATTAGCAGCTCCGCCAATTGCAAAAAGCTCATCAAAGAGAATGGTACTTTTTTCTAGTTAGAAAGTTGAGAAACTGTCATTATCATTCTAGTCAGTAGAAATGATGATATATCAAAACATACATTATTGCACCAAAAGCAAAGCATACTCTGCTCCCAACATTAAGTCTAAGACTCTGTTACTGGGTACATCAGAAGTAAAGTCCTGGACTGTAGGCCTAGCCCAGGTCTGTCCCCAGAACAGACCCACAGCCTGGGATTGTAACTGGGTAACCCACACCCCCAAACAAAAAACATATAATTTAAATGAAAGAAAAGAAATTAAAAAGTTATGATAATAGGCATGATTCAAACAAACTGTATGCCTATCATCATAAATTTTGAATTCAATCCAGAAAACGATATATTCTCAATGAAGCCTCAAAACAATCATGTTGCAAAATGGGAAGCAGCTGCAAATGCAACAATGCACCCAAACCAGAAAAATGGGCAATGCAGAAGAGTTTTAAATTCTCAGCCCTCCTAATTTCTGCTGAGACTGCAAAACTATGAGTACTATAAACTCTTCTTGAACTTGACTCGGGCAAAGTTTTAAAGCTTCTGCCACTGGTGGGAAAAAAAGTCCAAAGTTTGACCAGAATACCTATCACTCTTTTCTGTGCAGGCTAGCTTCTCTTTAACAGATCAGCTTCTCAGTGGCATGGCTTACCCAATTTAGTAGACATAAATAGAAATTTAACGTTTGTGGTTCCACAAACTATTACAGCCCCCTTCTAGAGTTGGATCATACAAAATTGTGTGCCTGCCAGATTCGCCCCCTATTGTGTCCCCAATTGACCTGGGCTGGGTGATGTCTCATTCACCCTTGCCCAAATAAAAATATTAACAAATGCCAATAAAATAAATATCCAACTGCTTCAACTTGCGTAAAATGTGTAAATTGATTAAGATTCTGTAATTCCTTTGATTTCAAAATTCAAAAATGGTCCATTTATATGATTACGTATGTTGTGGATAGCAACATTGAGGAGAACAGTTCACGTAAATATAAGGAAAACCTGTGTCATTGAAAAGCTTGATACCCAAAATTGCCAAACAATTACATGAAATTAGAAAAGCATAAACACAAAATCATATTTGCAAAATCCCAAAAGAACAAATACATATATAACAAAAAACTCTGCGATTGAAAAAAGCGTAGTCTATCAAAAAAAAAAAAATTGGCAAAATCCAAAAAGAACACTTTTTTTTTTCAAATTCAAAAACAACGAAAGGAAAAATCCCCCAACCTTGCCACAGATGACATCGTCAGCAAATTTGCAGATGGCGTCAAGCGTTTTATCAATCTGCTGCCGCAGGGAAGGATTGGGAGCAATACTGGACTTCCTGAGCCAATAATGCCCGACCATACGACCCTCGTCCGGATTGGCAATCGAGCCACCCTCAAGCTCTTCCATGGCCTTAAAAGCGCGTTGAAATTTGGGTTCCATCGCCTCCGCGAATTCATCGGTAAACCCAATTCGGCTGACATCGACATACAATCCGAGCTCCTTGTGCTGATAAAGCCAATCCAGATACCGATTCCACAGGGCTGCAGGCTCCGTCTCCAGCCCTTTCTTCTTCTTCAAAGAAATTGTATCAAGAACATTAACCTCTCCAGCCACAGCAGCCCGAGTTCCAGTCACAAGACGGCATCTTTTAACGCTGATAATGCCGAGCTTCGAAATCTTGGGCGAAATCCTCTGACTGGGAAGCAGGCAACTTTTTGCACAGGTTGTTGTCTGCGTTCCCCCACGGAACTTGACACACAAAGGATTTTGGGCCATCATGGTTGTTCTGTAGGCCTAAGGAGACTCGATCCCCTGATCGCCAGCTGATTTGATGAAATGCAGAGCAGCCAAGCAAGTTTTGATAGACGACTTACGGCCTTACATCGCCCAAAGTTTCGTCTTGTCCGTCTCTGGTATTCCTCTTTTCGTCTTCTTCTAACTGTGGGGAGCAAATTTTGTTTATATTTTCACCGATTTTTGAAGTCAAAACGTTCGATATGCGACTTGTGACCGGGTAGGAAAAAGAAGACGGCCTGTCAGTTTTTTCTTGTGACGGTTTTAATAGAGGGTTGTTATTTTTGTACTACATTCTTTATTTTTTAATAATTTTGGTATATTTTAGTAAGTAGAGAGTTTGTTGGGGCACTTGTGAATGAATAAATTTTAATTGTCTATGGGTTAAGGGATAAAGAGAGCTAGAGTTGATTCATTTTCATTTTCAATTTCTTTAACTTCTTTATCATCTTCTCAACCAAATCTTCCTCAAGCATGTAAACTTATAGTTAAGCAATCAAGTGAATACAATCTTTTTGAGCAACTTTGAGTTACTCTCGTCAAGATCTTACTTTGGGATTTGCTTCAAACTGCTCCAATTTACAAAGGTATGCTTTAGGAAGCTCTTCAAAAGATCATGCTATCTCCCTCTACTAGGCCTATGGATACAAATGCATTGATAGATCATATTTAAGTAGATTCCCCGAACATCACATTCTATATGCATGAAGTCTCACCTTTAGAAATAAGAAACACAGCAGACCCACTAATGATCGTTGTGTATGTTAATGGTATCGAATAGTAGGTGGACTCTCATTAACACTGGTTTGGCTCTCAATATTTGTAGTTTGGACCTAGTACCCAAAATCAATATGGGTTTGAATTCTCTTGCTACATCTTCTTTGTTTATTTGTAGTTTTGTTCATACTGGCAAGACATCTCTAGGCATTGTTATTTTGTGTTTGAAAATTGGACCAATTATTATCCCAACCTTGGTGTATGTTATGCTAGGGCCTTTATCATACAACCTTCTCTTGGGAAAACCTTGGATTCATGCTTTGGGAGTGGCTAGTTCTACTTTTCAAGGTTATGTTTGTTCATAAAAATCAAGTAGTTATGATGAAAGCTGACCCTGATGCCATGCATTTATGTCAAATGGTAGCAGTCAGTCAGGCTTTAGTTAAACCTACCTTTCAGAGCTACATTCTATCACTATCTTTTAATATGTCTACATCTACTCCTGCGGTACCCTCTAAAGTGGATGCCCCAAAAAAAGTTGTCACGAAGAATCTCCTAAGAAAGAGGGCCCTCCTAAAGTAGACCATCCTAAAGCATAGAGTCATAATTCTACCCCTTCTCTTTCTTTATCTCCTTCCAAATTGTGTGCATGTGTTGGTAATATTGGGGTTCTTTAAACTTTACATACTCCTTCATTGGAGAATAGAAAGTAAACCTTGTCCATCTTCAAATTCTAAAAATATCATATGTACCCACTACCAAAGATGATTATTCTTTTGTATAACGAGATCATGTGAACATTGTTAATTATATTATTACTAGTGATCCTTCCCCTATTGAGGATTTGCAATCACGTTATGGTCTAGGGTTTAATATTCTTTCTAAATATGCATACAAAGAAAATAGCCTTGGGCACATGGAACAAGGTGTTAAGATCTCTTTGGAATCGAAATCGCATTCTTTTACAATGGGTTTAGGCTACAAGCCTTCTCCTTTGTCTATTGGAGTTGATGAAAAATAACCCACAGCTCCCAAGAACACTTGCATGCAAACACCTGTCATAAAAAGAAAGAGAAGCAAACACCTATGGAGACCTGAACGTATGGATCCACGAGAGAGGAGAAATCCTTGATATGCAAAAACAAAAGTTGCAATCAATAATGAAAAATATCAAAAAAGGTTACAAAGTGTTATGAGATCAATCCTTATAAAAGGAGATCAAAAACCCTAAAAAGGGAAAACCCTAGGTTGCATAATAATAATTAATAAAGCAATTAATTATTATATGTCTAAAGTTTAGCTTAAGTAGAAAGAGGTAATAAGTGACTTAATAATTAAATCAATATTATTCAATTAATAAGCAAACACTTTATTACTCCAACATTGTCTTCATCCTTTCATCTATCATCCTATGTCTCTATGTCTTCTTCTTGTGAGTGGGCAAAATTTTCTCCACAAGAGAAAGGGTTGCTTCCTACTCCTCATTCTTTAACTAAAAAAGAGCACATTTTGTTGTGGCTTCTCAAAGACCACTTGATTACTCTTCCCCCTCCTACAAATAATAAGTTTCATAAGCATGCTAAAATAAAAGTCGCTTTCTATGCATACCATCAAATGTTGGGTCATTCCACTAGTGAATGTAAGGCCTTGAAGGATAAAATAAAATAACTTCATGAATCATGTGTCATCAAACTTTCATCTATTGATACACCTTCTTCTTCTTCTTTGCATGAGAAATGATATCAAGGTTTACCTCTATTCTATCTTTTTTATGTGCTAAGGATCTTATCATGGGGTTCTTACACCTTTCTGGATGTATTATGTCCCTCCTCACTATGTGACGTGTATAGCTTTATTGCTCATTGTCATTCATGGTGGTACAATGTTGTGTGCAACAATACTTTCTCTATTGCAACAACATAATAGTTTCTAATATTCTTGTCATCCCTTATAGTTGGGGGCAAGTGACAACTTGTCTTTAGATTTGTGCATCCCTCTTGGGGATTCTCTCTCTTCTTTCTTATTCTTCTCTTCCTTATAATATTAGCATAGTAAATATACTAATATTTTAAGGGGGGCTTACATATTCCATTCACTTGTGCATTTTTACATGTGACATCTCTACTTCACAATTAAATCTTATTCTATCTACCTTTGTAGGGACCAATCCACTATCTATTGTATTTGCCTTTGTGGGGGCCAATTTGCCTATGTATAATATTTTTCCTTGTTGTACAGACATCTAGCATTTCTACTTGTGTCAAGCAACTATCGAGCCTTTTCTACTCGTTCCGATGTGATCTAAAGTTGCCCTATCATATGACTATCTAGCCTTTGCTACTTGTATCAGCACAATAAAAACTTATCCTATCGTATGACTATCTAGCATAACACAACTTAATCTCAGTGGTCACTATCTCATGGTCTATATTTGATCATAATTGTTTATCTTTTTTTGTATAGAAATTTAAACATATGCATGACCCCTAGTGATAGAGCAAGCTAGATCCAAAGTCATGTATTCTCTTCAACATTGGTTGTCTCCCTATCTTTTGGGTGCATTCTTCCTTGAAGCAATCAATCATAACATTCTTCTCTCCTTTTTATAATTCCTCCACGTGTTGTTTCTTATATTTTGGGGATGACACAGTGTATCGAGACAACCTTTTACATCAAGGTTTCTTTCACTTTGTTGACTCAAAAATTTTAGTTTTATAAATTATGTTATTATATGTATAGGTAGCATCGTAAATTGTATGCATTGCATACTACATTCAATTCCACACTTGTGTAGTACCCATTATAGTTTTTGCTCATTCTTCTATGTGTTATAGGACTTTTTCAATGCATTTAAGTCCTTTCACTCAGTTTAACTAATGTGGGCCTATAATTATAGTTGTGCCCTCTCTAATTATTTCATTCAATCATCATCTCTTGTATGCATAGACTCTATTTCATTACGAGTGGTATTTTCTACATTTATATTTATCACACCTCAATTTTGTGCACATTTTTGGAATCCTCATGTCCATATTGACTCCTGATTCAAATTTGACCCTGATTGGCTCATATATGGTGGCCCTAGGTGTATGGGGAAACCCAAATCACCCCTTGCATTAGGAGGCACCCATTACATTACATATTGGCTCCAATTTTGAAATTAATCTAGGTCTTTTTATTTCAGGCATAATTCCAATTTTGTGTTGGCCTCCTTCAAGTTGTGCCCTGGAATGGCTAGGTGAGGTATAAGTACAAGGATACCTCCCCCATTTTGGAATCTATCAATAAAATCTTTGATCAATGGCATTATTATGCATCCAAGCACTCAAGTTGTCAATTCAAGGAGCAGTCAAGCATATTTAAACATTCAAGCATTTCATCTCATCATTGTGGCAAGCCTAGCTACCATTATGAAAGCATATTTTTTATGATGTCATTTGAGTTCTTTATGGAGTCATTTTATTGCATAAACACTTATGTGTTGGCATATCTGGTGCAGTGATGGTAAGTGAGTTTTGGAGATGTCATGATGCAGATTTGATCATGGGATGATCAGTTATTATGTTGTCATTGATGTCAACTATTGACATTGTGTTCTTAGTGTGTTGCCAAGCATAGTTTTCATGAATGAAGGGCTGCGGTGAATTTCATTGGTTATTATCTTTATGAGAAACCTAGATGTGTCTCTAGATGTCTAATGCATGATCATTTTTGTTGAAGTGATCTTATGTGAAATTTGTGATCGATTGAAGTATAGCAGTGCAACTGCTAAAACAGTTAATGATAGGTGATAGATGATTTGAATGTCTTGTTAAATGTTTGTTGTGTCTTGTGGCGCGGTGACAGGATATGGTGGTCAACAATGTTCAGATGCTACAATTGTGAGCGCAACTAATTTGAGTGACCAATGTGCAGGATAGGTGATCAGTGAGAAAAGACAAAGTTACTAATAGGTTAAAGTATTTATGTTCTTGAGCGATAGTTGATAAATCTTTGATCGATGATCGGTGTTGAGGTTGTGGTGGAGTTGGTTGAGTTAGTAATGATATAGTGACGTGTCTTCATGATTGGTGGTGATGGTCTAGGATCACATTGTTTGATGCTAGTGTGTGGAGAAGATTCTAGAGGAAGCATGTGTTTGGTCAAAATGTGTTTGACCCCTTGACACAAAATTCTATGTAAATCATTGTATTGGTCGACGCAGTCTTGAATATGTGTTTTGTACATTGAATTTTTTTTTGTGGCATGTTGGGTCTGAGTGGGTTATTTGAAATTCAAATATAGGGCTTGATTAAGGCGGTGGACTTAAAATTTTAGTATATATAATGGATGAAGTTGAAATTTAAGTGTGTTGATTATGTATTGAGCAAGTGCAGTTGTAAGCACAAGTTGTGATCAAGTCAGGGCAAAGTTAAGTGTGTTGAGAAGAGATTGTGTGCTTTAGTGGATCTAATCAAGAATAGGTAGTGCTATTTTATAGATCATTCTTTTTGTTGTTCCCTAACAGTTGCAACAGGTTAAATCCCTTAATTGGGTAGATCTTAAAAGATCTTTGTTGTAAATCCTCTAACAAGGTGACATTTTAACAAGTGTTCAAAGTCCTCTAACAAGGCTACTCTTAACATGGTAAAGGTCCTAACCAGCCTAAGGAAAATCCCTTAACTAGGTAGCACCTAATAGTGCTATTTTAAACCCCTAACAGGGTTAAGCTCCTCATAGGGCATACTTCAGAAGAGTACATCATTTAGTGGGTACTAATTCCCATCATGGTTTTCTCTCGATTTGGGTTTCCACGAGATAAATTTGTGTCAACTTTGTGGATGGATGTGCATGTTTATGATTTTCATTTTTTGTAATTAAGGTTAATCTTGTGAATATTGGTTTAAGTTTAAGAGGTTATAAAGTTGAATTATTTGGTTGATTATTGATTCACCCCCCTCTTAGTAATCTGATCTTAAGACTAACATTGTGATCTTATTTCGAGAAGCACTTGCATTGTCAAGGTATAAAACACTTATCAAGCCTTCGCTACTAAAAACACACTTCATTTCCTTTCATGAAATTTTAATTTGATTTCAAGGTTAATTCTTAAATATGGTTTTGACTAAGACAAACCCCTTTCTTCCAATATTGTTCATGTTTTTCATCTACAGGTGACAGGTGACAAAGTTTCAGATTCAACTACAAGAATTTATAGTTGTCTGATATAGAACCCTAACTTTTTCAACATTTTTTATTAGATCAATGGCACCTCCCACAATCAAGGGAAAGTCTAGTCACCCCCTACACTCTAGGTCATCATGTACAAGCAATTTGAGTTGAAATTTAGTGCACAAGTTAGTCTTTGTATTGGTTTTTCAGACCTAGTTTCAAATTTTGGTTTCTCAATTTGTTGTTTCCTTTGCATAATAAAAACTCTTATTTATCCTTACTCTAATTATACATCTTGCATTTGCTCCTTCCATTTACATAATCAATAATCTATATAGAAAATAAAAACCCTTACACTCATTCAACACACAAGTCCTCTTAAACCTAGTGGGTTGTTTTCCTTCTTAATGTATTGAGAGAAAAATCGGGGTAAGATTCCTAGCCTTGATTATCCATCCTAGTGAATCTCCTACCCCTATCAAAAAAAATTCTTTCAATACATTTTGGTGAAACCGACTCTTTCTTACATACTTCTAATTTTCATTACTAGATCTGGTTTGGGTAGCTTTCATTTTCATCATGGAAATTACTAAACTATATTGGTGTGTTATCTCTCATGTCATTACATTTCTTCTTAATTCCATCTATCAATCACATGGATTAGATAATAGTTTTTTTCATTTCATGTTTCTTGCATTCCTTAGTGGTACTCTTGCATATGGAATTGTGAGAATTTCAAATATTCTTCCCTCTTACAAACTATTTTTCAAGATTTTTATCCATATTTCATGTAACTCTAGATTGTAAATTTCTCAATAGAATGCATGGATGGTGTTAATTTCATAAGATACCTTATTGAAAATGATGAATTGAAATATGACATTGTCTTAAACAACCTTAACACTTCTCCTAGTTTGCCTTTTATTAATGAGCATAAAGATCATACTCCTAACAATACCACATTAGAGAGTACTATATTTTCCCCTCCTAAAGCTACCTTAATACAAGAGCTTAACTAGAAGACTAGTTTATGCACTTCTCTAGATCCTATTCCTTCTCCTAGAGCTTCTTCTCTTTATCAAGGTACCTTCAATAATCCTAATGTGATGCATTTCCTCTATGATTTATCTCTTAAGAAAACATTAAGTATGGATGAATATCTTGATAAACCTTCTTCTTCCTCCCAATGTAAAGAGGATGTGAATAATGATGATAGGGTTCATAATCTCCCTAAAGAGACCAATCCTCCTATTATTCCTCCTCATACTACATATTTCCACAAACCTTATGATAAAAGTATTTATCCGTCTCAACTAAAGGTTTTCTACAATGTAGGTTATGACATTACTTCTCAACAAGGTTATAGTGGACAAGGTGTTTAGTATTAATAAACAAGGAATAAAGGTCCTTATAGATCCTCCTACACAAGTCACTAGAAAAGGTATAGGATTTATATCTCAAGAAAACATAGCTCTTTCTTCTTCAAATTATATTTCTTATTTCTCATTGACACCTAAATGTCCTTCTTTAAGAATGCTTTTGCCAATTCCAACCATTGTTAACACACCTTTAGATGATCATTTGGTATTGGATAAGAGAGATTTTTGGAGACTTAAATATGATACCAAAATCTGATTTCCTTTTTGTCATTTTCCAAAAAAAAAATCAAAGATCTCATAATGATAACTTTCATTGTATTTTTCATCATGCCAATAAACATTCTCTAGCTAAGCGTATTAAATTTAGACAATTTGTTGAAGATTTAGTATATATATGTCTTATATGTTTAATAATAGATTTCATACTCTCTGTCGATATTAAAAACATGCATTAGCACTCCTTTTGCCTATTATGTTTCTCCACACCATGTGATATTAGTATCTTACTCCATTGGGGGTTCTTTGTTTTGCATGGTGTTATACTTTACTTTGCAATATTTCCTTGTGAGAAACATAATAGGTCCCTTCCTAGTCTTTCCACTTGAGGGGAAAGGTTTCTCTTTTCCTTATTATTTTAAAGGATCCATTATCTCTTTGTTGATTTGTATCTTTTATGACATGATGTCCTTCCTTGTAGGGACTTGTCTTGTTTTGTGCAAGGAATTTCATTTTTTTTCACGATCTCTTCCTTGCTTGGGAGTGGATGTCTATTTTAATTAATACGTTATCTTTTCCCTTTCCTGTACACTTGGGGTGCAAGGGGTTTCTTTTCAAACTCTTTCTAAGGATACACTTTCCTTGGCGGTGTGGCATTTTTTTATTATGTGATATTTGTTCTTACAAGGAATTGATTGTCTAGATTGGGGGTTCCCTCTTATATAAAAGGTGTGTATTCTTGATCACAACCTCTTGCTTTTTTGCAAAATAATATCCATTATAAATAAATTCCCTTAATCATTGTCTTAAAAAGTGTCATCCTTCATTAAGAACATATTTTTCCTAGCAATAAGGGGTTAAGAGGTGAATCCTTGTTCTACTTCCCCTCTTGGTCTTGAAGATGTTATTTTTGTTTAGGAACCCCTCTTGGAGGTAGATGTATTGGAACAAAGATCTCTTCCTCATAAGAATCTCTTTATATATTTTGCAAGATATCATTTTTTACAATTATCTTTCATCGGCTTTAGAAAGAGTTATGCTTCTTCGGCTAGGGTTATGTGTACATTGTTGCTTAAGGGGCATCTCCTTGGTGTTGAACGTGGGTGTCCTTGTTCTATTTTTCCTTAATATGTTGTCATAACTTTATTTTTCCATATTAATGAGGGGACATATATGTTTCCTCCATGTGTATTATATAGCAAATATCCTTGGAGACAATGCTTTCCTTGTTTATACTTTTGCATTGTTTTGACATGATTCCTTTGAAGATAGTGCTTTCCTTGGAGTTGTAGACACACAAAATTGGACAAGTGCTTTTAAAATTGCAAAAATCTATAAATGGCTCAAAAATCAATAAAATGCATTAAAATGGATTAAATCAAGTAAAAATGGACATAATTAAATAAAGTTGGACAAAATCAATTAAAATAAAGGAGAAATTAAATAATGATGTTAAATAATTAAATCAAAGCTTAAAGGGGCCAAAAACAATATATAATTGATTTTGATCAATTAATTGTATAGTTGTTTTAATAAAAAATCAAAAGGAACCCATTACCCATACATGGCTAAATTTAATTAATTAATTGAATTTAATAAATCCTAATTTCTTTCAACAAAGTGATGAACCAATGAGAATTGAGGACAAAAAGACATAAATCACTCAAATATTTAAATTGTCCAAAGTTTTGAAACCATTTAAAGGCTTGTCCCCTCATTTGTCCCCCCATTTATGGACAATGCAAAGTATTTGACTCAACCAAGGGATAACCATGATTACTTCACAACACCCCCTACCTTTGGACATTTACTATAAATATAAAGCATTTTGGAGAGCATTTCCATCTTAGAACTTCATTTGCAAAGCATTGTTATTATAGGCAATTGAGTGCATTCTAAGAGCAAATTAAGAGCATTTAGCAATTATCATTGTAGTTTCTCAATTTGAGCTAGATTAAGCATTGACTGAGCATAGTAGAAGCATAGTAGAAGCATAATTCTCATTTTAGAGGTGTCACTAGTGAGGATCTAAGTTGAGAGCTTCATTTACCACTTCTTTCTAGAGAACCATGGGATGTTCTAGATTATAGTTTCATTTTAAATTAGATTTGCATTGTATTTTCTTTAAATTGATGCTATTAGATCTTAATTTCATGAAGGTGATATTCATCATCACACAAATGGCACCCGCCATGGGGCTCTAAGCCTCATTTCATCATTTAGATCTTCATTTGCATGCTTGTATTCTCTATTTTCCGTGTTTATCTTGCAAGAAATTGGTGAAATCATGCTTACAGGAGGTCTGTTCACGCTTGAAGTTATTTTACTACCACCTACAATCTCTGTACTCACACGGATTAGCTAAAGATTCATGCCTATGACTATAAAGCATTCAACCTTTGTTTCTTCAAGTCACGCCTGTGACTTAAGGAGTATCGCGTTTCTTGATTTTATTGTCACCTATTTTAAAGCTTTGCTTCACAATTTCAATTAATATTTACACCTGTGATTCTTAAGATATCACTTAGTTGAAATTTATTGTCGCTTAAGTCTAGGCTTTGCATTACAATTTGCAAATTATTATCACACTTTGGATATTTCAGTTTTCGCCTAATGTTAGTTAAAGTGTCGCTTTGTAATAATAATTTTCTGCAATTTAAAAGTTTTGTTCATGCTTAGGAATAAATTGTACATGCTTTTGTGATTTTTAGTATCACCTGTGGCACTTCAAAGTGTCGCTCGATATTTGTAAAATTACGCTTGCGAACATTTTGTTATCGCCTATTTGCTGGACAATGTTACTTTCTATTTTCTATTAGAATTTGTTTGCAGATTGATTAATTATGTCATCTAATTCTCTGTTTGTATGTTTTGACAGTAAATGAGCAAACATCAAAAGGTGCAAAAGCTAGAAACCAGGTTTAACAAAGAAGGGAAGGCACTAGCTAAGAAAATCAAAAGGGAAAACAAAGCACACATCAAAGCTATTCTTGAGTTAACACAAGATGAAGACAATCAGGTATATCAAAAATACCTTGCTGTAATTGAAGCTTACAAACAAAAATTTGTCCCCCTAAATTGGATATTTAGCCCTTAGTTCAAATTTTTGTTTGAAAATTTGCAATTAGAGTGCTTAAAATTCATTTCATAAATCTTTGTGTGGTCAATTTCAATTTTGGTTTCCCTCACTTTGATTGTTAGTGTTGACTAACTTGCTGGAGTATAAGCACATTAGAAGGAGCTATTGCCAAGGTGAGTGAAAAATGACAAAATTCTCTCAAAAATGCCCCTAGCTTTATGCTAGCTACAAGAAAAAGGTATTCTCCTAGTCAAGCTTGCACAAAATATTTACAAACTAGTCAGAGAAGTGCCGCTTGTGCACAAAATAAACTCACCTATCAGAGGTTTAGTAACGCCCGTGACTTGTTTAAAAATGTGTAGACACAGTTAAGGTCACGCTTGTAAAATTTTCAAACACGCTTGTCAAAACTGGAAAGTCACTTAATAATAGCAAAGTGTCGCTTATACATATATAGTGTGCCACCTAACGAGAAAGTAGTTCACGCATACATAAGTTTTGGTCATGCCTACACTCAAGCTAGTGACACCCAAAAATAAAAAAGGGCAAACAGAGAGTATTTACAGGGGAGGTCAGAAAATTTTGAGCACATATTTGAGTACCCTTTTCCGTGTTCTTACTAGTCCAACTTTCAGTTCGGTCAAAAATCATGTTTCTACATTATTGTTGCAAAGCATACAAAGGATTAGACCCCAAGCAATATCAACTCTTCCTCTCCAAGGTTCATGCCTACTTTCACTAGATCTTACTACATTAAACAAACCTTGCAAGTAGATGGGACCTATTTGAGACAAGAGCTCCCTTACCCAGGAGACGATTCTACCACTCCTAGAGTACCCCAAAAATCACCCGAACAAGAAGTGGAAGACAACATGATGTATTATGGTAGTTTGGGTGGTAAAGACAATAGTGGTATTGATCCCACTAACCAAGGTGATGCCAATAATGGGGGCATTGGCATACATAACCAAGAAAATACCAATAATGGAGGGGCAGATCAAAATGCTCAAGGGATTGACAACACTCATAATAAAACTAACACCAAAGCAACAACAGAAGATGCCACGGATGAAAAGGTTAGTGAGGCTATCCAATGTCCCTATTTCTGAAAGCTCATGGAAAAGGCAATGGATAGAGATAGAGAAAAGTACTTTCTAGACTTAGCACAAAAAGGCCTCAAGCTTCCTTGTGACTACGATGTTAACCAACTCAAACTACCAGAAGTTGAGGAGAGTACCTTAGACATCATGAATAAGTAGTTCAAGATGTTCCAAATGCAATTGGATACCATTAAGTAAAGTGGAGCTCCCAAGCCTTTCTCCATAGAAGCATTGTGTCCATTCCCATTTGATAAAAGCTTGGTCATGGTGCCATTCCCAATCAATGTGGTGTTCCCCAAGTATGACAAGTATGAAGGAACGTCGGATCCCCAAGACCACTTGTGTGAGTTTTGTGCATTGAGCTTAGAGTTCATGCATGATACAACATATTTAATGAGACTATTCCTGCGAAGCTTAGGAGGCATGGCTATGGAGTGGTTTTCTAAGTTACCCTCCGACATTAAGACCTTCGAAGAGTTAGCTTCGAAATTCATGGCCCATTACTCATATAAAATCAAACATGAGGTCACGATGATAACATTATGTAACACTAAACAAAAGGATGGAGAGGCATTCCTCACTTTTCTACAAAGATGGAGGATAGTTTTTGCAAGATATCCTAGAAGTGTGCCTGAAAAAGAGAAGATGGATATCTTCATAAATAGTTTAAGCAATGAGTTGAACTATCGATTACGAATGCAATGTCTTAAGACCTTCCAGGATTTGATTGAAAATGGATTAACAATAGAGGAAGTGTTGGTCAAAAGTGGAGAACTAAAATTTTATAAAGATAATAAGAATAATTCCAACAACAATACCTCCAACAATGGCAACAATCAGAAGAATAATTGGTTCAATAGTAATAGTCGGTATAAGAACAACAACAAGGGAATTGTTAATGATGGTGTGGTGGAGTCTAGCAACTTGAAGGTGGTCCCATTTGCTCTTACAAGGACACCTAATCAGGTGAATAATACCAATCAGACATCCAATGTACCTTCCAAAAACATAAATGCCAATAAAGGCAACCAAGGAAATAATGCAAAAAATAATAAATTTGATAAATATTTGGTGCCCACTCCTCAAAGGAACTTCACACCCTTGGGTGAACCCCTAGAAAAGGCATTAAAGACTCTCATGGCTAATAATGTCATTACTTTACCCAGCATTCATCCTTATGAGCCAAATAACAAGCCTAGTTGGCGGAGTGCCAATAGCCATTGTGAGTACCATAGGATTCGAGGGCACACAACAAATGAATGCTTGCAGCTAAAGAATATAGTGCAAGACTTAATCAATAATGGCACGATCACCATTGATGGACCTCAAAGCAATGAAGATCATACAACATTCAAACAACCTTTTTACAAACATGACAAAGGGGAGTCATCTAATGGCAAGAGACAAAGCGCCAATAACATTAACTTTGCACCACCTTATGATAACATTGTGAATGCTATAATAATCAATGAACAACCCCAAAAAGAGGCATCAAATGTCATTACAAGAGGGCAAACTTCTAGAATGACCCTACAAGGGGCTACTCCTAAAGTTATTAGCACTCCGTAGTCCAACATCGTGGTCAAACAACCTTCTACAGCAACAAAACCTTATAGCTTGGTTGATCAGTTGTAAAGAACTCCATCGCAAATCTCTATCTTGGAGTTATTGAAGTTATCCCCTAACCATAAGGATATTTTGGAAAAAGCTCTAATAGAGACAAATGTTCCTACTAACTTAGAAGAGGAAAAGTTCCAAAATATGGTAGGTCATCTTGTGGCACCTCATTGTCTCTCATTTTCCGACCAAGATGACATGTCTATAACCCATCCTCAAAATCTACCATTGCATATAGAGGTCCTCATAGAAAGACATACATTCAAAAGAGCCCTCATTGATGGAGGAGTTGGCCTTAATATTTGTACATTATGTCTTGTTAAATCCTTAGGGTTGTCCAAGTCTTGCATTGACCCTATGAAAAAAATCACCATTAAGGCTTATGATGAAGCTGAAAGGACCTCTAAAGGCATGATCGTATTGCCCATACAAGTGGGACCCATCAAGAAGGACACCAATTGCCAAGTATTGGACATGAAGTTAACTTATAATATTTTGTTGGGGAGACCATGGATTCATGAGATGCAAGCAGTCCCATCCACGTACCACCAATGCATCAAATTTCCATACATGGGTGAAGAAATCACGGTTGGAGGGGACTCAAACCCATTCCAATATTGCAATGCACTCAAACCCCTTCATGAGTTATATATTCCACATAACTAGGAAGGAATCATTCAAAGAGTCACCATTGAAGATGCCAAAATGGATGATCCGGTCATAACATTAAATGCTACTCAAAACCCTCCTCAAACTAGCTCAACGACATCAACTAAGGGAAAGGAAAAGATGAGCTACGAGGGTCCAATTACTAATGAGGGTTCATATCAAACTCCCAAATCAGAGATAATACCCTACAAACCTACTAGAGAAGAAAAAGATGAAGCTAAAAAGGAAAACTACAAGAAAATGGATAAGATCATGGAGGCATTTGACAAACAATGCAAAATTAGTTCAAAAGGAGTAGGGGAATACTCTGTTTCCCTATTTGACATGCCCACATCTCCAAGGACAAATGGAAAACCATCTAAAGAATACTTACCTCATAAGTAGAACTATTACGTCGTAAGAGAGTGACAAAGCAGCATTTGACAAAGAGGAGAATGAAGTCCTTCAATGGCTTTATCATGATGAGGAAGATATTTCAAACACTCCCATGGAAAGAATTCAACATGTTAATATACAAACCGAGCAATATGGGAAATGGTTTGAGATAATGCAAAAGATGGGATACAAGGGAAGAGGACCCTTAGGCCAAAGGAATAGAGGATTACTAGAACCCATTGAACCTACTTGGAGGGCAAAAGAAGAAAAATATGGAGTAGGTTACCAATATAAAGGCAAAAGTTCTAGCCCAATGCAAGACTTTTATCCTCAAGTAAATGCCTTAGAATCCAATGGAGATAGTGATGACTCGCGAGATTATGAGTGGGATACCCTATCAGATGAATCATGTCAAGATAAGGAGGTTATTGCAATACATACTTATGCAAAGATCCCAAGACAAGAAACTCAAATCAATGAAGAGCCTAATATCCAAGATCTTAACATAGGGCATGCACCTACCAATCAAGCATGGATTGAGACATTTTGGGTGCCTTCAGAGGAGGGAAATTCAAATGTTAGTTTTAATCTGCTCGTGGCTTTTCCCACATTGTTTCCTGTAGAAGTCGAAGAGGACTCAAGTGAAGGGGATTTTGACCCTTCTTCCATGGACCATCTCAAGGAAGCTCACATCATAGATCTAAACGATACAATGTATGAACCCTCAAATGAAGTCATATCCATAAACCCTATTGATGACATTTTACCCAATGAATCCTTACTTTTGATACATCTAGACCTCATTGATTGGGACCAAACCGAACCAAATGACTTACTTTATTTTCCAAATGACCAAGCAATGAGCCAATACCTTAATGCGGTTGAACCCTCTTTCACCAAAGAATTCAATACAGACATGATGAGAACAGTGGGGGTCCATTCTCTTAGTCAAAAGAAAAAAATGAAAATAAAAATAAAAATGAAAAGTTCTAGTGCTGAAAACCATTATGTGGCACCACTAGAACCAAAAAAAATAAAGATAAAAGATGTTTCCTATGGTGAAAACCCAACTGTGACACCAAAGGAAGAGAGATTGGATACCTTGCCTAAACATGAGGAAGAAAGGTCACCTATTCTTATAGAACCAATAGAAAAGGTCAACATTGGGACAGAATTAGATCTAAAGTTTATACACTTGGCATCATCACTTACACCTCTAGAAAGAGAGGATTTCATCAAGTTTTTCCAAGAACAAAAAGTGAACTTTGCATGGTCATATGTCAACATGGCTAGATTGGATCCTGATTTCATAATGCATCATTTGAATGTTAGACCTGGGATTAAACCTGTGAAGCAAAAGTTACGAAAAATGCATCCACATGTGGCCCTCCTAGTGAAGGTAGAATTGGAAAAATTGTTAAAAGTTGGATTTATAAGAGCAATAACATATGCTAAATGTATCTCTAACATTGTACCAGTCACAAAGCATGATAAGTCTATTCGTGTGTGTACAAATTTTAGAGACTTGAATCTTGCATACCCTAAGGAGGATTTCCCACTTCTGAGCATAGATGCCATAGTGGATTTGATAGCAAGTCACTCCATGTACTCATTAATGGATGGTTTTAGTGGTTACAATCAGATAAAAATTGCACTTGAAGACCAAGAAAAGACAACATTTACTTGCCCTTGGGGCACCTTTTGTTGGAACGTCATGCCCTTCAGCCTTAAAAATGTCAGAGCCACATATCAAAGGGCCATGACAACTATCTTCCATGACATGATGCACAACTTTTTAGAGGATTATGTGGACGACATACTAGCAAAGTCCCACAAAAGAGAAGAACATCTCCAAATTCTAAGAAAGATATTCATTTGGTTGGAACAATTCAAAGTTAGATTAAACCCAAAGAAATGTGCCTTTGGTGTCCAATCCGGCAAGCTATTAGGCTATATAGTTTTTGCTAAAGGAATTGAAGTGGACCCAAAGAAAGTACAATCCATAATGGACATGGAGATACCTAAGAACATCAGCCAAATGAGATCCTTACAAGGAAAAATACAATCCATAAGAAGGTTTATTTCTCAATTGGCTGAAAAGTGTCATTCCTTCACCAAATTGCTACATAAGGATACTATATTCATGTGGGATGAGGAATGTGATCAATCTTTCACATTATTGAAGACCTATTTGATAAATCCATCTATTCTCATGCCACCAATCAAAGGCAAAGCATTTCTTCTATACATATCTGCTACCGAAAGATCCCTAGGAGTGCTTTTGGCGCAAGAGGATGAACAAGGAAAGGAAAGAGCTATCTACTATTTGAGTAGGAATTTGATCAAATATGAACTTAATTATTCATTCATGGAAAGAGCTTTCCTAGAAGTGGTGTTTTCATCTCAAAATTTGAGACATTATATGTTGATGCATAAGGTCAAGTTAATTGCCAAAATTAACCCTCTCAAGTATTTGTTAAGCAAAACTGCCTTAACGGGTAGGATAGCCAAGTGGGTTATGATATTGAGTGAATTTGACATTGAGTATGTCAATAGAAAGGCAATAAAAGGGCAAGTGATAGCGGATCATTTAGCTGAGAATCCCATGACTTCTACACACACTATTCAAGTGGAATTTCTGAATTTTGCCATTGTAAATATAGAAGCAAAAACATGGAAGTTATACTTTGATGGCTCCTATACTCAAGGACGTTCTGGGGCCGGAATACTATTGGTCACTCCTCAAGGTTACACTATTCCTAAGTCCTACAAGCTATTGTTCCCATGCACAAATAATATAGCGGAATATGAGGCACTAGTCATAGGCATCAAAATGGCCTTATAGTGGAACATCACGGAGCTACAAATTTATGGAGATTCTCAACTCATCATCAATCAAGTCAATAATGAATATAACACCAAAGATGAAAAGTTGATGCCATATAAGACTATGATTGATGGATGGAAGAAGTATTTTGCCTTGATCACTTTTGAGTAGATTCCTAGAGAGAAAAACAGAGCAGTTGACGCCATGGCCACCTTGGCTTTCTTGTTACAAAAACCAAATCAAAATGAGAAGTATGAGTTCTTGGTGGAAGAGTTGGTGAAACCGACATTCAACCTTCCTGAAACCCAAATTGTTTCCCTATTACATGGACATGACTCCCCTTGGTATGAACCTATATACACATATCTCAAAGACCAAGTGCTACCTTTAGACCAATCCCGAGCCCAAAAATGCAATTTCATACGCCAATCAACCCGTTACATAATCCTTTCAGAAACATTGTATCGTAAGGGTCTCGATGGGGCGTTACTTAGATGTCTAGAGGAAGAAGAGTCTAAGTTAGCTTTACAAGAGGTCCACGAAGGCATTTGCGGGTCACACTCAAGCGGTTTAAACCTAGCCAAGAAAATCCTTCTCTTAGGGTATTTCTGGAAGACATTAGAAAAGGATGCTTGCCATTTTGTGAAGATATGTAGCAAATGTCAATATCATGGTGACATGATACATGCACCGGCATAGGAATTACACCCATTTGTTACACCATGGCCTTTTTACCAATGGGGATTTGACTTGATTGGGGTGATCTACCCACCTTCTTCGAATGGGGACAAATATATCATAATAGCAATGAAATATTTCACTAAGTGGGTAGAAGCGGTTCCTTTGATAACGACAATGGGCAAACAGATTTCCATGTTTATCTTAAATCACATCATTTGTCGATATGGTATTCCTCATGCCATAATAATCAATAATGGAAAATAATTAAAAAATAAGGATGTTGATGAATTTTGTGCAACATTTCATATCATGCACCACTCCTCATCAATCTATTACCCTCAGGGAAATGGGCAAGTTGAAGCCACAAATAAGAATATCTTGAAAATCTTGAAGAGGTCAGTCAATAAATCAGGAAAGGATTGGCATGTGCAAATTAATCCAGCATTGTGGGCCTATAGAACTAGCATAAGAACACCTACAGGAGCCATGCCATTCTCATTAGTCTATGGGGCTGAAGCAGTTCTACCATTAGAGGTTGAAATCCCGTCTCTATGAGTGTCATTACAAGGATTGATCACAGATGAAGACTATAGAGTCGCTAGACTTCAACAATTGGAGTTACTTGAAGAACATCAGACACAAGCGTATGAGCACCTAAAAGTGTATCAAAATAGAATCTTGAGAAACTATAATAAACATATCAAACTGAGAGTCTTTTAGGTAGGAGACTTAGTGTTGCGAGAGAACCCAAAGAATTAGGTTGAAAGAGAGAAGAAAGGAAAATGGGAAGCTAATTGGCTTGGCCCATTCATTATAGTATCTTCATTTGGCACAAGAACCTATAAGTTATCAGATTGTGAAGGAGAGGAACTCCAAGAGCCCATCAATAGTATTCATCTCAAAAGGTTCTACACATGAATCAGACGAAAGAGTATAAAGAGTATAAGATGAGAGAACATCATATTTATTGTACATAGTTTAAAAGAGATCTTGAAAATACCAAAAACATTGGAAAAGCACAAAAGATAAAAAACATTCAAATAAGATGTTGTCACGGTGAAAACCTAGCAAATAGGCGCCTTGATGATATGAAAAAAAAGAAAAAATTGAAAAAAGAAAAATACAAAAAAATTGAAAAAAGAAAAAAAGTGCCTTTGTGAAAACCTAGCAAATAGGCACCTTAGTAGCAAAAAAAGAGAAAAGCTTTAAAAATAGAAAAAAGAGCTTGATCTATCCAAAGGGTGAAAACTTGGTAAACAAGCACCTTTTGTTCCCTTAAGTTTGTCCTTCCTAGTCACATGTGTACATATTGCATTTCCAACATCCCATTTGTAAACCATCATTGCATTTGTCATTTGTATATAGTCATAATAAAGCTTTCAGTCACATTGTTGCATTGCCTACAGCCCTAAGTTTGTCACATGATCGCATTTATCACTTGGGGGCAGGAAAAGATTAGAATTTTGGTATCAGATGGATTCAATAAGTGCTACAATCAGTCACGTCAGAGAAAGATTTATCAAAACTTTCGAGAGAGCGATTTTGGTGAACCTTTGATGGCTATCATTGCTCACAACCCAAGTATTTGATCCTACAACTTGATCCACGAGCCTTCATTGACTTTATTATTCAGGATTAAAAATTGACAAAACACCTTAAAGATTAGAATGCTTTGAAATACTTTTTGAAAATCATGAAAACATGGCAAAACACTTAAAGCTTTCTTTTGATAAATTTTTTAGGAAATTGACTTTTTATCACATCTCTTTAGCTAATCGATGATGTTTCGACTAGATTGGCCATGATAGAGGTGTGATATTTTCTTGCCTTTGAGTGATTGTCTTAAGGAAGATTCATCAACTTATGAGAATTCATCTAACGACATGGTCATCAAAGAACCATTGAGGACTATCTCACAAGAGGAAGGATTAACCTTTACATGTTTACGCAAATGGATCCCTTGGCTATTTAGATCTTCCATAGCTTAATACCAAAAATCCACTTGCAACATTGAATCCATTGACACTGGTATTCAGACTCCCATAGTTTGGTCATCCAACTAGTGAGGGTTGCACCAGGTTCAAAATGAGGTTACCAAAAAGCAATAAAAAGTGGTATTCATATCATCATGATGTGGTTAGTGATGATTGTACTAGCTTTCCGGTCCCAAAAATGCTCAATGATGAAAATTTATCCTCATAGAATTTCTTTGCTAAAACCTGGTTACACTTAGGTCGCATTATCACGTTAGATTAACTGCATTATCATATTAGATTAATTGCCTTATCATGTTAAGTAAATTTCATTTCTTTATGGTTAATTTCCAAGGACAAAGGGGGACACATCAAAAAAATGAGTTGTTTCAAACATCAAAGAAATGGGGGAAGATTAAATTCAAACATTCATCATAATCCTTGATTTTAAAATGCAAGTGAGATTATCTTTTGCATTCATGCATAGCATTAATCATTATTCATTACTCATTTATCAAAAAAAGAAAAGAAATCATTTTCCATACATCATACATTCATGTAAATAAGAGTTAGCATTACATACATCTAAATACTTGAAAAAATAAAAAATATAGGGACATACATGTGCATTTCCATAACACATTTTGCATCCATACATTGAAAAACAAAAAAACATCTTATCAAAATCCATACATCATTGCACTCATTTATCTATATCATGAAATAAGATAATTGCATCCATAGCATAAATCATAAATGCATAACACATCATATAGTTGCATAAAATATAATCTCATAAACAACTCATCAAGATGAATCAAGGAGTATATCATCATATATCATCAAAAAAGTGTTCATCAATGATCCAGTACATGAAGTATATCAAGGTACAATATCATCAAAAGGGGTACATCAAAGCTCTTGATCAATCAAATAGCATGAAATATGAAACAAAGGACATCAATGATGAATGAGTCTGTCAGCAGTCAATCACGATCCTATGGCACCTGGATCTCTACCATCTGGTGGAGGAGGAGCCTGAGAAGTGCTCGCTTCGTCCTGTCTCTGAATAACCATGGCTGACAAAAACTGTTGCAGCAAGGAGGTAACCTGATCCAAATGACCCACAATAGTGGACATATCTATCCTCAGCACCTGCATATCTCAGGCTAATAAACTGATAGTGGGAGCATCCTGTGCACCTGACCCCTGATCCTATGGCTGCTGAGCTGGTGGAGGCATCTACTGTGCTAGAACCTGTTGTGCCTGATCCTGTTGAACATCATCATCCTGTTATGCCAAAGCTACTTGTTGTAACTATACCAAAGGATCTAAACCTCTAGGAATCTATCTAGCAACATCAACGTGAGCCTGTCTCTGAGTTCTTTGCTATCTATGAGCTCTATCTTGTCTATCTACTACTCTAGGATGAACTGTCGGGACTGCATCAACTTGTATATCCCTGCCATCACCTCGATCATGTCTATCACCATGAGGATCTCTATGTCCTCATCCTCTCCTATGTCTGCCACCACCACCAACAACACCACCACCATCACGTCGACCAGGAATAGGCTATGATGGATCAGTAAAATGAATGAACCTGTTATGAGCCCACCAATCCTCATACTCATGAGACATACCAGCATCTGCCATACCAGCAAGCATCTCCCATCTACACATAGTCATACCCATAATCTAATCTAAGGCAAACTCATAATCAATGCAAGGCCCCCACATAGATGTCTTTGCATGTACTCGTGCATATAAAGCATTGCCCTGAGGCATACCCTGCATTCAACCATACTGTCTCAAAACTCTACCAAAGCAAAAGCACTCAATATTAGTAGTAGTGCGCCCAATCATCTAGCGAGGAGTGAACATATAAGATAACTCATCCTCATCCTCTCTCCATCGATCACAACCAAGGTAAGGATGCCATATCACCTTATCAATATCATCTATCTGTCGGTGCCAGTAGTCTAGATGACCCAAATGATGCTGAGTAACCATCCCAGTATATAAAAAAGCATAAGGATATCCCCGCGGCCGTCTCCTATCAGAAATGGGCCTAGTAATGGGAAGATGCTCCCATATCCATAACTGAAGAACAATAGCACCAATTGATAACGCAAAACTCTGTCTATACACTACCTCATGTAAATCATGATAAAGCTGAGTAAGGATGCAAGAACCCCAATCAAAGCATCAAGGATGAGCAAGAAAATCCTCCAATATCCTACCCCATCCGACAGAAAAACCGCAACCTTGTTGGTCAGGAAGGAGCAAACCACCAATCAAGGCACCAAGAATGGCTGGCAATCTCGAAAAAGAAGAAAACTAAGGCCATGTGATAGTATCCCCGTCACCTATAGTGTTGTCCCTGAACACTCATCGACAGACAGTAGAATCATAGATGGAGTCATAGTATACCAACTCTCCTCTGCAAGGGATCCATAGTAATTGATACACGTCCTCCGGCATGATCATCATCTCTCCATAGGGTAAATGAAAGGTGCTATGGTCAGAGTGCCATCGCTCCGCCACTATGGTAAGTAACCCATGGTTCATCTGAAACCATGGTAGATCAAGCAAGAAACTCAAACCACATCCCTCAATCACGCGATACTCGGCTACTGTCAGTGCCTGACCTAAATCAATATCCCATGATGCAACTGAATGGATATATAAGGTAGGAAAGTGAGCCTATGGGCAAAGAAAAGGAATTATATCAGTATATCATATCAAGGAATTATCTCAAGTCAATCTTATCCAAATTATCAAGTAATCACACCCAGTACCATTTGTTTGTGTCTCTGTATCCTGAGAATGAACTAAGTTGTATCAAAATCATATTGGTTTTCACACTAATTGATTTATCCTATCAGTAGCTATCCTAATCAGATTGACAAATCATATTCTGTGGTACCACTATCCTGATATCCTAAACCAATTGTTTTGTTGAAAGCAACATACCTAACCTCATTAATCAAACCTATCATCAAAAGTTATCAAATTCTTCATCAGACGTAATCAAGTTTAAGTGTAATTTTTTTCAAAAAAACTAGCAGGTGTGATTTTACCTATGTCAGGTGACATTTTACCTCAGGCGTTAATGAAAACATGCAATGTGACATTATTCGGGTGTTAGGTGATAGTTTGCATGTTACGCGACAGTGAATTCCGTTATGTGACAACAAATATTTGCCTAGGTGACAGTAACATTGCTAGGGTTTTCATACGCGACAGTATATAGGAAAAGGGGCATTTTAACCTAGCTGTAGGTGGGAATATCTTATTCCTAGGTGAGACCGAAAGTTTCTTAAGTGGTATTCAAACACACAGGAGTGGGAGAGAAAAGCACGGAGGTGACAGTTAAAAGGTCTAGGCGACATTAAATTACCCCTAGGCGAGATTTTGCACATTCAACGCAACGATGAAACAAGGAAATTGCAATAAATGCACCATAAATGTAAAGACAGAGTTGGGAATGATTTACCGGAGGTCCATACTCAGGTGGCCTTGCATATCTCTGGCACCTCTTGAATCTATGCTCACGAATCAACACAACCATCTCAAAATTCACCAGAGGATCAGAGCAAAATTACCAAAGATGAAAAGTAAAAATGAATAGTAAAACAAGGTTTTTCAACCTATTTAAGGAATTTTGACCTAATTTTGGAGGTGAAAATGGTCGTGGACCTATATTGACTAATCAAAACAAACGGGGCATATTCTTAAATCATGACAGATAATCAAATTTTGAGAAATGAAAACATATCCGAGAAACCAAACATCATCAAATTTTTCAAATCAAGAAATT
This sequence comes from Chamaecyparis obtusa, assembly GCA_027943335.1. Taxonomy (NCBI): domain Eukaryota; kingdom Viridiplantae; phylum Streptophyta; class Pinopsida; order Cupressales; family Cupressaceae; genus Chamaecyparis; species Chamaecyparis obtusa. Next base: position 135,715 of record BSBK01003731.1, on the reverse strand, counting down.
AATATGTTTTAATTTCTGAGGGGGCATCAGGATATCAAATGGAAGTTGCAATCAAACATCATGGAATCAGTGGGGCATCATAAAAAAAAAAATTTCATTATCAGAGGCAGCAATCATATCATATCGTATCAGAGGCAGCAATCAATCAATATCAGAGGCATAGTAGTGAACCATCAATCAGGACCTAAAAAGTGATCAAGACATAAGAATCTTTGAATCAATGTTCTTTGTACATCAATTCAAAGAGGGGCATTTGTAGACACACAAAATTGGACAAGTGCTTTTAAAATTGCAAAAATTAATAAATGGCTCTAAAATTAATAAAATGCATTAAAATGGATTAAATCAAGTAAAAATGGACATAATTAAATAAAGTTGGACAAAATCAATTAAAATAAAGGAGAAATTAAATAATGATGTTAAATAATTAAATCAAAGCTTAAAGGGGCCAAAAACAATATATAATTGATTTTGATCAATTAATTGTATAGTTGTTTTAATAAAAAATCAAAAGGAACCCATTACCCATACATGGCTAATTTAATTAATTAATTGAATTTAATAAATCCTAATTTCTTTCAACAAAGTGATGAACCAATGAGAATTGAGGACAAAAAGACATAAATCACTCAAATATTTAAATTGTCCAAAGCTTTGAAACCATTTAAAGGCTTGTCCCCTCATTTGTCCCCCCATTTATGGACAATGCAAAGTATTTGACTCAACCAAGGGATAACCATGATTACTTCACTCCCCCCCCCCTACCCTTGGACATTTACTATAAATATAAAGCATTTTGGAGAGCATTTCCATCTTAGAACTTCATTTGCAAAGCATTGTTATTATAGGCAATTGAGTGCATTCTAAGAGAAAATTAAGAGCATTTAGCAATTATCATTGTAGTTTGTCAATTTGAGCTAGATTAAGCATTGATTGAGCATAGTAGAAGCATAATTCTCATTTTAGTGGTGTCACTAGTGAGGATCTAAGCTAAGAGCTTCATTTACCACTTCTTTCTAGAGAACGATGGGATGTTCTAGATTATAGTTTCATTTTAAATTAGATTTGTATTGTATTTTCTTTGAATTGATGCTATTAGATCTTAATTTCATGAAGGTGATATTCATCATCATACAGGAGCAATCCTTCTACAAATTTCCTTGGATACAATGCTTTCCTTGGTTATCTTTTGTACTATATGGTAGGATTTCTTTGGTGACAATGATTTATTTGGGGCAATCTCTTTGCAAATTTCCTTGGATACATTAATGCTTTCCTTGGTTATAGTTTTACATCTTTCTAATAGGATTCCTTTGGAGATAATGCTTTCCTTGGGACAATAATTTTGTGTTTTTCTTTGGAAACAATTCTTTCCCTATATATTTTTGTACTATATAGCAGATTTTATTTGGATACAATGCTTTCCTTGGGACAATCATCTTTTGGAAGTTTCCCATGTAAACAATGCTTTGCTTGACTATCCTTGGATGGGTTGACTAGCATAATGCAACTTCCTGGACTATCATTTCCACCTTTGCATTGATCTCTCTTTTAGATGAGAAAAACAAGCATAACACTACTTGGTAGGCTATTTCATTATCTTCATCCTCTTTTTCTCATAGATCACCTAGCATTATGCAGCTTGCTAGCATGTGACATCCATGGTTTCCTTTTTCTCTCTTCTATGATCTCATAGCTTTGCTAGTGGGATGGATCATGGAGTCTTGTCACATCTTTGATGAGTGCTCTTTCTCTTCTTATGGGACCACTTATTCTCTTGCAATATCATTCTAAGCATGATACTAATGGTTCAAATATTTGGTTTAGTGAATTCTCTTCAACTAGTTGATTTGGAGCCTTTATTTTTAGTAGTAACCCCTTGTATTGTGTCTTTTGTGTTTTGTCTTTTTTTCTTTTTTTTTGTATACCCTTTCATATGGTTATGTGAGTTGATATCCTTGGATTAGGGGCTTCCCTTGAACTTAGTGATGTCTTACTGAATAGGTTAAAATGGAACCTTAACAATGCACCAAACATTCAACACTATTCATTTGTAATTTGTTTGTTATGTTTTGTAATCTGAAATAGTATAGGTAAATCTGGAAATACTTGAAAATTAATTAGGTCAAGATACATACCTCATCATGAAATTGATTTAGAAATACCTATTTTCTGAAGCCTGTGCGGGGTTTCGGAAGATTCTACAACTAGATCTGGAATCAGGAAGCCGAGACAGAGAAAACCCAGAAAATTTTTTGTCTTTCCAGCAGCAGGTAGTCTTTGATCCTCATAAAAGGTCAAAGGCTACATTTTTATTTTGAAGGTCGATTCTGACTTTGTTCATAGATCTTGGAAGTTTGGCGAAAAGGGTACTCAGATCTGTCCTCTAATTCCTAAAACAATGACTGTAGATATCTGGAAAAGGGAGTTTTTGGGGTGGCTATATAGGGTTTTGCCTTAGTCAAACCCCCATTTTGGTGATCTCCACCTCCATGAATAGCTGATTGAAATAGAATGTGTGTGTATATGTATTGAAAGTGTAATGCCAAGATCTAATCCTCTAGATCAAAACCCTAGCATGAATATGTATGAAACAACAATGCATAGATTTGAATGAGATAGAAAACCATACTAAGCCCCCAAGGCTAAATTACTTCTACCAAACTCATAATCTATAATTTCTACTCCATGATTATATCTTTGAATGCTTGAAATTTGATAATGGTGGATCAAGGAAGAAAGGATCTCTCTTGCTCCAAATATGTGTTCACAAAGATGCTTGATGTCAACAATGGCTTGATCTTCTATATAATCCTCTTGCAACCTTGCATCTTCACCATTCCTTGCTTGCTTGAAATCTTCTTGTTCATGAAATTGCTTCCTTGAGAGCACTTGATCATGAAATTGCTTGGTGAAAATGAATGCAAATGAGAGTCTTTATATAGAGGTTTCAAGGTGAGGCTCCTAGAGCAATGTGATGACCCATAATTCAAATTTCACCTTGAATTAAGGTCCAATCAAAATAACCAACTAAGGAGGGAAAAAAATTAAATGAATTTCGAATTAAAACCTTTTCGCACTTGGATTTGAGGGCCCAACATTGATTTTGGGGCCTGTCGGGACCAAATTTGAGAAAGGGGCACAGATTTTGGAGGAGATCAAAGATGAGCTCGATTCTAACCTAGTCAAGGATGAGCTCAACTCTGACCTATTCAGGGTCAAGCTTGACTTTGACCTAGTCAGGGTCAACCTTAACTTTGACCCTGTGGGCCTAGATCCAGCCAGAATCAAGACAGGAGGTCCCAGGGATGCCCAGAGACCTAAAAATGATACCAGAATGGGACAAAATGTCAGGGATAGGCATAAAATCCTATGATGATTGTGATGAAGGCCATGAGGACCTATTTCTAATTCCCACCTAGAAAATAGATCCATGGAAGAGGGAAATTAAGGAGAATCCTTGGGATCCTAACCCTAATTTCACCTAGAATGAAGAAGATAAGTACAGAATGCATCCTAAATGCAAGTCTATCATGATAAATGTACTAAAAGAGGGTGCTAAACCTATCAATATGGAAGGCTTCCATTTTAAGATGATACATTTAGCCCCCACTTTATCTTAGATATGACACTACGTGAATATCCAAGCTAAAGTAAGAAAACATCATAGTAAATAAAAAGGATATAGCCAAGTCCTCGATGTAAAGATCCTATAGAAAACTGTTATAACTTGCAATACAAAAGGTTAATGAAAATCCATAAATCACCTAAATCTTACTATATGATCATTTGATAAGTGTATAGAGCCCCTTATGCCCCCACTATTTCGGCATTCTACTTCGGAAGGGTGAAACAGGGTGATAAGAAAAACTCTATATATTGGATATGCAGAGTGTTGAAAAGTCCTTTCCTAAACTAATTAGAAGGATTACCAACCTTCCTAAACTAGTTCAAGGAGTTAGGTATTTGAATCACAATTCCAATGCCATTGATGGCACTGAAAATGGAGTTACCGAACTCAAGTTTTGATGAAAAGAGTGGATGTATGTCTAAATGCATAAGAAAGGAAATCTGAGTTTACCCTAAGGAAACCCTAATTCAAACTTATAAATAAGGAAAAGAGAGAAATACTTACTCATTCTTACCATTTGCAGATTTGAAATGAGGAAGCAAGATGCCGAGAAGAGAGGAACTTCAAGTGACATGCCTAGAGATTCTGAGACATAGCCTGGCTACCAGACGATCACTACTTGAGGTGAGTTTACTGTTATTTGCCTTTGTACTTTCCAAATTCCTATTTTTTATAGGAAAGGTTGACTTTACCCCTTTTAGGTCAGCCTTGACCCATTTAGGTTGACATTGAGCCATCTAGGTCAACTTTGACCCATGAAAGTCGACATTGACCAGAGGGTTTTTGCGTGTTTCTGGGATGAGGTCGACCTTGACCCAAAAAGTTTGACCCTGACCCAAAAAATTTGACATTGACCCAGTAAGGTCATCCTTGACCTAACTAAGGTTGACTTTGACCTAGTTCAGTTAGATATGCAGATTTGATGATGTAGATGACTGATATGATGTTTGTTTGTGCTTGCAGGACTTGGTCTGTTTCTGAGAGCATCCCTTTAGAGAGTTGCTAGTCATGGTCAGAGAGAGACTATGCGAGCTTGATGATGAGGAGATAAAGTTACTGAAGGATGTGGGACTATACTAGGTATCAGTCCTTCCATAGATTAGACTACACCGAGCCATGCTATCAGCTATGATAGAGAGGTGGGATGAGGATACATGCTCCTTCCATCTTCCCTCTGGTGAGATCATAGTGACCTTAGAGGATGTCTATAGGATCATGCGGCTTCCAGTCTGAGGTGAGACTGTCAAACCTAGAGAACAATGTGGTTGTGAGGAGATCCATGAAGACACAGAGTATTGTATAGGATGGGTTCCACAGATGAGAACTCGGTCAGATCATGTCCTATTATCATCCACACTGTCAGGCCCTACACCTTTAGTACAGAAGGTGATGCTTTTCATAGTATCCTTGGTTGTGTTACCCAACTCAATGGGTACTATATTTTGTTCACCTCTTACACATCTCATATAGAGGATGGAGAGAGATAGGACCATGCTCTCATGGGGTCGCAACATGCTAGCTTAGCTATACCATGAGCTAGGTTAGCTAGTGAGGTATCAGCGGGAGAGTCTGTCGATATGCACACTCCTACAGATTTGGATGTTCGAGCATTTCACACACATCCATAGGGAGTTCCAGTGATGGTAGATGTGAGCACAACAAGAGCCTTCATGTATCCCTTGAGAGATATTTGGTAGTTTGGAGATATGCTCTACTAGAGAGTACATCTAAACCACATTGCGAGCACTGATGTGATATGGAGACCCTACTGTCAGATGAAAAAGTGGCCTGATACATGATTCTAGATGAGACATTCATAGCAGTGTAAGATGCTAGAGGGTCATCAGAGTCATATAGTGATGCCCTACTATTATGATCGGGTAATGAGGCAGTTTGGCCTATTACAGGGAGTCCCTAGAGTAGTACCTCGTTATGTACATCTGACAAGATACTATCAGAGACCCAGTGCCATATGCTGACCATCGATAGCAAACATAGAGGATAGCGATGCAGAGGAGGTAGAGGACATTGAGGTACCATTAGATGTAACCTATTCAGGCATGAGCCAGGATTACATCAGGTACTAGAGTTTGCAGGGGATCCATCCTATCTTTCCTGAGGATTATCCTACAGGTGACCCGGGATTTACAGAGGGCATACATCGAGATAGTGGAGCCACAGGGGAGGATGAGGATATCAGAGATGAGGAGGAGCACATCTTTGAGGGAGATCCCATGGAGGAGGAGAGAGCAGATAGAGTAGAGGAGACAGCGGAGGACATGTCCCCAGCTGGTGATACTGGTGTAGATATACCTATTACTCACGCATCACCACTAAGATCACGATGGCCCCCACGGCCCCACACAGAGACACCACCATCGAGACCTAGATATAGTGAGTGTGGAGAGAGTAGTCACTCCATGCCCCCACCATCTAGACACTTTAGTGATGTCCAGGAGGGAGACCTAGGTATGAAATATGAGATTTGATTGAATATGTGATTTGATTTGAGATAAATAGTCCACTAGATTGATAAAAGCTTTCTTTCTACAGCTAGCATAGCGGAGTGGAGGAGCTTTGTATCCGAGATTCTCAAGGATACAATTATATCCTACCAACTACCAGCCAACAAGCGAGAGTCTTCCATTGGTCACAGAGATCCCGGTAGGCATGTCGACATCTTTGCATGCATCCAATAAGAGCTGAGATTATGCAGAGAAAGAGAGGAGAAGCTGATGGCAGAGGTACAAAGTCTCTGAGGATGTTCACATGGTATGAGCATATCCAGGAGCCATACACGGACACACAAATCTTCATCTTCCCAACACAGAGTAGAGAGATCCGGGATCCATCGGCCATCAGAGCGACATAGTGATAGACATAGTGATAGATAGGGCCATTGGCCACATATGTATCAAAACTTGAAAAAATCTTTTTGATAAATGAAAAACTTTCTCTACTGATTAGTTCTATGTTTGATTACGATGCTTTCTTCAATATAAAACTTAATAGAAAGAAAGAAAGAAAGAAAGAAAGTGCATAAACATATTCAATATGCAATTTTGCTAAAACTACACAACCTATAAAATAAATCTTTATAAGGAATACATAAATGCACATGGATCAAATGAAATTAAGGGTAATAACATTTAAGATGCATAATATTAATGGGTTCCTTAAAAGAAACACCATCCATATCAGCAAGTTTGTAAGCACCCGAACCAAAGTCTTCAATAACAAAAAAAGGTCCAAGCCAATTAGGGCTAAATTTTCCTTTTTCACCTGGTAAAGCATTCACATTTCATTGGTTCTCATAAAGGACTAAATCACCAACCGCAAATGTTCATTTAATTACCTTATGATTGTATTGTTTCTGAAGAGATATGATAAGCTTTTATATGTTCTAATGCATGTATTTGTTGTTCATCCAACATTTCTAACTCTTGTGAGTGTTGTTCACGAAAAGTATCTTTATCAATTATCCCATGAAATGAAACACGTAAAGAAGATATTTCTAGTTCCAAAGGCATAATAGCATTAGTACCATAGACAAGGTTGTAAGGAGAAGTACCTGTGGCAGTACAAACACTAGTCCTATAGGCCCATAAAGCATAAGTTAATTGAGTATGCCAATCTTTCACATGCTTACTAACTATTTTTCTCAAGATTTGTTCAATAATTTTATTTGATGCTTTAGCTTGTCCATTAGATTGAGGATAGTAAGGAGTTGAAAATTTATGTTGAATCCTATATTTCTCCAATAATTTCGCAACTTCTTTGTTTTTAAAAGATGTTCCATTATCTGAAATTATCATCGAAGGAATACCAAATCTTGTTATGATATTATTAAGGATGAAATCACAAATAACATCTGTCGTTGTTGACCGAAGAGGGACAACTTCAACCCACTTCATGAAATAATCCATAGCAATGAGAATGTAAGTATGTCCTTGAGAAGAAGCCGGTGAGATTTTTCCAATAAGGTCAAAACCCCAAACACTAAAAGGCCATGGAGAAACTTGATTATGAAGCTCACGAGTAGGAGCATGAATCAAATTACTATGTTGTTGACATTGAGGACATTTATTAACAAACATAAAATAATCATGTTCCATTATTTGCCAATAATATCCCATTCGAAGCAATTTATTAACCAGGGATTTTCCACCAAAATGTCCCCCACATGAACCAGAATGAGCCTCTGCTAAAGCTATAGGAATTTCAGTTCTATTGAGACATCTTAATAATAATAATCCTTCATAAGAGCATTTGTAAAGCATATCTCCTAAAATTATGTAATGTGCTACAAGTTTCCTAATATGATTACACATGTTCCTTGTTGCTGATTCAGGAAAAGTACCGTCCTTCAAAAAATGAAAAATATGTGAATACCATTCATCCAAATGCAAATTAAAATAGTCAGGAGTAATCTTGCCAAAAATTGCAGGGCATTTAAGAGTTTGTATAGTAAATTGAAAGTTTTCAGCATTGTTCTCAAGACAAACCAAGGAAGCTGCACTTGCCATAGCATCTGCATGTCGATTATCCTTCCTAGGTAAAGTCTGAATCGTATAAGAGAAGAATTTGGAAAGCACATCGAGAGCTAAATCTCTATATTGTGCCATTTTAGTATTCTTAGTCTGATATCCTCCTTTAATCTGTTCAACAATCAGTTGTGAATCTCCATATATTTGTAAATGTTTGATATTGAGGGATGAAGTTGCTTGTAGTCTAGCTATAAGAGCTTCATACTTTGCAATGTTATTAGTACAAGGAAAGGTTAATTTATATGATAAAGGGATGGGTTTTTTCATAGGTGGAATCAAGATGATACCCACACCAGAACCTGTCTTACACTTAGACCCATCAAAATATAATTCCCAAATATCATCCTGTTGAATAGATAGGATATTATCATCAGTAAATTCTATTGAAGTAGAACATTTATCGAAATGAGGACAAGGAGCTTAAGCTAGATAATCTATCAATGCTTGTCCCTTAATAGACTTATGAGAAATAAAATTAAGATAAAATTTGGTAAGCAACATCACCCATTTTTCCAACCGACCAGAGAGATCAGTTTGTGAGAAAAGATGTTTCAAAGGATCAAATTTGACAATCACATTAACTTCATCATTTATGAGATAATGTCTGAGTTTCTGACATGCATAAACTACAACTAGGCATTGTCTTTCTAAATCTATACATCTTGTTTCATAATCAAGTAAAGTCTGACTAATGTAATACACAGGTCTTTCTTTACCATTATCATCAATTTGAGCTAACAATGCACTCATGGCCTGTGGAGTCGCTGAAGTGTATAACTGAAATGGTTTATCAAAATTAGCAGGCTGCAAGATAGGAGGATTCACAAGATACTCCTTAAATTGCTTAAAAGTTTGTTTACACTCATCATTCCAAGAAAAAGTAGTATCCTTTCTAAGCAAGGAAGTAGAAGGGATAGTTTGGCCCGCTAAATTAGAAATAAAGTGACGAATAGCTTGGATTTTTCCTTGTAAACTTCGTAACTAAGAAATATTCTTCGGAGGAGGTATATTAACAATAGCTTCAATCTTTTCAGTGTCTACTTCAATACTTCCCTTAGAGATTATAAATCCTAATAATTCACCGAAATCAACTCCAAAGTCACATTTCTTAGGATTCAATCTCATATTATAACTTCTAATTCTTTCAAATATTTGTCATAAAATAGTAACGTGATCTTCTCTTTGTATAGATTTTGCCAAGATATCATCCACATAATCTTTAAGAATCTTATGAATGTAATCATGAAAAATCAGGGTCATAGCCCGCTGATAAGTTGCTCCCACATTTTTTAATCCAAAAGGCATCATGACCCAACAAAAGGTTCCCCAAGGTGTTATAAATGTAGTCTGAAATTGATCTTTAGGAGGGATAAAGATTTGATTATATCCCAAAAAATCATCCATAAAAGATAACAAGGCATGGCCCGCTGTTGAATCCACAATCATATCGATATTAGGTAATAGGAAATCATCTTTCAAGGATGCCTTATTTAAATCTCTAAAATTAGTACACATCCTTATCTTATTTTCTCCTTTTGACATGGGCACAATGTTTGAAATCCAATCTGAGTAGTCAATAGAATGGATAAATCCATAATCCAATAATTTCTCAATTTCACCTTTGACTAATAAAGCGATTCGTGGATTCATCTTTTAATTTTTTTGTTTCACAGGTTTCATATTTGGCTTTAAAATGATGTTATGAGTAATAGTCTTAGAATCTATACTTGGCATATTTGAATATGTCCAAGCAAAAATATCCTTAAATTCAAGCAAAAGGGAAACCATCTGATCATGTTCATCCTGGTTCAAACATTTTCCGATTTTTATCATCCTTTCAGAGTTGTTTTCATCTACTAGAATATCAATAGTTTCAGTGATTAAAAAATCACTTCTTATCAGAGAATCCATTGGTAAAGGAAGAGTATCCTATTCTTCATGTTCTCCAAAGTAAGCATCATTTTTTAAACAATAAGGCTTTCCTCATTTGTGATGAAACTTAGGTAAATCCTCATAAACCCCTAAAAATTCCATTAAGGCTTCATCTTTAGGAAAAATATCCAAAGAGGATTGTTGATTAAGATCAATAAGCAATGGGTTAACTAACTTCAATTGTCCACTACAAATATGATTAAAATTAAGAGGAAAAGATGATGGTTGTCTATAAGGATTGAATCCTAATCCATATGTATGATCATAAACTTCATTATCCAAAGGTACTTGTATACCTTGCTCATATTTACCACATCATTTCCCATTAAATCCTGATTTCTTAAGAAAATGATAACCAGGACCATATCAATCAGTCATGTCAGAAGGAGTCCAAGGAGTGGTGTATGTCACAATGTCATAACAATCAGGCTTTATAGTTTCAATCGTTTCATTAATCGAAGCGGCAAAAAAATTACTTTTTAATTCTTCAAAAAGTGACGAAGAAATAAAAACTTTTTTCTCAAATTCATTTTGTTGCTTCATGAATTCCAAATCAGAGACCTTATATTCTCCAATAAAAGTAGGATTAAAATCCAATGTCCCCCAATCATCTTTAGTCAAAGAAGAAGAAGATGGAGCTTCTTGTTGTTGAATCTCAGGTTGTTGTATCTTTGATTATTTTTCAATCTCTTTACTAGGTTGAAGAGGTTCAGAGATTTTGGCATATTCTACATTTAAGCAAGGATTCGGGGCATCATTTGCATGTAATGTATACATTAAATTGTTATAGATGAACCTAACCTTGCGATGAAGAGTAGAAGGAACTACATGCATAGTATGTAACCATGGTCTTCCTAAAAGAAGGTTATAATTGAGAGGTCCAGGCATAACATGAATAGGATTATTTAGAATAACTAGACCGACTTTAATAGGTAAGGTAATAATGCCCAAAGTTCTTTTCACAATATTGTCAAATCCATGTATAGGAACATTATCAGGTTGAATAGTAGTAAGATCAACCTTAATTTCCTTGAGCATATCCATGCTACAAACATTAAGTCCAAATCCATTATCAATTAAGGTTCTTCAAATGATACTCTAATTAATAGAGACATCCACCATAAGAGCATCATATTGATTCTAAAAATCTAAGGAAGGTAAATCATTGTCAGAAAATATAGTAGGAGGTACAGAAGGCATAGTATGCATACAATCCAAAATAGAATGAATGTTCTCTTGATTAGGAGGTGAAGTAGGAAGAGTAGATAAAGTTTTTTGCAATGCCTCATGATATGTTGGGGAGGTTTGAAGTAATTCCCATAAAGATATCTTAGCAGGAGTAGCACACAATTGGTCAACTAAGTTATACTCCTTAAAGGTAGATGGATACCTAGGTGCTTGAGGAAGCATAGGTTGAGAAGGAGGTAAAGAAACTGGAATAGTAGGTTGAGGGTTATTCCATGTGCGATAGGCATGTGAAATAGAATCGATGTTATCAAAGAAATCCAAAGGATCTCTAGGTTTACCCTTAATTGTTATACGAGGACATCCTTTTACCATCATCAAAGGTGTAGGATATATCATTTTAGGTTTATCAATGTTACAAAGAGTGGGACATGAAGGTAACCATGCACACACCCTATAGTAAAGGTCTATTGGAGAGGTTGTGGAGGAGAGTGAAATAGGAATAGGATCCATGGAGATCATATTCTAACCATTTTTATCCTCACTACCATGTACCTCATTAGGGAATCTATCATTTTGCACAATAAAGGCCTCATCAAAGTACTCAAAACAAGAATCATACATGTTGAATACAAAGAAAGAACTAAAAGCATGAAAATATAAATATTTTTGTATTTTTAAAGGAATTTTGTAATTTTTTTTGTATTTTTCAGATATAAATGCAAGAAATCTAATCTTATAAGCATGCAAGATTTAAATCTAACACCGTAAAAGAAAGAGTTCTTGTAAACGGGTTCACCAAAATGAATAGGTTAAAAATGGAACCTTAACAATGCACCAAACATTCAACACTATTCATTTGTAATTTGTTTGTTATGTTTTGTAATCTGAAATAGTATAGGTAAATTTGAAAATACTTGAAAATTAATTAGGTCAAGATACACACCTCATCATGAAATTGATTTAGAAATATCTTTTTTTGAAGCTTGTGCGAGGTTTCAAAAGATTCTGTAACCAGATCTGGAGTCAGGAAGTTGAGACAAAGAAAACCCAGAAAATTTTTGTCTTTCCGACAATAGGTAGTCTTTGACCCTCATAAAAGGTCAAAGGCTACATTTTTATTCTGAAGGTCGATTCTGACTTTGTTTGCAGATCTCAAAAGTTCGGTGAAAAGGGTACTCAGATCTGTCCTCTAATTCTCGAAACAATGATTGTAGATATCTGAAAAGGGGAGTTTTTGGGGTGGTTATATAGGGTTTTGCCTTAGTCAAACCCCCATTTTGGTGATCTCCACCTCCACGAATAGCTGATTGAAATAGAATGTGTGTGTATATGTATTGAAAGTGTAATGCCAAGATCTAATCCTCTAGATCAAAACCCTAGCATGAATATGTATGAAACAACAATGCATAGATTTGAATGAGATAGAAAAGCATACTAAGCCCCCAAGGCTAAAGTACTTCTACCAAACTCACAATCTATAATTGCTTCTCCATGATTATATCTTTGAATGCTTGAAAGTTGATAATGGTGGATCAAGGAAGAAAGGATCTCTCTTGCTCCAAATATGTGTTCACAAAGATGCTTAATGTCAACAATGGCTTGATCTTCTATATCATCCTCTTGCAACCTTGTATCTTCACCATTCCTTGCTTACTTGAAATATTCTTGTTCATGAAATTGCTTCCTTGAGAGCACTTGATCATGAAATTGCTTGGTGAAAATGAATGCAAATGAGAGTCTTTATATAGAGGTTTCAAGGTGAGGCACCCAGAGTAATGTGAGGACCCATAATTCAAATTTCACCTTGAATTAAGGTCCAATCACAATAACCAACTAAGGAGGGAAAACAATTAAATTAATTTTGAATTAAAACCTTTTCGCACTCGGATTCGAGGGCCTGACACTGATTTCGGGGCCCGTCGGGACCAAATTTGAGAAAGGGGCATAGATTTTGGAGGAGGTCAAAGATGAGCTTGATTCTAACCTAGTCAAGGATGAGCTTGACTCTGACCTAGTCAAGGTCAACCTTGACTTTGACCCTGTGGGCCCAGATCCAGTTAGAATCAAGATAGGAGGTCCCAAGAATGCCCGGAGACCTAAAAATGATACCAGAATGGGACAAAATGCCAGGGATAGGCATCAAATCCTATGATGACTATGATGAAGGCTAGGAGGACCTATTTCTAAGTCCCACCTAGAAAATAGAGCTATGGAAGAGGGAAATTAAGGAGAATCCTTGGGATCTTAACCCTAATTTCACCTAGAATGAAGAAGATAAGTGCAGAATGCATCCTAAATGCAAGTCTATCATGATAAATGTACTAAAAGAGGGTGATAAACCTATCAAGATGGAAGTGATTCCATTTTAAGATGATACACTTACCGCTTCATGTCTTTCCCATGATCTCATCTCTTTTGTATCATATTTCTTTCTTCTACTTTATCATGTGTATGAGTTTAGACTCGCACCCCTGCTAAAGTGGGGGATAAATAAAGTATTGTAAATGTACCTATTTTCTAGTGTGTCTTATTCCACACTTGTGTAGTGCCCATTTTAGTGTGTGTTCATTCTTCTATGCATTATATCAATTTCATTATGCATTTAAGTTCTTTATCTTTGTTTAATTAATGTGGGCCCTTAATTATAGGTGTGCCCTCATTAATTATTTCACTCAATCATCATCTCTTGTGTACATAGGACCTATTTCATCATGAGTGGTCTTTTTTATGTTCTTGTTTATCACACGATGATTCTACACATAATTTTAGAATCTCCATGTCCATATTGACCCCTTATTCAAATTTTAGCCCTGATTACCTTGTGTAGGACAGATTGATGTAAATGGGGCAACCCAAATTTCCCCTTATATTTGGAGACACCCCTTACATTAAAAATTGGCACCAAATTTGAATTGGAGCTATGTCTATTGATTTTAGGCAATATCCAATTCCATTTTGGCCTCCTTTGAGTTTTGTGCCCCCAAATGGCTAGGTGAAGTATAAGTACAAGGATCCCTCCCTCATTTTGGGGTCCATCAATCAATCTAAACTCAATGACATCATTATGTATCCAAGTAATCAAGTTAACAATCGAGGAGTATTCAAGCATTCAATCATTTCATATCATCATTGTGACAAGCCTAGAAAGTATTATGCAAGCATGTCTTATGTGATGTCTTTTTAGGTCTTTATGGAATCATACTATTGCATCAAAACTTTTGATCCCATTTCAAAAAGTATTTGCATCATCAAGGTATAAGACACTTATCAAGAATCTACTAGTAGAAACATAGTTCCTTTTCTTTCACACAATTTCAATTCAATTTCAAGGTTAATTACTAAATAGGGGTTTGATAGAGGCAGACTCCTTTCTCCCAACATTCTTCCTATTTTTTTTTGTGCATGTGATAGGTGATGGAGTTTTAGATTCAACTATAGTAAGGTTTGATAGTCTACTATAGATCCCTGGCTTTTTCATCAACTTTTATCAAATCAAGGGTGAGTCTAGTCACCCCCTAAACTTTAGGTTGTGTCATATAGGTAATTCAAGATGAGATTTGGTGTGCAAGTTAGTTTTTGTGTTGGGTTCTCATATCTAGTTTTGAATTTAGGTTTCTTAGTCTATTTTTTTCAAATGAATAATAGAAAACCCTTCATGATCCTTTCTCCAATTCTATATATTTCATTTCCTCATTCAATTTACACAATAAATTGTCCATATAGGAAAGGAAAACCCTTACACTTGTTCAACGCTTGAGACCTCTTAACCCTTGTGGGTTATTTTCCTTCTTATATATTGAGAGAAAAATAGGGGTTAAGATTCCTGGCCTCAACTATCCATCCTAGTGAATATCCTCCGACTATCACCAAAGTTTATTTCATTAAATTTATCATGCTCTAACTCCATGGTTGTATGGCTCCCACATTATAACCTTGTGGCTTTGTGGATTTCATGTTCTAACTTTGTTGTCATGTGTTGTTTTTTTTATGTTCAATACATATATTTTATAGGTCTTCACCTTGACGGCATGTTTCCTTAGTTTGAAGAGTTGTCTGCTTCCTTTGCAGTATCCTTTTGGCATCATGATGTTATTTAATTTTAGTACATTTCCTTTAGCATGAATATTCATTTAAGTCATAAGCCCAATTGCACATTTGCATTCACCGCATATTTCCTTTTCCACCTATCATTTTTTTACTATTTATTTATTTGGACACTAATATGTTGCATGCATATTTTTGTGTCACACATGCATCTTGTTAGTGTTCAAAATGGACGCTTATGCTCTTAGGCTGCCAATATACCCTCAGATAGATTTTAGGAGTGGTTAGTTCCAAAATGTATAGGGATCTTAGGGTAACTAGACCAACTATAGGGACAAGACTTCCCTCTTCACTTCTGGCTCTGCAAAACCAAGGTGGGTACACCTAACCCAATGAAAACTACACTTCACACACCAAATACTGGGTCTAGACAACAGATTGATAGTAAGAAAGTACTAAATGCTAACCTCACATTCATTGACTCTCCATTACTATACGATGACAAAACCACACAACCAACTACTTAAAACTTAAAAAGGTTATTGATTTCAATATTTAGGATGCAATAACTTCAACTAGTGTATGCTAACAAAAGAGATACTCATTTAGGCCAGTGCCTCATCCATTGGGAAAGAGTCCTTAGACACAAAGACACACAGATTTGAGAATACTTGAGAATTCATAGCCATAAATACATTTATCCTAATCTTTACTACTTACAAGACATCCTTACATAGACAAGGGCAAACCCATATCTCACCTAGAGCATAATTTAATCCAATCCTAGATTAGAACTCAAGAATGAAGATACATACATACAAACAATATGTAATGAGCCAAAAAAATCAAAGCTTACTTGACTTGACACAAAGGAGAGATAAGAACCAGATAATTGTATTAAGTATGATGAATTCCTTCTATGTATACAATGAACCACAAAGCACCCTGCTTGCAAACTACAACTTAGACTTGCAAATTTCTTCTTTCATTAACAAACACTGAGTCAAAAACTATTATAGAACCCTGGGACCAGAAACTTGGGACTAAGTTTCAACTTCAAAAACTGGAACCCCGACAAAATAAAAAATTCAACATTATATACCACTAGCTACCTTGGAATCCCAAACAGGTTAGGATGCAACAAGCTATGGATAACCAAGGTAAGGGTTAGGGTATCCACCCACCACACAATTCAAACATATCATAAATTAATACACTGGAGGGAAAACCAAGCAACCCTGAGCAATCAGATCTAAAATCCAATCTTCACTTATGGTAAATCCTTTGGAAATGTACTGAAGATCAAGAAATTCCTACAAATTCATTTGATTTGACTCCTGCAACATGCCTCCAGCACTATTATTCATTCTCCCCATGGCATAAAACTCCCTATAATCAATCATCATACTCGCTGGACCACACTGCAACAATCGACACCACCAAACTAATCAAATCTAGCTGTGAAAGCATTAAAAACTAGTCCTTTCTATTGCTGGAAACCCTCTGGAAATTTGAATTCAAACTGCAATGGTTACTTTATGGCTCAAGTAGCAAATCAGCGGTCGACATTCAAATTTAACTCAACTTTATATCGTGACTATTTGATCTTTCCTTTTTGCGGGCTTTATGATTTACCTTTAATAGGAATCCTGGTTTACATTTAGCAACCACATGACTAAGCAATTTCCTATTCATGAAATGAAAACCTAACTCATGCTTAACTTCAGCAAATCAACGAACAAAGGAAAACACTTAACCTCGGCTCATAACTGGCGAACGAGTGACTGAAGGAATTTCGCCAGTTCGCTGAATATTTTTCCTCTCTACCAGTTTATTTAGCTACTACGCGAATGCTTGTTCACCAAATCGCCAGACCTTTTAGCACTTCACCATTTTATTATGCGAAAGAGTGAAACCTTTGAATTTTGTTAGTGTCGCTAACCCTTTATCAGATCCACCAAAAAGACTAAAAAAATTACACTGGGCCCGCATCAAGAAAATTGACGGTCGTTTGAAGTTTGCATAGAGCCAAAGATTCTTTCAGATTATGAGACCACCGTCGAATGGAGAATCTCTCCCTGCCCTGACAACCCCTTGACACTAGATGAAATCAATGGTTGTCTTAAGATCTCAAGTGTCAGAGAAAAACCTTAAGATTATATGTCGACTGTCGATGCTCTGACAATGTCAGAACCCACTGAACTTGTAAATCCTCAGCCCCACTGACGTGTCTACATACCTATAATCCATGACCAATCAAAACCTGACACCTTAGCAACACATGGCAATCGGTCCCACCGTTCTCAGCAATCACTTAACCTTTTGACCACTTGGTGAATACATGACTGCAGGGAAACTCCAAGTCATAGAATACATTACTTAACCCACGTTAGATCAAACAATTCAGTGAACAAAGCCTTTCGCTAAATCACAAAGTCCCTTCTTAACCTTGGGTTACTCTTCACAAATTGGTGAATACATGAAGAAGATTGAGGGCCCACTGATGATCTAGCGAATTAGCGACCAAAGACACTTCACCAATTCACTGCAAAACTTGAAAGACTGCTACTTTATCTAGAGATTCAACGAATACACCTAGTCGCCGAATCGCTAAAAGACTTTAGAACCCTGCCAAAAACCCTGTGAACAAGTGAACACTGCAAACATTTATCGGGACCGCCAAAGATTTAACCACTCCACCAAAGCCTTAGACCAGAAATTGGGCCCACCTTAAATGAGATCAATGGTTGTCGCAAAAGTGCATACCTTTGACATATTCTATCAGATCTTACGACAACCGTTGGATCAACTTTTTATACTGCTCTGTAGATTCTCTGACACAGGACCCTCTGACAAAAGTTGACTCAACACCTCATGGACCAATCAGATACTGCCAAATCTGCACACTTGGCATGTGGACCCGCTCAAAAGGAAAAGCTACGTCACAATAGGAAATCAACAGTGGGTGCCAGATCTTATGAGCCAGAAAGATTCTATCCACTTATAAGACCACCATCAATTTAGAATCTCACTACAGGGCACCTCCATTTCATGAATGAGTGACCATGGGAAAAAGATATCAGTGTTTGCTAGGTTGCTGGATAAAAAGATAAGACTGCCAGGAATTTAGAGATTACGTGAACACTATTCGTTGAACCACCAAAAAGTTTACAAGGCATGAAAAAGTATTAACAATTCAGCAAACACCGGGAGAGAAAATAACCACGTGCACAAAGGGATTCTTAAGTGGAGCAAAAAGGTAACACAAAATTAGAACAGGGTGAGACAAAACTAGGGTTTTTTCATGGCAACAGCTAGATTTTTGAATTTTTGCCTAGGGTTTTGCTGGAAAACAAGGGAAAAAGGATGCAGAGGCCAGGAAAAAGGGGATGTAGCCATGAAAATTTTTACCAGTGCTAACAGTGGCTCATACTTGGGGACGTGTATCTCCTACAGATACAATGAGCAAGCTAGAATCTCTTGGAAGAGCAGACCAACTCAAAACTTCGACCCAAAAAGTAAAAAATAGATGACTATACAAGGGAAAACCTAAACTACTGTTCATGGAAAAGATACTTTAGGAGAAGTAAAACTTTAGGAATTGTCCATGAAAAGGCAATTCCAAAGTACCACCAATTAAATCCTTCAAGACATAAGAGTTTATACCCCATTTGTTTTCAATAAGATAAGGGCCCAACCAAATTGGATCAAACTTTCCATGCTTCCCCTTATCTTCTAACCTTGCATTCCACATCAAGACAAGGTCATCAATTTCAAAACTTCTCTGGGTAGCCTTTCTATCAAAAAAATTCTTAGATTGTCTCTACAATGTCTCATTTCTTTCATGTGCATCTCTCCTTACCTCCTCCAATTGGATTAGCTCATCCATTCTTACTCTCATCTCATCACTCAAATCTTCATCATATGCCTGGATGAACTTATACATCTACAATAAATTATTTTGAGGCAATCTAGCACTTATTCCCCATAACTTTGAGTCCTAGGCCTTCTTATTCTTGTCTAACACTCTCTTGAGAATCTTAATCAGACTTTTATTACTGGACTTAGCCTGGCCATTTCCTTGTGGATGATATGGGGAAGAAAATGAAATGTGTATCCCATATTGCTGACAAAAATTACTAAATCCCTGTGATCTAAAACACATTGCATTATCAACCACAACTACCTCTGGGCAACCAAACCTGGTGAGGATGTTCTGCATCACAAAATCTGTCACCACTTTGCTAGTAGCCTTTCTAGTAGGGATAGCTTCAACCCACTTGGTGAAATAGTCTGTTGCCACTAGTATGTAAGAATGTCCACCAGTAGATTTATTTGGAATCTCCCCAATAAAGTCAATACCCCACTTTTGGAAAGGAGCCTGAACTGCAACAGGTCTGAGTGGCAAATTTCCATTAAATTTCAACTTTCCAGCAAATCTCTAACATGCATCACACCTTCTTACAAACTGATGGGTATCTTTAAAAACTATAGGCCACCAAAATCTAGACCTAAGGATCTTGTGAGTTGTGGTCTTTGCCATATAGTGTCCTCCACACACACCTTGGTCCATTTCCTTTAACAGAGCCTCAGACCTCTCATGGTCTATGCACTTTAGCAATACTCCTTCATTGCTTCTCCACCATAACTCACCATGTATAATGGCATACCTTGTAGATTGCAACTTGATAGTTCTCCTTCTATTTTCATCCATCTTAGGGGGAAGAACCAATTTATGCAAGTAACCAATGACATCTTTGTACCAATCACAATAATCCATATCACAAATGTAGGGCCTTTTTTCTTCTTCTAACACATTCATATGATTTGCAATTAAATTGCTATGTGCCATTAATTTTGCAAGACCTAAGCCTCTTACCAATTTTGTAATTTGGATATCAATATTAAATTCTTGGATCCTATTGATCCATCTACATGTTTTCCCTGAAACTTCTTGTTGCACCAATATATCCTTAATTGCAGCACTAGGAACATAAGCAATCACCTTAGCTCCTACAAGGTAACATCTAAAAGCCTTGACTACTTTAACTAAGGCATAAGCCTATTTCTCAGTAATATCATATTTCAATTCTACTGCTTGTAAGGATTTGCTAAAAAATGATATAAGTTGTTCATATCCATCTGAATTCTTTTGTAATAAAACTGTTGCAACTGTATGACAAGAAGCAAAAGAAAATATCTACATGGGCTTACCATAATCAGGTGTCCTCAAAACTAGAGCATCCTTGATGGCCTTTTTGATATTTCTAAAAGATTCATTTGCTTCTTCATTCCAAACAATCTTTGCCTCTTTTTTCAACATTCTAGAGATAGGGAGATTGACTTCTGCAAAATTTGTAACAAATCTCCTTAGAAAATTTACCCGCCCAAAGAAAGATTGTATTCCTTTAACATTTCTAGGTGGTGAAAGCTTATCTATAGCCATAACCCTTTCAGGGTCAATTCTCACTCCATCCTTGGACACAATATGTCCTAAGAGCTTGCCTTCCACAACACCAAAAGAACACTTTTTTGGATTCAAAGAAATCCCATACTCCAAAGCCCTAATAAAAATCTTCTCAAGATGCTCACAATGCTGATCTTCCTTTTCTGAATATGCTGTGAGATCATCTTGATATACCACTATAAATTTGTTTATGAATTCTGCAAAGGCCACATCCATAGCCCTCTGAAAAGTTTCTCTTGCATTTGTCAGACCAAAAGGCATTCTAACATAAACATATGTTCCCCAAGGGGTAGTGAATGCAGTCTTGAACTGTTCTGACTCCTTGACCATGACCTGATTATATCTAGAGAAACCATCCATCATGGACATTAACTCTGATCCAGTAACCCTTTGCAACATATTCTCCATATTAGGAAAACCATAATTGTCCTTCAAAGAATTGACATTCAAATTCCTAAAATCAACACATAACCTAATGTCACCATTCTTCTTTCTGACCGGAACCAAGTTTGACACCCAAGTAGAATGTCTGATAGGCTTGATGATGCCAACATCCATCATCTTTTTGAGTTCATCTTACATTTTTGGTGCCAAGGTAGGGTTCATAGGCCTTAATTTTTGCCTAAAAGGTTTGGTTCCCTCCTTCAATGGTATTTCATGCTGGAATAGATCTTCTCTATAGGCTTTCAAATCATCATAAGACCATGCAAAAACATGTCTAAATTTTTTGAGAAGATCAATCAGATTATTCCTAGTTTTTTGAGACAAACATTTACCTATGTAAACATTTTTAGGTAATTGACTTGTTCCTAAATTTATTTCCTCCAAATCATTTATCTTGTCAACAAATTTAGGAAAACAAGTCCTTTCTTTATCATCAAATGCTCTCTCAAGAGCAACCAATCCCCTTGGGATCCTATTTGATTTCAATTGTAAAACTTCTTTCCCAAGAACATTCTCTTTTCCATTTCTGATGTTAACATAAGTGCTGAAATCCATCTCCTGACCATCAAAATGAGACTCACACTATAAAAACCTTAGTATATCCTGATCATCAGAGAATACCTGCCAATTCTCAACATTGTCTGGGATAGAAGGCCTAGACTTACACTCAATCCTGGATATCCCTGCAAAAGTAATATCCTCTAGCCTTAATGCTATGTTTTCTAGTAAGTCAACCATCCTATTTTGGCTTCTATCCACCCAATCAATACCAAAAGCATTGAAACCTTCAATTTCATCCCAAACAACATTTCTATATTATTTCAGCCTTTGATTCTTTGATGCATACTTTGATCTAATCTGAGAAACTATTAACTCAGAGTCACCAATCACCCTAAGATGTTTGATCCCATGTTTTGATGCTTGTCTCAAACCAATCAGTAGGGCCTCATATTCGGCAACATTATTTGTGCAAAGGAACAAGAGAGTGAAAGAAAAATTGAAAGTCTTACCACTTAGGGATATCAATAGCACTCCTGCTCTGGCACCTTCCTTTGAACTTGCTCCATCAAAATACAGGGTCCATAAGACATTACCTTCTACCATGTTATTTTCATCATTAGCTAGAAGGACAGGCTTGATCCTTTCTTGTACCTCTCTCTCCTAAAACTTGGAAAAAACCAATGTTAATGTCCACAAAACAATTCATGTTGTCATCTTCATCCTCCTGAATCATATGTGGAGTTCAAGCTTCCCTTGAATCTTTCACACTTTCTCCTTCAATGCTAAAAGTAGAAAAAGATAAGTCACATTGAATACTTCCTCCCATAGAGGCACTCCATTTTCTAGATAACAACATTCCATATTGAGGAGGAATATCAACTACAATAACACTCATAGTTAGTTGTTTATCAGGAAATGCTACTAATTTATAAGGAAAAGCCTTAATGGTACCAATAATTGGCACTTCTCTTGATTCCATAGCTTGGCATCTCCCATGAGGTGTATCTACCTTTAGTCCTAATGACTTCATGATCTCCGCAGGCATGACAATGTTTGATGCTCCTGAATCAATCATGCAATTCTTCAACAATTTTCCATTTATCATTAGGGACAAGAAAAAAGGATCCATTGTCCCTGATGCAGTATTTACAATGTTTGCATCCAAATACCTCTAAGGAATCTTAGAGACAATTTCTTCATTTTTACTGTTAGGAGTGTCATCTAAAGAAGCCACATGCTTATCACCTTTGTTTATTTCTTGGACCTTTATAGAAGAAGCACCATTTACCCAATCCAAGGCCTTGACCTTGTGCTCTTCTATTCTCATCATTTCTAACAATGGAACCTTAATAGTTATTTGTGAGAGCAATTTAGTCATATCAATGGGAACATATGTATGGTTACCCATGTCATCCTTAATCATAGTGACATCTTTATCCTCTACTTTGACAGTCAGATCAGACTTACCTTTGTGTAGAAACTCATCTTCCTTTTGAGGTATGGGAACAACTATCTTTGGTGTCTTTGCCTTACCTTAAGGTATTGTAGTAGGTCCCATCTTCTTTTTTACTTTAACCTTACTGACAACATCGACATCTTTCTCCCTTTCCTCATGCTGTTGTGTACTCTTTTCTGATTTCTTGATAAACATACTACTTGGTTTACCATTTGTGCTTCCAATTGCCCTATTTCTCAAATTATAATTGCTCTTGGCTTGAGTGACCATGTCTGCAGTGATTTGAGCAATTTCTTCATCAGAGGGTCTCCTTAAGGAAACATGTTCCTCACACTTCACTGTACCACATCCAACATCATCAAACTCTTCTTCCTCACCATCAGTAGAGCCAACCTCATCTCATGCATGTGAAGAAGTCATTGCACAACCACTCTGATCATATTGTTCATCATGTTCTTGATTTTCAGATAAATTCAGAGCAATAACACAATGCTCTAGACCATGAGGAGATTGACAAGCAATACACCATGGGACATCATCATTCATATTGACTGAATTTATCTGCAAAGGATCAGGAATCCTATCATTAGGCCTATCCCTCTTAATTGGAAAAATGGGCTTGCCATCCTTCCACTGAGCATTGTATGGGTAATTCTGCATTCTTGGTTGCTTGCTAAAATTACTTGAAACAGGCTGGTCATTTGTTACAACCCTATTGTTTCTTTTTTCATCAGGCTTTAGATCCTCTAAAGCACTTAGAATCTGCTTTAGATTATCCTCCTCCTTTGGCTTAGAATTAGCAGACCTTCCCATCTCTTTCTTATTTTGCACTTGAGGCCTATAATCATCTCTTCTCCCTAATTTTCCTGATATCCTTATATTACTTTCTATGTTGATAGCCAACTTGTAAGCCTCCCCAAGATTTCTAGGGTTCTTATCCCTTAAGAGGTAACCCATCTTTGCATCAAAAGCATTTAAGTATGTCACGAGACATACTCTGTCATCTAACCCGATAACTTGCAGGAGCCTATGCATAGCCTTTTGGAATCTTATATTAAATTCAAGTACCTCTTCATTTTGATTTTTCTTTATGTTATTGAATTCATTCAAAATAAAACCCTCATTTGTTTTATCTCCATAATGCTCCTTGAAAAAATTCTTAAATTCATTCCAAGATCCTATACTAGCTTGGGGCAATCCTCTAAACCAATCCCTAGCATCCTCGGTCAGAGATTGTACAAATAGCTTCATTACAACATCATCAGGCTCAACATTATAATCATCTATTACATCCATAAAATTTTTATATGCTCCTCACATGTAATGACATTGTTTCCAGTAAACTTAGGAAGCTTCTTTCTAATTTCATCAGGAATTACATTAGGATAACCAGGAATACCAAAAAAGATAAGTTGTTTGTACCTTTCATGAATAGGAACTCCATGTGGTGGATCCATTCCTTGAGATGTAGATGTCCTGGTGTTTGAACCAACAGGAATTTTAGTAGCACCTGGAATGCCATTTGTTTGAGCTGCAGGGTTACCATGATTTCCACCTTGTCCCAAAAACGAAGTAGCAACATTTGAAGGTCCTGAGGTATGCTTGAGAAAATCAATCTTCTTCCTCATTTCTGCAGTAGTGGCCTCTAACTTTGCTTTCTCTAGTTCTTTAGCCCACATTTCTTTTTCTTTTCTAGCCTTCTCAAGGTTTGCATCTAATCTCAACCCTTGCTCTAATGGGATTTCCACATGAACTTGTTCATTGATCTGAACTCCAACAACTTTCTATTTGCCCTTATCTCTAGGCCTAGTTATCTCATGTGTTTTGTACACAATAGGCTATTCCTCTATTCTTTCAGGCTATGGAACAAAATTAATTACCTCCAAATCTAGCAACTGCCTCTTTAGCTGATTAGCCCTTATCATGGCTTGTCTTACTCTATCCTCTTTGTCCTTTTCTCTTTATTGTCTGATAGCAACTTGTTCTTGGACTCTTCTTTCCAATTCATAGACCTCCTCAAAGATCTCATCTGATTTCGGGAGAGTAGTCTCAGACTCATCATCTCCCACTTGAAATTCATCCTCATACTGGTTTAGTCCCAAATCAACAGCCTCTTCATATTCTAATATATTTTCTTCTTGACTAGGCTTGGTTTGAGTTTCTTGTCTTGTTTCTTTTTTATTTCTCCAAGTATGAGAAACACTTCTCTTCTTCTTTCCTCCCCTTGTCTGACTAGGCCTGGAAGTGCTTGGAATACCTTCTTCCATTATGCTTTCGGGAAGCTCCTTTCTTTGGGACCTAGTACCTCTGTAACTCATTCTATAAATAGCCTACTGACCAACACTACTGCAGAGATGTTTTGAGTCACCACCCAAGTATATTGGGAATTTTACAATATAACTTCCTCACTTAATAAATATCCAAATGAGTTGACAAGACAAGGGACAAGAATAACCCTATTTTTTCCAATGATGACCTACTGGTTATTATAAACTTGTGTAAAATTTCCCCAGTAGAGTCGCCATCTTGTTGGTGTTCAAAATGGATGCTTATGCTCTTAGGCTGCCAATATACCCTCAGATAGATTTTAGGAGTGGTTAGTTCCAAAATGTATAGGGATCTTAGGGTAACTGGACCAGCTATAGGGACAAGACTTCCCTCTTCACTTCTAGCTCTGCAAAACCAAGGCGGGTGCACCTAACCCAGTGAAAACTACACTTCACACACCAAATACTGGGTCTAGACAACAGATTGATAGTAAAAAAGTACTAAATGCTAACCTCACATTCATTGACTCTCCATTACTATACGGTGACAAAACCACACAACCAACTACTTAAAGCTTAAAAAGGTTATTGATTACAATATTTAGGATGCAATAACTTCAACCAGTGTATGCTAACAAAAGAGATACTCATTTAGGCCAGTGCCTCATCCATTGGGCAAGAGTCCTTAGACACAAAGACACAGATTTGAGAATACTTGAGAATTCATAGCCATAAATACATTTATCCTAATCTTTACTACTTACAAGCCATCCTTACATAGACAAGGGCAAACCCATATCTCACCTAGAGCATAATTTAATCCAATCCTAGATTAGAACTCAAGAATGAAGATACATACATACAAACAATATGTAATGAGCCAGAAAACTTAAAGCTTACTTGACTTGACACAAAGGAGAGATAAGAACCAGATAATTATATTAAGTATGATGAATTCCTTCTATGTATACAATGAACCACAAAGCACCCTGCTTGCAAACTACAACTTAGACCTGCAACTTTCTTCTTTCATTAACAAACACTGAGTCAAAAACTATTATAGAACCTTGGAACCAAAAACTCGGGACTGAGTTTGAACTTCAAAAACTGGAACCCTGACAAAATAAAAAATTCAACATTATATACCACTGGCTACCTTGGAATCCCAAACAGGTTAGGATGCAACAAGCTATGGATAACCAGGGTAAGGGTTAGGGTTTCCACCCACCACACAATTCAAACATATCAAAAATTAATACACTGGAGGGAAAACCAAGCAACCCTAAGCAATCAGATCTAAAATCCAATCTTCACTTATGGTAAATCCTCTAGAAATGTACTGAAGATCAAGAAATTCCTGCAAATTCATCTGATTTGACTCTTGCAACATGCCTCGAGCACCATTATTCATTCTTCCCACAACATAAAACTCCTTGCAATCAATCATCATACTCGCTAGACCACACTGCAACAATCGGCACCACCAAACTAATCAAATCCGACCGTGAAAGCATTAAAAACCAGTCCTTTCTGTCATTGGAAACCCTCTAGAAATTTGAATTCAAACTAAAACAATTACTTTATGGCTCAAGCAGCAAATTGGTGGTCGACATTCAGATTTAACTAAACTTTATATCGTGATCGTTCGATCTTTCCTTTTCACAGGCTTTATGATTTACCTTTAATAGGAATCCTGGTTTACATTTAGCGACCACACGACTAAGCAATTTCTTGTTCATGAAATGAAAACCTAACTCATGCTTAACTTCAGTGAATTAGAAAACAAAGGAAAACACTTAACCTCAGCTCATAACTGGCAAACGGGTGACTGAAGGAATTTCGCCAGTTCGCTGAACATTTTTCCTCTCTGCTAGTTTATTTAGCTACTACACGAACACTTGTTCGCCAAATCGCCAGACCTTTTAGCACTTCACCATTTTATTACATGAAAGAGTGAAACCTTTGAATTTTGTCAGCACCGCTAACCCTTTATCAGATCCACCAAAAAGACTAAAAAATTTACACTGGGCCCGCATCGAGAAAATTGACGGTTGTCTGAAGTTCGCATAGAGCCAAAAGATTCTTTCAGATTATGAGACCACCGCCGGATGGATAATCTCTCCCTACCCTGACAACCCCCTGACACCAGATGAAATCAATGGCTATCTTAAGATCTCAAGTGTCAGAGAAAACCCTTAAGATTATATGCCGACCATCGATGCTCTAAGAACGTCAAAACCCACTAAACTTGGAAATCCTCGGCCCCACTGACGTGTCTGCATACCTGTAATCCATGGTTAATCAAAACTTGACACCTCAAAAACACATGGCAATCGGTCCCACCATTCTTAGCAATCGCTTAACCCTTTGACCACTCGGCGAATACGCGACTGCAGGGAAACTCCAAGTCATAGAATACATTACTTAACCCACGTTAGATCAAATGATTCAGTGAACAAAGCCTTTCGCTGAATCGCGAAGTCCCTTCTTAACCTTGGGTTACTCTTCGTGAACTGGTGAATACATGAAGAAGATTGAGGGCCCACTGATGATCTAGTGAATTAGCGACCAAAGACACTTCACCAATTCGTTGCAAAACTTGAAAGATTGCTACTTTATCTAGAGATTCAATGAATACACCTATTTTCTGAATCGCTAAAAGACTTTAGAACCCTGCCAAAAAACCTATGAATAAGCGAACACTGCAAACATTTATCGGGACCACCACAAATTTAACCACTCCGCCAAAGCCTTAGACCAGAAATTGGGCCCACCTTAAATGAGATCAATGGTTGTCGCAAAAGTGCATACCTCTGACATATTCTATCAGATCTTACGACAACTGTTGGACCAACTTTTTATACTGCTCTACAAATTCTTTGGCATATGACCCTCTGACAAAAGTTGACTCAGCACCTCATGGACCAATCAGATAGTGCCAAATCTGCACACCTGGCATGTGGACCTGCTCGAAAGGAAAAGCTAAGTCACAACAGGAAATCAACGACAGGAACAAGATCTTATGAGCCAGAAAGATTCTATTTGCTTATAAGACCACCGTCAATTTAGAATCTCACTACAGGGCACCTCCATTTCGTGAATGAGCGACCATGGGAAAAAGATATCAGTGTTCACCAGGTCGCTGGATAAAAAGATAAGACTGCCAGACATTTAGAGATTACGCGAACACTGTTCGCTGAATCGCAGAAAAGTTTACAAGGCATGAAAAAGTATTAACGATTCAGCAAACACTGGGAGATAAAATAACCACGTGCACAAAGGGATTCTTAAATGGTGCAAAAAGGTAACACAAAATTAGAATAGGGTGAGACAAAACTAGGGTTTTTTCATGGCAACGACTAGATTTTTGAATTTTTGCCTAGGGTTTTGCCAAAAATCAAGGGAAAAAGGATGCATAGGCTAGGAAAAACGGGATGCAGCCATGAAAATTTTTACCAGTTCTAACACATCCCTCGACATCATAATATTCAAATGTTGATTTTGTATGTTTTGACACTTGTCACCTTCCCAAGTTAGTGGAAATGAGTTAGAATCTTTTAGAATGGTTTGAAAGCCTCTTTTTCCCTCTTACTCTCAATTTAAAATCCATTATTTCTCTACATTCAATCTCTCTTAGTTACTCTCAACTTTGTTTCACAATATCTTACATTCTCTTATTCTCCATAACTACAACAATATCTCACAATAATGTCCATATAAGTTCTCTCCTAGCTTCTTAAGCACATCTAGTAATATGTTTCTATCCACCTTGATCCTTTGAGAATCTTGGGATTTATCACAACCCCTATCTATCAAATCATTTATTATATATTTATCTTTTGATCTATCTATCTATGTAGATGATGTGGAGGTGAAAACACCAAAACAAGGACTTGATTCAGGCAAGTCTCTAAACAACTCCAAACATTTTTTCTCTTCTATGTGTGTGAGAACTTGAAGGCATAGAGGTTTGCTTGTATTTATTTATCTTATTTATGTTTATTTATATTATATTTCATTTGCTATTATATTCCTACTTTGTGGGTAATGTTACCTCCTAAGGATGTTAAAGGATTATGTGCTTGTTGAGGTTGCAGTTTGCATCGATTATGGGATCATATTGAAAGATTTTTTAGTTGATAGTTATATTTTATTATGTTCTTGGCCTAAATGATTAGAAAATGCTTTATAGGTGAGCGGTAAGATGTTTTATGGAAGAGTTGTGATCTTGAGGTGATAATGAAGAATCAAAGCATTTTTATCAGGGTTGATTTTGGCATTGTGAGATGAGAATTGAAAGTTAGCATTTTTCCAACCTAGGGTTGATGATTTATAAATGATTTTAGGGTAAAATATTTAAATGAGGATGCTTGATAGTGTGTGGAGAAAGAGTGATATATTTGTTGGTGATCAAAGAGTTTTTCTGAAGGATTTTGATAGGGTGTTGATTAGAGATCGATGTTATACATCATTGGAAATAACTTTGGCATGAGATAAATGTTGTTATACAGTTCAAAAAATTTCTCATTATTGTCAAATTGACCATTGTGGTGGTCATATAAGGCAAATGTCTTACTTTGTGTTGTAGCCCAAGGCATTTTGAGCAGTGATGTTCAAGGAAGTGTGACTAAATGCATGTGCATTCCATATTTGTAATAAGCTTGTATTTATAAAAAGGTATTAGTCTTATTGTGGGTGCAAGCCCCACCATGGTTTTCACCCTAATTTAGGTTTCCATGATAAAAATCCTTGTGTTATGTGTTGTGAATTTTTTCTGATTTGTGCTTACTTGCTTTAATCACCATAACTTAGTAATAAGGATTTTATGCATAAGAGTTTCAAGATGTAAGGGTTTAAGTGTTTTGAAGCTCAAGTGTTTTAAAAACAACTAATTCAACCCCCCCTCCCCTCTTAGTTTCTTATTACCTTATTTCCTACACTTGGTATCAGAGCCTGGTCCCTTAAAGTAATCTTAACAACTTGAGTGAGATCTAAAGATGACAGCGTATAAGAAAGATAGTACAAGGCTTGATGGATCCCACTTATAGCTTGTGGAAGAACCACATAATAGTACATCTCAAATGCATTAATGAAGATTGTTATATGGTTACAAAAGAAATTTACAATCCTCCTACAAACCCTACAACTCCACAAGAGATAAGTGATGCCAAAGTCAATATTAGGGCAAAATAAGCTTTGTTGAGCACATTGACTGATGATGAAATGACTAATGTTGTAGAATTGGAGATGGATAATGAGATATGAGAGAAGTTGAGGACCTACATGAAGGAGAAATGGAAGTGAAGGTTACCAAGTTGCGGAGTTTGAAAGGTAAGTATGAAATATTGAAGATGAATGAAGATGGAGATGATATTGTTGCAAAAGTGTTGAGATCACTAACCCCTGCCTACAATCATAAAGTTGTAGCTATTGAGAAGATTCGGGCAATAACAGATGTGATAAGAGATAAATTGGTTAGTAAGCTTACAACATTTGAACTTAGTGAATAGGGTATATATTTTCCTAAGGTTGAGACTGCATTCAATGCAAGTGTACCTAGGAAGGACATGCAGAGATTATATCAGAGTGAAGGATCTTCAAGAACGATGTCAAGACATGAGAGGGAGATGAAAGAAATGGAAGAGGATGAAAGAGAGCTTCAAGAGTTGGAAGCATTGATTACAAGGAAACTAACTAAATATCATGTTGGTGAGTATAAAGGGAAAGTACCTCTCAAATGTTTTACATGCAATAAGATAGGACACTTTGATTCTAGATGTCGAGATAGAATTGCTAAATGGAAGAGAAGACCTACTATTGTGAATAAATACTACTTTTATCTTAGTGATGATGGAGTTACAAATGATGAGTCTGATAGCTCTAACAAGAATGATGATGAGTTCACATTTGTTATTGTCAAAGATGAGGTTTTTTATTATGAAGGTGAGTACACAAATTTTGAAGATGAGGATAGTGATCTTGATGTTGAGGATATTGAGCCTGCATATTCTATGCCTACCAGTTCATTCATCGATATGAAGAAATAAGGTATTAAGTTTTTTTATCCTAAGTCTAATAGTTATTTCATTGTTATTAAAGAATATGATCACAAATCTAAAGATTGTATGCCTTCTAGTTCTACTAATTATATTGTTGAAGGGAAAGCCCTAGTTGCTCAAGTTGTCAAGAAGGATGAATGGGTTATAGAAAGTAGTTTCTCTCACCATATGAATGGTGACAAGAGTAAATTTTTGATCCCTAAGAAGTATGATGGTGGTATAGTAAGATGAGGAGACAACACCGGTGGTATGATAAGAGATAGAGGCTCTATTTATTTAGATGGTAAGAATAATGTAGATGATGTGTGGTATGTTGAAGGTTCAAAACATAATGTTCTTAGTGTTGGAAAACTGATGAACAAAGGTTTTCAAGGATAATGCATGCAAGATCTTGAATATTTATGGGATAGAGATAGAAAAGGGATCCAAGACAAGAGGTAACTTATTTCACTTGAATACTAATCTAGGAATTTGCTTGATTACTCGAGTAGATGTAAGTTGGTTATGGCATAAGAGGTTATGTGGTATGAACTTTGATAACATTGTGGCTATAAGTTCTATTTATGTTGCTATCAATATTCCTTGAGTAAAGAAGCTTGCTAATGTTGTAAACAAAGAATGCCAATTGGGTAAGCAAACAAGAGTCACTCTTCATTCCAAATATGAAAACTCTAATGGATTGATTAATGTTGTTTGTACTAATTTGTATGGTCCTGCTAGGACTAGAAGCTTACAAGGTGATAGGTACTTTATGTTGCTTATTGATGACTACTCAAGGATGGTATGAGTGAACTTTTTGAAGGAAAAATATGGTGTTTTTCATAAGTTTAAGATCTTTAAGTCCATGGTAGAGAATAAAACATAACTAAAGCTGAAGTGGTTGAGATCAGATAGAGGAGGTGAATTCAAATAAGGTGCTTTCAATACTTTTTTTGAGAGGCATGGAACAAGAAGATAGTTTTCTGCTCCATAGACCCCACAATAGAATGGTGTGGTTGAGTAGAAGAACAAGTCAATTCTTGATACTACTAGGTCTATGATTCTTGAAGTAAATATTCTATAGATGTTTCGGAGAGAAGCAATTAGTATTGTAGTGTATAATCTTAACTGAGTATAGATTAAAGGAAACATTGGTAAGACACCTTATGCGCTTTGGTATGGAAATGTATCTACTGTAAAGTATTTCAAAAAAATTGGTAGTAAATATTGTTACATTAAAATAGATGAGGACATAGGAAAATTTGATGCAAAGAGTGATGAATGTATATTCCTTGACCACTCTACAAAGAGAAAGGCATATAGGTGCTACAACAAGAGGTTGAAGAAGCTAGTAGAGGGTACCAATTTTAAGGTGGATGAAAGGTTTGAGAATCCATCCAGGTCTTGTGGATATGATACTAATGATCAAAATTCTAGTAGTAATCAGGTTTAACAACAACAAGTTCAAAACCAAGATCCTAATATCACAATGAATGCAAATGATGATGTCTATACAATCGGAGAAGAGGAAGCACAAAGACCTAAAATAAGGTAGAAGACACCAAGTTATGTGAGACTAAACCGCTCTAAATATCATAACATTAGTGACAAGAACAAGGGAGTTCAGACTAGAAGAAGGATTGATAAAGAGAAGGTATGATTGATCTCTGAGATTGAGCCAAAGATTGTGGATGAAGCCTAAAATGATGATCACTGGGTTGATGTCATGGAAGAAGAGTTTTCCTACATTGAGAAGAATGATACATGTACACACAAAAGGTAGTGCACTTCTCTAAGTCATTACATCAAAGGAAATCCATGAAAGGGAAACCTTCAATAGCGACCTAGAGCTCTCTATGTATGGAGTTGCAAGATTATAAAATTGCTCTCAGCTAGAGCTAATAAACTTAATGACCTTGCTAGTCAACCACACAATGAGAGATTCAAGTGAAGACAAGGGCAAGAGTGCCAATATCTCTAAGAATCAAATGAAATACAATGCAAGTAAGCTAAGAATGAGGATGCAAGCTAATCTATGAAAATGAAAGTGCAAACTAGACTATGAAAGGAAAGTACAAGTCTTACAATCCCTCCTAATTAAACTATGTGAGATTAATCTATAGCATAAAGAAAGTCTATACTAAGAATGCCATGATTATGCAAATATGAAAGCAAGAAATGTAAGCTAAATGAAATGCAACAACAATGTCTTCAAAGCTTGAATGTGAGAATGTCTTCAAAGAGCTCCAAATGACCTAGAAAACCTGCAGCATAATATTAGCATAAAAGAGATGGATATCCAAATGAGGAAGAGAGCTCTTCTTTTATAGGAAATGAAAAAGAATGGACCATGGAGATTAAGAGGCAAAATACTTAATCAATGGTGGAACATTAAAGAGGAGCAATCCATGTGTACAAATATCCTCCAATGAGAAAATAAGAGTTGACTTTTGTGTCCATATGAGACAAAAAGTACTTTTTCTTCTTTTTTATAAAATAAGGATAATGCTTTATTTGTGCAACTTAGGATAAGATGAAAAGTGGGGGCTTTTTATTTATTAAAAGGGGAGGAAATATTCCTTTTAATAAATAAAGACTTAAGATAAAATGGTTAGCCCAAAGCAAATAATCGAGAATGATAAAATAGGATTTGATCAAGGAAATTGATATTATTGAAAAATGTTGATTTTTGAAAATATTGATTCAGGGATTTGATAAATTGCTGAATGGGGACCCAAAGTCTAGGCGACCATTTTAGGGTGCATACAATATATGGATTCTTGTTCCAAGACTGAAGGACAAGAATGTTATTGGCACTAAGTGGGTATTTAGAAATAAATTGAATGAAGAAAGGGAAGTGGTGAGGAACAAAGCAAAATTGGTGTGCAAATAATACTCTCAAATGGAGGCTATTTACTATGATGAAACCATTTCTCCAATAACAATATTTCAAGTAGCGAGACTATTTATTTCTTATGTTGCTCGTAAGAATTTCAAGGTATACCAAATGGATGTTAAGTTTGCATTTCTTAATGGTGAGATGGAAGAAGAGGTATACATCGAACAACCTGGTGGTTTTTAGTTGAAAAATCAACCAGACATGGTGTGCAAGTTGAAGAAAGCATTGTATGGGCTAAAGCAATCTCCTAGAGCTTGGTACTCTAAGATAGACAAGTATCTACTAAAGATTGGCTTAAAAAAAGGTAATCTAGATAGTAATTTGTATTTCAAGATAGAGCATGAGGACATTTTGATTGTTGAGGTATTTATTGATGACATTATTTTTGGTGGCAATGAGAAGTTCTCTGATACCAAAATGTCATGCCCAAAATCAGGGCAAAACACACACAACAAAAAAAAAAAATTGATTGATTTTTAACCCTAAACCCGTTGTAGGGTTGGATGTCCTTTCTTTTTGTTATAACTTTTTATATATTTTCTTTCTCATTTCTTTTGGGTTATTCTGTTTAGTGGGATTTATTATCTCCCACTTTAAAATCCCTTTAGTATGAAGTTTCTTTTATTTTATTTGTTCTTAAAAGGACTTAGATTTTTAAACTCCCTTTTTTTAGGGATTTGATTTGTCTTGATTTTTGGCAAGATATTGTATAGATATTTTTTGATTGATTTCAAAGAAACCCTTTAATTAGAGAAGTTTAGATTCCTTTAAATATTAAGTTAATTTAGTTATAAAACTTTTAGTGCTACATCTTCTTTTATTACTTTAATTATTGATTTATAATTTCTTACCATTTTAACATACTATTAGTTAATCGGGTGTAAATAATCTAGTATCCCTATGTGGGCCTAGGAAGGTTGAGAACACCTTATAGTAATAATTTCCAATTAAATTATTAATTTGAACCTATTTATTATTTCTATGATACTGTTGTTTTCTCTGTAAAAAATATACATTTTAATACCTTGTGCATCATCCTAAACATTTCAAACTATAGTAATTAATGTTGGATCAGACCCTTGTTTTAAATTGGCTATGTAATACACACACACACATCACTGTATCTATATATATATATATATATCTAGTGTTTTACTTAATGTACTAATCATTTGTACATTAGGCGATAATCACCCTAATGAAAATATTACCAAATTATAACCATGAATATTACGAAAATATTCAAATTGCGTTGTGCCTTGCTGAATCCTTTATAACTAATCTAGGCGATTAATGATGAATATTTCAATCTTTTTACTATATAGAATCTTTGTCTTAATTTTATTGACTTTATTCTTTTAGGATGATTGCTTTAGGGATTTCATCCCTGATGCCCTCATTGGTTGAACCCCAACTAGTGTTTTCATCGGTCTAGTGCACCCGACATAAAGGGGATGTTGGCAGGCCATCGCTTGCACCAAGTCCCCTTATAAGTTGTGCGCACTGGTTGATGCCTTGACCTCGTGTTTTAGTATTCAACCTTGTTGTGAGTGACTTTATTTTTAAAAAAAAAATTATTGTGTGTGTTTTGCCCTAGTTTTGGGCATGACAGAAGTTGAGTCAAGAGTTTGCATTAGAGATGTAAAATGAGTTTGACATGTCCATGATAAGAGAAATGAATTTATTTCTAGGATTGCAAATTACTCAATCAATGGATGAGATATTTGTGTGTGTGAATTTTGTACCTAGCTGTAGACACAACACTTCAGTAAAAATATTAGAGGTTAGCTAAAATTGAAATTGTGCAATGAAATGAAAACTAAACTAACTAGGTGATTTACTGCCTTCTAGTAGATGCGAGTATGTATTCTCAGATTGGACCAAGATCAGTGACCTTGATGACACCTAAACGAAAGATTTGAATGCAAAATCTAGATATGAATTAGATGCAAATTAATCTATATTTTTGGTTTTTCTATGCAATAATATGAAAAATGATATGAAATCTAATCTATATGAAAAATTGATATGCAATACAATTAATCTAACAATGATATGCTAAATATGAATGATCTCACAAAAGTTGTTGATTCGCAAAAGAAGCTCCAATTCTTCAGATACCAATTTGCTAGCATAAGTTTGCAAAATTATGAGATGATTTGTGAAGAGCTGAAGCCTTGATTTTATAGAAATCCAGGGCTTTGGGGATGCATGGAAAAAGCCATAAATCACTCTAGTTGATTTTTGAGTCAACAAGGAATTAAAGATAGTTAACTCACAAAAAATCATGCAAAAACATCTTTTTGATTTAAATCAGAAGTTGAGATCAGCTTTCAACTCAAAAGAGAGTTTAGTTTATGTTTAAAACAACTTGAATTGATTTTCTGATTTAAAGTTAACTATTTTTTGGATGTGCATAATTAATTATAAATTAAATAAATAAATAAAGTGATTTATCCTCAACTTAACTGATTTTAAAAATAAAACAATTGATTTATGGGTTAATCAATTGTTAAATCAAACTTTTATTCTAAAATAATATCATTAAATATGACAACTTGCTTTAATTAATTAAATAAGAATTTAATCAATTAATGATAGGAATTTTAATTTATTGTCAAATTTAAATAATTAAGTGGCAGTATTAAATCTAATTAATTAAATATTCAAAATATTCAATTAATCAAACTTTAGGATAAATAAGATTTATCACCAAATAATTATTAAATCAAAGATAATTAGGATAATTTAGGAATATTACTAGGAATATTCCCTGATGCAAAATTTAGGATAATCAATTAGGATTTGATGATGTTTCGATGTGCCTTAGGTTAGGACTTTGATGTCGATTTCGTTCGATATGTCGATATAGGAGGTTAATGAACTTATAGCCCATTTTTGGGGTATTACATTTTGCCCCTCTTTGAATTGCTGTGTAAAGCACAGTGGTTCAAAGACAGTCTATGTATGATATTGAAATTGATATGAAATAGAAACTAATTGACATTTGATATGAAGATAATAGGTCCTAAATGACCAAAGATAATGTTAACTGTAACAACAAATGAACTGATGATTGCGAAGAAGTGTCAAAATGCCTGATTCTGAACCTTTTGATTGCGAAGAAGTGAGTGACCGATTCCAGACCTGATTGTTGATAAGAATCACATTGGTATCACATCTGAACCCTTCAGTTACGAAGAACCAAGGAAATAACACTAATGAACTGATGGTTACAAAAAATTGATATAGTTTACAAGATTAGGAGAATACCAGATTGATATGGATCTCGATGAATCTGATATGCCCCGAGTGATGATTGATTTGCCCCAAGAGATGAGGTCTTTTTGATGAATCAACAACTAGACGTGGTTGTTGTCTTGATTACTAAGGAAAGATATGATTTCAAATTTAGATTATAGACTTTGAATGATGTGCAATACCATGCCCCCTTGGGGATTAAAATTGAAATCTAACAAGAAAAGTCAGCGTTATAGTTTAGAAGCATGTTAATTGATTTGAGAAAGGGTTAAACACGTTCGAAAATGCATTCTGCATCGTTTGAGGGTCATGAAGATCAAGTTTGACTAGGTGAAAACATGAGTTGACCATAGTTAACCAAGTTGAAATTTTGATAGTTTGTTGGAAGATAATCAGTTAAGTTGAATACTGGATTTCTGTGGTGATTGAAGGTCGATTATGCAAGTAGTTAATAATATAAATGATCTTAGATTTTTATTTTGATCCCAAAAAAGGATTCTACTTGCTATTTCATTACATGGACCTTTGCGTAAGATTCAGCTCTTGTAGTCATGTTTAGCATTTTTTTTTGAAGAATCATTTAAGTGTTCAAGCAATTTGTGAGATCATGCAAAGTGCAGAATGAAATGCAAACCTAGGACCTAGGACCTAGTTACTAATCATGTGTCGATTTGTTGTCATCATTGAACTTTTTAGGTAATCGGATAAATCAATACAACATCCACTAGTTAGGAAACTATGAATATATGAATATTGATTTGTATGCACAAGAATCAATACAACACCCACTGGTTAGATAACCATGGACATATGAATATTGATTTTATTTTGGAATGTTAGAGTAGATATAAGCACCAAGGCACAAACCCCAAGATGACCTGAATATCATGTCCATTTTGATATAGGAATTTTTATAAGCATCAAAACATAGACGTCATGATGACCTGAATACGCCTTGCATTACAAACACATCAAATAGTCAAGAGACCATTCTAAGTCTAGTGTGAATTATTTGTAGTGACCCTTTATCATTCACATCCTTAGGCAAGATCGCATTCCATAGTAGGAGAAAGAACTCACTCAAAAAGACAATAGTTAAATCAAACTTCTTTGAATTTTCTAGGTATCAATGGTCGAGGTACTCATGGCCATCCAATTCGAGATAGAGGCTCTTACAGATGGACACCATTTCAATCCAGAATTTCTAAAGTTGTTAGATTTTCACATACAAGAAGAAAACAAAGAAAAGATTATGCCCCCAGTCATCACTCTCTAAATCTTGTAAAGGACATCATCAAAGAGCTTGTGGGAACACAATATGCAAAAATCTCAATGTGAATCAACAAGCATACAAGGAGATAAAAGCATGTAAAAAGCATAGATTGTTTTCAGTTTGTGTTTGATTGCGTTGTTGTAGATGCAAAATCCTTTATGGAGACAAGATTGACTGACTAACTTGGATGAAGCTTCAAAGGACTCTGACTAGATATGATACGTCTAAGATACATTGGAGGCCATAGGATATGATGTTGATTTCCCCCAAGTTTGAACATTGATAGGATACAAACGCTTGAGCTGATTGGTGTACAAACCAACTTATTGAAAACAAGAAAGTAGGAACAAACCGGGAAATATGTACAAACTAAAGCAAGACTGAAAGCTGGGAAAGACCAAGATTGTGCTGATAGATGGAGCGTTTTGAAACAAGTGGCACCCATTTGTTGGGTTTTCACCATCTTGGCAGAGATTCTATTTTTTCTACCAAGGTGCCTGTTTCCAGGTTTTCACCAAGGCACTTTTTCTTCCTTTTTTTCATTTTTTTGTATTTTTCATTTTTTCAATTTTTTTGATACTTTTGATATTTTTTTAATTTTTTTGTGAATCATCAAGGTGCCTATTGCTAGGTTTCACCAAGATGTCATTTTTTCAGGACTTTTTCCAATTTTAAAGATTTTTTTAGGACATTTTACCATAGACTGAATGCCTTAGACATAGAATTTCTTTAGATGGAGAATGTTGATTGGTTCTCAGAGCTGTTCTCGTTCAGTCGTCGAGAGTTGATAGGCACTACAACCAAAAGTAGCAGTGATAACAAAGGGACCCAGCCAGTTGGGTTCAAACTTACCCTTGCGTTCTTGATGTGATTGATTTTTAGGATTCTCTCTCAAGACTAGATCACCAACTTGAAATTCTCTTTGTTTGAATTTCTTGTTGTAACCTCTAGACATTCTCTTCTAATATACTCTGAGATGATCATACACTACTTGTCTGCACTCATCTAGTAGTTCAAGCTCTTCAAACCTAGACACTCTGTAGTCATCATCAGTTACTAGACCATGCATCCTGATTCTTAGTGATGGGATTTCAACCTCAATAGGTAGTACCACTTCAGACCCATAAACTAAAGTGAATGGTGTAGCCCCAGTGGGTGTTCTGATACTTGTTTTGTAGGCCCAGAGAGCTGGATTGATCATGAGATGCCAGTCTCTTCCTATTTTATTAACTGTACGGTGCAAGATTTTCAATAGATTCTTGTTAGAAGCCTCTGGTTGTCCATTCCCTTGAGGATAATAGATAGATGACCAATGTTGTGTAATCTTGAATTTAGCACATAAATCATCTAGATCTTTGTTCTTGAATTGTCCACCATTATTTGTGATTATGGAATGAGGTATCCCATATCTGCATATGATATAGTTCAATATGAACATAGATATTTGTTTTCTAGTTGCTTGTGTCAAAGGGACTACTTCTACCCATTTTGTAAAATAATCTGTAGCTGTGATTATATGGGTATGTCCATTAGAAGAATGAGGATGTATAGCTCCTATAAGATCAAAGGCCCATGGGTGAAAAGGCCATTGTGTAGTAAAGGGAATTAGATCTCTCCCTAGAGCATGAATTAAGTTACCATGTACTTGGCACTTTTGACAGTTCTTAGCAAATTTGATAGCCTCTTTCTCCATTTCAGGCCAATAGTACCCATCCCTAATAAGTTTTCGAGCTAGTGTTAAACCATTCGAGTGTGACCCACATATACCATCATGGACTTCCTCTAATGCACGTTGAGACTCTTCCCATTCTAAACATCTAAGTAGCGTACCATCTAGACCTTATTTGTACAGATCGTGACCAATGATGACATATCAGGAGGCATTACAAATAAGGTATCTCTTTTCATGGGGGTTGAAGGTATCGGGAATGATTTGGTCTTGGAGATAGGAGAATAGATTTTTGTATCTGGATGAATCATGACCAACAACAGTGCAAATCATGCAGGTTTTGGGGGAATCATATGTAGGATAAGATAGAGCTTCCACCAGGAACTCATAGCGTAGCTCATGTTCAGGCTACTATAATAGAGTGGATAGCATTGCCATTGCATCGACAACCTTATTCTTTGTTCTAGGTATTTTCTCAAATGTGATAGATAAGAAATACTTCTTTAAATCATCTACCATTCTCTTGTAAGGAATAAGTTTTTCATGTTTAGTTTGGTACACATCATTGACTTGATGGATAACAAGTTGAGAGTCTCCATGAATGTGTAGCTCTGTTACTCTCCATTCAATTGCTATTTTCATACCATTCAAAAGGGCTTCGTATTCTGCAATATTGTTTGTGCAAGGGAGCTTTAATTTGAAGGCTTTTGGGATTGAGTATCCTTGAGGATTTATGAACAATATGCTCGCTCTTGATCCATTATGTGTATAGGAGCCGTCAAAGAATAACTGCTATTCTCTAGAAGAAAGAGTCATGATAGAGGAATCTAGAAATTCCATTTGCATTAGTGTATCATCAATCATAGGTGCATTTGCTAATTGATCAGCAATTACCTATCCTTTTATAGCTTTTCTCTCAACATATTCAATGTCAAATTCACTTAAGAGCATGACCCATTTAGCTAATCTACCTGTGAGGGCAGCTTTTCTTAGAAGGTACTTGAGTGTATCAATCTTAGCTACCAAATGTGTGGTATGCGCCAACATGTAATGTCTCAGTTTCTATGATGCAAAGATCATAGCTAGACAAGCTTTCTAAATCATTGAATAGTTCTTCTCATATGCAACCAATGTTCTACTGATATAGTATATAGCTCTTTCCTTTTTGTTCTCATCATGTTGTGCAAGCAATGCCCCCAATGATGTATCTGTAGCGGATACATATAAGATCAAAGGCTTCCCTAGAATGGGAGGCATTAAGATAAGAGGATTTGATAGATACTTCTTGATATGGTTAAAGTTTCTCTCACATTCTTCATTCCATGCAAAGGTCACACCTTTATGTAATGTTTTTGTAAAAGGTTGTGATATGTTTGCTAGCTGAGATATGAAGCATCTAATAGATTGAACTCTTCCTTGCAATGTCCTCATTTGACTGATGTTTTTGGGAGGTTTCATCTCCATTATAGCTTTTAATTTAGCTGGATCAACTTCAATGCCCTTCTTTGAAACTATGTATCCTAAGAGCTTTCCAAAAGTGACACCAAAAGCACACTTCTTAGGATTTAGTCTAAGACTAAATTTTTCCATTCTGTCTAGTATCTTGCTCAAGTCATTTAGATGTTCAACTCTAATCATAGATTTTGCTAAAGTATCATCAACATAATCCTCCATAGTCCTATGCATCATGTCATGAAAAATAGATGTCATGACTCTTTGATATGTAGCACCAACATTTTTAAGCCCAAATGGCATGACATTCCAACAGAAGGTTCCCCATGCACATGTGAAAGCAGTTTTATCTTGATCCTCTGGAGCAATTTTTATTTGATTATATCTAGAAAAACCATCCATTAAAGAATACATCTCAAAGCCCGCAGTCATGTCCACTATCATATCAATGTTAGGTAATGGAAAATCATCCTTAGGGCATGCTCTGTTTACATCTCTAAAGTCTGTGGACACTCTGATTGATTTATCTAGTTTTGAAATAGGTACAATATTAGAGATCCACTCTGCATAATCAATAACTCAGATAAATCTAGCTTTTAGGAGCTTCTCTAATTCATCTTTTACCAAGAGTGCAACATGAGGATGCATCTTTCTTAATTTTTGCTTAATAGGTTTGACATTTGGAGTTGTAGATAAATGATGCATTATAAGATTAGGATTCAACCCTAGCATATCTGAATATTTCCATGCAAAGTTGATCTTCTTTTCTATTAGGAATGTTGTAAATTTTTGCTTCTCTACTTCTAATAAAGATTGTGCTATATGAATCAACTGTGGTTCCTCTGCTGTTCCCAAATTGATAGATTGAGTGGGCTCAATTAGAACTGGAGATCTGTCCTATAAATGACTCAAAAGGACATCAAATATCTCATCCTTAGGCACCTTAGAGAGGTTTTCACCTTTAGATATGTCTTTTATTTTTACTTTTGTAGGTTCTGAGACTGCCACAAAGTGGTTTTCACCCTTAGAACTCCTTTTCTTTTTATTCTTATTCTTATTTTTCTGACTAAGGTACTTGATGTCCGACTCCATCATGCTAATGCTCAGTTCACTGATGGAAGTCCTCATAGGCTCAATTGCATTGAGGTAGCAAGAAAGGGCATAGTCATTGGGAAAGGTATAAATACCATGGCTTAGATTTGTGGAGGTTTGATCAAGAAGTTCAGGATGTTGGATAGTCAAAATGGGGAAAGATTGGGAGATAGTGTTTACAGATATGGATCTATCATCATTGGTCCTAACTTGATGCTCAAGTTCAAAGGTGATATTACAACTTAAGACATTTAATTCTTGAATAGGCTCAATGTCATTGTGGGAGTCCAATTTAGCCATAGGTGGATCAGACTCGATAAGTTCATCATTTCACTCTAGACTTACATTGGGTTTAGGTGCATATTGGTGAATAACATCAACATGTTTCTTTGTAATAAGCTCATCTTCTTCTGGAATGGCTCCCCATTCATTAGATTCTTCATCTACTCTAGGAAATCTAAGAACATGCGTAAAGTCAGGATGAATACCCCAAGAAGGGTTACCCTCAGATTCTGATTTGAATTCATACTCATGAGAATCTATCTCAGAATAACTACCACCTTCCTCTTTGTCTGTTTGATTGTCTTCGAGATTAGCTAGTTCTTGTGTTGTAACTATCTCTTGCTCTATAGTAGGTTCTTGTGTTTCTACTACATTGATTCTTTTTATTAGATCATCTTTAGCTTCAAGGAGCTCTTTGATTTCCTTAGGAAAATGCTCATAAGGGATGAGTTTAGAGCTATCTGAATCACTATTTGATGGTTTAGTTTCTTCCTTCTTAAGAAGGGGTTCGCCTGGTGCGATCTGCTATATGACATGAGAACAATTACCTTTGAGGTGGAAGGGTTTCTTTTTAAAGCCTAAGCCAACAGTATCTTTGTTTGCCCTACTAGTATGTGAAATAGGAGTTATAAGACCTTCTCCTCCGACTCCTAGAGGTCCTTTACCTGAATATCCCAACTTAGCTATTAGTTTGTCTCCTAGACCATATGCCTTAGAAGGGATTTTGGATATTGTAGAGTCACTAGTTGGAATAGCTTGAGATTTAGGTTCATCTTTGTATAGCCATGTAAACACAACTTCATCTTCTTCAAATTCTTGCTTGGAGACTTGTTCTGCTACAAAATTCTTGTTATATGCCTCAAGAGGTTTTTTAGAGTTTGGTTTGGACTATTTTAAAGATTGTCCATAAGATTTAGGTGAGATAGGTAGAGATGTCAAAGATAAGACTAGTTCTATAGTATATTCTTCCATACCATTTTCTTTGATATTGACCTCTCTTGCAACATCTTCCATTTTAGATGTGGATG
Source organism: Chamaecyparis obtusa (assembly GCA_027943335.1). NCBI lineage: Eukaryota > Viridiplantae > Streptophyta > Pinopsida > Cupressales > Cupressaceae > Chamaecyparis > Chamaecyparis obtusa. The sequence continues at coordinate 91,244 of BSBK01003731.1, read as the reverse complement.
CTTCTTTTGTTGTCTCAATGGAAGATTCTCTGTTATTAGGTACAAGTTTATCTGTACTCTCCTTCAATGTATTGCAAGTGGTGGATATGTCTACTAGAATAGTGACCTCTACTCCTTCATAAGGAAATTTCAAGAAATGGTGAAATGTAGAAGGAATAGCATTCATCTCATGTATCCATGGTCTCCCTAGAAGAATGTTGTAAGCTAAAGGTAGATCAAGAACTTGACATATAGTATCTCTGATAATTGGACCTGCTCTGATAGGTAACACAATGGTGCCTTTAGAAGATCTTTCTTGTTCATCATAGGCTTTTATAGTTATTTTCTTTTTGGGATCAATAGCCAATTTTGAAAATCCCAATTGTGTGACCAAGCTGTAAGAACAAATGTTTAGGCCAACACCCCCATCTATCAACACACGTTTGACTCTACGGCTCTAAATCAAGACTTCTATGTGCAGGGGCTGGTTATGTGGGTGACTCAAGGAGTTGTCATCTTCCTCTGAATATGGTATATATTGTGGGGATGTAAGATGTCCAACTATAGTCTAGAACCTGTCTAAATCAAGGTCATCAGGAACACTGGATCCGAGCAAAGCTTTGTCTAGAATAGCTCTATGAGCTGGAGATATCCGAAGCAACTCAAACATGGAGATTTTTGCATTAGTGTGTTGGAGTTGTTGAACAATGCTATAAGATGTTGGCCTCGTATCTTTAGGATTGGAAGATTTAGAAGTAGCCTTTTGTTTGGAAGCGGAAGAAAGATTGAAGGGCATCTTAGGGACATTTGATGAATCTGGGATTTGTCCATTTAGATGTGCCTGAGCCTGTGATCAAGTCACTACATTAGTAGAAGTATGATCTCTATCTTTTCACACAATTGTGATGACATTGCAATGCTCAGAGAGACAAGGTTCAACTATATTGATAACAACATTATTTCTAGGGTAAGCATAATTGACCTTTGCCCCCATATTAGGCTGAGAAGATGAAACTTCTTGACCATGTTTTAGAAATGGTTCTATGAATGTTGTATGATCATTATTGCTCTTATGATTGTCAATCATGATGTCTCCTTTATCAATCAGATCTTGAATAGTATGTTTCAAGCGTAAGCAGTTATTAGTTTTGTGATCTTTACCACGGTGGAAATCACAAAATTCATTCTCTCTCCACCATTTTGGTTTAGGGTCAGGATTAGACTGTTGGATCTCAGGCAAAGAGATGATGTTATTAGCCAATAGAGTTCTCATAGCTAATTCCAAAGATTCTCCAAGAGGAGTGAACTTTCATTTATTATCAGCGGACCAAGATTTGTATTCTGGCTTCTTTTGAGATGGTTCAGACACCTTTTTCTCTAAGGCTTTGATTGCTTGGGTACCAATAGTTAGATTGAAAGATAGTGCCTTTGATGGGGCATAGATAGTATCAACAATGCCATCTGTGACAATGCCTTTATTCTTGTTCCAATTTTTGTTCTTGTCTTTAGAACTGGATCCTGATTCGTACTTGTCCTTTTGAAGTGTGATGTCTCCTTTTTTCACAAGTACCTTTTCAATTTTGATCTCATTGTCTACCATCTTATCAAAAGATATATGATCTTGCATTTGTAAAGGGTAGTTGATCTCTGGAACAAGATTATTGATGAAGATTTCCAGTTTCTTAGTTTCTGGAATTGGCCTGGCATATAGAGAGAATTTCTTCCTCCATCTCTTGAGAAATGTCAGGAATGGTTCTCCTGGATATTGCTTGAGATTGCAGATATCAATCATGGTGACTAGATGTTGAATGTTGTAGGAGTATTGTTGATAGAACAATTTGATCAACTCCTCAAAAGTTTTGATAGTAGAAGGCAATCTAGAGAACTGATGAATGGCTGCTCCTCCCAGAGATTGAGGAAAAAGACACATCAGATAGGTTGGTTCATGCATGAACTCCATAGATTGTGTATAGAATTCTCTGACATGATCTTGAGGATCAGAGTGTCCATCATACTTATCATATTTAGGCATTTCCACCCTTTTAGGGAATGGTGGCATGTACAAGTCTTTGTCAAATGGAAAAGGACATAGGGCCTCCATGGAGCACTCCTTGGGTTCCTTTTCTTTTTCAAGTTTATTAAGCTTGACTTGCATGGCATGCATCTATTTCATCATAGCTGTGAGTGGAGTTTCTTCCTCATGCATAATGATATCTTTAATATTAAAATTTGGAGAAATTTTAGCTCCTTGATGAGCTAATTGTAAAAATTATGCATCTTTGTGTTCTTTCAAGAAATGCTTCATCATTCTTTTGAAGTTATCATCGTTTTGATATTGAGCAATTTCAGAAGGTGTAGGTTCTTGATCTGCACCATGTTGAGATTGAGCTCTTTGAGAGCCAAAGTTTGTCCCTGCTTGAGACATGGTAGGAGTTCTCCTTGGGATAGATTGAGGAGGAGTTTGTTGATTACCTCTGTGAGTTGATGAAGGAGGAATGTAACTAGTTTTCAATAAAAAATTGCCAAGATCATCGTCTTCGTAAAGACCAAAATTGTAGAGTTGCTCAAGAGTTGGAGCTTGGAGAGTATTCAGAGGTATGAGATGGGATACTTCTCTAGATTTCTTGTGAGAGGAAGCTCTAGTTTCCACCATTAACCTTGGGTGAAACAAAAGAATATGATGAAGACAACTGAAGAAAGATCTGATTCAAGAAGATCAAATGATGCAACCTTGTCAAGGTTTGGTTGATTGAAGCTTAGATTAGATGTAAATGAAGGAGACTGTGCCCTAGATGCATGGGTAGATTCCCAAAAGATAGCGGACACGAGTTCACAACACTTAGCCATTTTGAAGATGGATTGAAGATTGATAGTTATGACAAGGTTTTGACACAAGATGATAAAGACTCAAATCAATTAAATAGAAGGCTTAATTGGATTCAAAAGGCCACTTTAGGAAAATGATTGGATTCTCAGTAGTTGTTTCTCTATTCTTGACACAGTGATTTTCTTGACAGACTTTGGAAATAGGCTAGAAAAGTTGGGTCTTTGACAGTTCTGACAACTTTCTGGCAATTTTTCAAAATTTCTCAAATGACTTTCTACAGGCTTGTACGACAATGGATATAGCATGAAACAACAATTGACAAACTCGTATGACTATTGCAAAACTTGCACGATAATTGATAGTAGGGTTTTTGACTTTTTTGAATTGACTGGCAGCAAAACTCGTACGATAGTATACTTGATACCATACGATAATTTGGGGGTTCTCAAATGACAATAGCCGAAAGTTGTATGACTTTCTAACTTTACAAGATGTCTTTTGACTCTAGAAAGGTGTTTGACATCAGATTTTGCAATTTTTGAGATTTTTAGTTTCAGATTGTTCACAAAATTGTCTATCTAGATTTGAAGGTTGTAGCAGATTGATTCATTCTTAGTAACTAGATAAATAAACAAGCACACAAAACAACAAGCAAGTAATTTCAAGCACATTTGAAAACAATGAATAGCGGACAAAGCAACCCTATGCATGAACAATCAAGTGACTGAATTGTGCTAATCCCTAGGAGTGCTAATAGTGTATGGTCCAAAAAGTTTTGCAATAACACACATATTCTTAGAAAATGAAAATTTGGCCTCACTAGGGTTTTTAGTAATGGTCTGACTCTACAACTTTTGTGATCTCAAGAGGGCCAAATCTAATCTAGGCACACTGAGGTTTTGACACAGTATGAGAACTTAATCTTTAGGAGCTGCTAGGGAGATCTAACAACCCAACAAGAGACCACACCTGTGAAGATTTCCTCCACAAGGACATTTATATAGTGGCTGCTGCTACCACGACGAAAATGACTATTACCGCTTGAGGTTTCATCAACGTGGTTGACCCAATTAAGGGAATGTCCACTACGGTTAACCCTCTCTAAAGGTGACTCACAAAATATAACACATGGAGACTGGTTCTAGATTCAAGGATCTGAGTTTCTGGTACTACCCAAAAAGGGAGTAAAGCATAGTCCTCTAGCCTTTTCACTTTTAACCCAAACAAAGAAGATAGATTAATCCGACACGCTAAGACCAAGATTATCTCACAAAGATCTATGATGTTAACCACTCATGATCTATCAACCTCTCTAGAGAGAGAATGTATCAATCAAAAGCTGAAGACACACAAATCTAGTAGAACGTGAGATGCTCTCAGTAACCTCCCTACCTACAAGGGTTCCTTAGTTGAGAAAAGTTTTGCTGGAAACCCACTCTCTCAAGAACCACGAATAGTGTTCATAGGGCCTATTTACTATGTGTAACAAAGATGCTGAAAAACAAATCTATGTTCATTTTTAATAGCCCAAAATGAAATCTATGAGATGAAAGCAATAAAGGTCACACAAGAGTTCTTTTTAATCCAAATCGAAATATTATCAGCTGAAAAGATTACCTGAATTCCTCGCAATGCACTTAGTAGATTCTTACTTATTTTTAGCAATTTTCACATTTTTTTCCCCAATCAAAATCAGCAGAAATCAATTAGAAACAACAAATTTCAATCATTAATGTTAGTTGTTAGTCCAAATCAGAAAAATAAATCTGGAAAACTACCTAAAAAAGTGAAATGACAATTGAAACCTGGCACTAAAACTCGTACGACAGTGGGTCACCTTCCAGATGATAATCCAAAAACTCGTACGACACTGGGTACCAGACCATATGACAATCAAGATTCCAAATGATATCGTGTTTCTGGTGGTACAATCCTTGATCAAATCAACTATCATACGACAGTGGGTATCTCCTGGTATGAGTTTCTGACAAAACTCATACAAAAATTGTACGGACAAAAATTAAAAATCGCAGCTTGGAATAGAAAATGACAAGAAGATGATCAAAATTGATAGAAATGAAATGGAAACCCATTTCAGGGCCCCACGGTGGGTGCCAAAAATGTGTGTGTGAATTTTGTACCTAGTTGTAGACACAACACTTCAGTAAAACATTAGAGGTTAGCTAAAATCAAAATCATGCTATGAAATGAAAACTAAACTAACTAGGCGATTTACTGCCCTCTAGTAGATGCGAGTATGTATTCTCAGACTGGACCGAGATCAGTGACCTTGACGACACCTAAATGAAGGATTTGAATGCAAAATCTAGATATGAATTAGATGTAAATTAATCTATATTTTTGGTTTTTCTATGCAATAATATGAAAAATGATATGAAATCTAATCTATATGAAAACTGATATGCAATACAATTAATCTAAAAATGATATGCTAAATATGAATGATCTCACAAAAGTTGTTGATTCGCAAAAGAAGCTTCAATTCTTCAGATACCAATTCGCCAGCATAAGTTTGCAAAATTATGAGATGATTTGTGAAGAGCTGAAGCCTTGATTTTATAGAAATCTAGGGCTTTGGGGATGCATGGAAAAAGCCATAAATCACTCTAGTTGATTTTTGAGTCAACAAGGAATTAAAGATAGTTAACTCACAAAAAATCACGCAAAAACATCTTTTTGATTTAAATCAAAAGTTGAGATTAGCTTTCAACTCAAAAGAGAGTTGAGTTTATTTTTAAAACAACTTGAATTGATTTTCTGATTTAAAGTTAACTATTTTTTGGATGTGCATAATTAATTATAAATTAAATAAATAAATAAAGTGATTTATCCTCAACTTAACTAATTTTAAAAATAAAACAATTGATTTATGGGTTAATCAATTATTAAATCAATCTTTTATTCCAAAATACTATCATTAAATATGACAACTTTCTTTAATTAATTAAATAAGAATTTAATCAATTAATGATAGAAATTTTGATTTATTATCAAATTTAAATAATTAAGTGGCAGTATTAAATCTAATTAATTAAATATTCAAAATATTCAATTAATCAAACTTTAGGATAAATAGGATTTATCACCAAATAATTATTAAATCAAAGATAATTAGGATAATTTAGGAATATTACTAGGAATATTCCTTGATGCAAAATTTAGGATAATCAATTAGGATTAGATGATGTTTCGATGTGCCTTAGGTTAGGACTTTGATGTCGATTTCATTCGATATGTCGATATAGGAGGTTAATGAAGTTATAGCCCATTTTTGGGGTATTACAATATTTATATCCCAATCCAAGCATGTAAAGGAGTTGTTGAAGAAATTTGGGTTGAAAGACTCAAAAATTAGTGGGTACACCTATAGTGACAGGATGCAAGCTGTCAAGGATGATGAGTCCCATAAAGTAAATTAGGCTATGTATAAATCAATGGTAGGTGGATTACTTTATTTGACTCATACTATAATAGATATCATGGATGGTGTGTGTCTTTTGGCAAGATTTCATGCAGATCCTAGACACAATCATGAGGTACCAGTGTGTAATACTCCAAAAATGGGCTATAGGTTCATTAACCTCCTACATCATCATATCAAATGAAATCAACATCAAAGTCCTAACCTAAGGCACATTTGAACATCATCGCATCCTGATTGATTATCTCAAATTCTGCATCGGGGAATATTCCTAGTAATATTCTTATTTATCCTAATTATCTTTGATTTAATAATTATTTGGTGATAAATCATATTTATCCTAAAGTTTGATTAATTGAATATTTTGAATATTTAATTAATTAGATTTAATACTGCCACTTAAGTATTTAATTGAATTTAATTATATTTATTCATAATTATTATTATTTAAATTTGACAATAAATCAAAATTCCTATCATTAATTGATTAAATTCTTATTTAATTGATTAAAGCAAGTTGTCATATTTAATGATATTATTTTGGAATAAAAGTTTGATTTAATAATTGATTAACCCATAAATCAATTATTTTATTTTCAAAATCAGTTAAGTTGAGAATAAATCACTTTATTTATTTATTTAATTCATAATTATTATGCACATTCAAAAAGCAGTTAAACTTGAAATCAGAAAATCAATTCTAGTTGTTTTAAAAATAAAATCAACTCTGATTTGAGTTAAAAAGTTGTTTTTGCATGCTTTTGCATGATTTTGTGAATTAATTATATTTTATTCTTTGATAACTCAAAAATCAACTAAGTGATTTATGGCTTTTTTCAATGCATCCTCAAAGCCCTAGATTTCTATAAAACCAAGGCTCAACTCTTCAATCTGATATCTCAGAATTTGCAAACTTATGCTGGCGAATTGGTATCTGAAGAATTGAAGCTTCTTTGCGAATCAACAACTTTGTGAGATCATTCATATTTTAGCATATCATTGTAGCTTATTTTGCATATCAATTTCATCTAACTTAGAGCTCATATCATATTTTTCATCATAATTGCATAGAAAATACAAAAATATAGATTAATTTGCATCTAATTCATATCTAGATTTTGCATTCAAATCCTTCATTTAGGTGTCGTCAAGGTCACTGATCTCGATCCAATCTGAGAATACATACTCGCATCTACTAGAAGGCAATAAATCACCTGGTTAGTTTAGTTTTCAATTACTTGCATGATTTCAATTTCAACTAACCTCTAATGTTTTACTGAAGTGTTGTGTCTATAGCTAGGTACAAAATTCACACACACATTTCTGGCGCCCACCGTGGGGCCCTGAAATGGGTTTCCATTCAATTTCTATCAATTTCTATCAATTTCTATCATCTTCTTGTCATTTTCTGTTCCAAGCTGCGATTTTTAATTTCTATCCGTACAATTTTCATACGAGTTTTGTTAGAAACTTGTATCAGAGGATACCCACTATCATATGACAGTTTATTTGATCGAGGATCATACCATCAGGATCACAGTGTCATTTGGAGACCCTATTGTCGTATGATCTGGTACCCAGAATCGTACGAGTTTTTGGACTGTCATCTGGGAGGTAACCCACTGTCGTACGAGTTTTAGTGCTAGGTTTCAATTGTCATTTCATTTTTTCAAGTAGTTTTCCAGATTTTTCTTCCTAATTTGGACAAACAGCTAACATTAATGATTGAAATTTGCTATTTCTGATTGATCTCTGCTGGTTTTGATTGGGAAAAAGTGTGAGAATAGCTAAAAATAGGTAAGAATCTACTAAGCGTGTTGTGAGGAATTCAGGTAATCTTTTCAGCTGATAAGATTTTGATTTGGATTAAAAAGAACTCTTGCGTGTCAAGCTTGCGTGACCTTTATTGCTTTCATATCACAGATTTCATTTTGAGCTATAAAAATGAACATAGATTTGCTTTTCAGCATCTTTGTTACACATAGTAAGTAGGCCCTATGAACACTATTCATGGCTCTTGAGAGAGTGGGTTTCCAACGAAACTCTTCTCAATGAAGGAACCCTTGTATGTAGGGAGGTTACTAAGAGAGTCTCACGTTCTACTAGATTTGTGCATCTTCAGCTTCTGATTGATACATTCTCTCTCCAAAAAAGTTGATAGATCATGAGTGGTTGACATCATAGATCTTTGTGAGATAATCTTAGTCTTAGCGTGTCAGATTAATCTGTCTTCTTTGTTTGGGTTAAAAGTGAAAAGGCTAGAGGATTATGCTCTACTCCATTTTTGGGTAGTACCAAAAACTCAGATCCTTGAATCTAGAACCAGTCTCCATGTGGTATATTTTGTGAGTCACCTTTAGAGAGGGTTAATCATAGTGGACATTTCCTTAATTGGGTCAGCCACGTTGATGGAACCTCAAGTGGTAATAGCCATTTTCACCATGGTAGTGACAACCGCTATATAAATGTCCTTGTGGAAGAAATCTCCACAGGTGTGGTCTCTTGTTGGGCTGTCCGATCTCCCTAGAAGCTCCTAATTGATTAAATTATCAGATTGTGTCAAAACCTCGGTGCGCCTGGATTGGAGTTCGCCCTCTTGAGATCATAAAAGTTGCAAAGTTAGACCATTACTAAAAACCCTAGTGAGGCCAAATTTTCATTTTTCTAGGAATATGTGCATTATTGCAAAACTTTTTGGAACATACACTGTTAGCACTCCTAGGGATTAGCACAATTCAGTCACTTGATTGTTCATGCACAGGGTTGCTTTGTCCCCTGTTCATTGTTTTCAAACGTGCTTGTAATCACTTGCTTGCTATTTTGCGTGCTTGTTTATCTATCTGGTTACTAAGAATGAATCAATCCGCTACAATCCTCAAATCTAGACAGATAATTTTGTGAACAATCTGAAACTAAAAACCTAAAAAACTACAAAATTTGATGTCAAACACCTTTCTGGAGTCAACAGTCATTTTGTAAAGTTAGAAAGTCATACGACTTTCAGCTATTGTCATTTCAGAACCCCCAGATTATCATATGGTATTAGGTACATCGTCGTACGAGTCTTGTTGCCAGTCAATTCCAAAGAGTCAAAAACCCTGCTATCAACTATCGTGCAAGTTTTGCAATAGTCGTATGAGTTTTTCAATTATCATTTCATGCTATACCCACTGTCGTATGAGTCTATAGAAAGTCATTTGATAAATTTCAAAAAGTTGTCAGAACTATCAGAGACTTGACTTTTCTAGCCTATTTCCAGAATCTGTCAAACAAATCACCGTGTCAAGAACAAAGCAGCAGTTATTGAGAATCCAATCATTTTCCTAAAGTGGCCTTTTGAATTTGGTTTAGCCTTCTATTTAATCGATTTGAGTCTTTATCATCTTGTGTCAAAACCTTGTCATAACTATCAACCTTCAATCTATCTTCAAAATGACTAAGTGTTGTGAACTCGTGTCTGCTATCTTTTGGGAATCTACCCATACATCCAAGGCACAGTCTCCTTCATTTACATCTAATCTAAGCTTCAATCAATCAAACCTTGACAAGGTTGGATCATTTGATCTTCTTGAATCAGATCTTTCTTCAGTTGTCTTCATCATATTCTTTTGCTTCACCCAAGGTTAATGGTGGAAACTACAGCTTCCTCTCATAAGAAATCAGGAGAAGCATGCCATACCTTACCTATAACCACTGTTAGGGGTCCAACTCTTGAGAAAATCTATAATTATGGTCTTTACGAAGATGACGATCTTGGAAAATTTTGATTAAAAATTGGTTACATTCCTCCTTCATCAACTCACAGAGGTAATCAACAAACTCCTCCTTGATCTATCCTAGGGAAAACTCCTACCATGTCTCAAGTAGGGACAAACTTTGGCTCTCAAAGAGCTCAATCTCAACATGGTGCAGATCAGGAACCCACACCTGAAGAAATTGCTCAATATCAAAATGATGATAACTTCAAATGAATGATGAAACATTTCTTGAAAGAAGACAGAGAGGCATACTTTTTACAATTAGCTCATCAAGGAGCTAAACTTCCTCCCAACTTTAATGTTGAAGATATCATTACACATGAGGAAGAAACTCCACTCACAACTATGATGAAATAGATGCATGCCATGCAAGTCAAACTTAATAACCTTGAGAAAGAAAAGGAACCCAAGGAGTTCTCCATGGAGGCCCTATGTCATTTTCCATTTGACAAAGACTTGTACATGCCACCATTTCCAAAAAGAGTGGAGATGCCTAAGTATGATAAGTATGATGGACACTCTAATCCCCAAGATCATGTTAGAGAATTCTGTACACAATCTATGGAGTTCATGCATGAACCAAGTTATCTGATGCATCTCTTTTCTCGATCTCTAGGGGGAGCAACCATTCATTGGTTCTCTAGATTGCCTTCTACTATCAAAACTTTTGAGGAGTTGATCAAATTTTTTTATCAAAAATACTCCTACAACATTCAACATCCAGTCACCATGATCGATATCTGCAATCTCAAACAATATCCAGGAGAACCATTCCTGACATTTCTCAAGAGATGGAGGAAGAAATTCTCTCTATATGCTAGGCCTATTCTAGAAACTGAGAAATTGGAAATCTTCATCAATAATCTTGTTCCAGAGATCAACTACCCTTTACAAATGCAAGATCATACATCTTTTGATAAGATGGTAGACAATGCGATCAAAATTGAAAAGGTACTTGTGAAAAAAAGAGACATCACACTTCAAAAAGACAAGTATGAATCAGGATCTAGTTCTAAAGACAAGAACAAAAATTGGAACAAGAATAAAGGCATTATCACTGATGGTGTTGTTAATACTATTTGTGCCCGATCAAAGGCACCAGCTTTCAATCTAACTATTGGCATCCAAGCCATCAAAGCCTTAGAGAAAAAGGTGTCTGAACCATCTCAAAAGAAGCCAGAATACAAATCTTGGTCCGTTGATAATAAATGAAAGTTCACTCCTCTTAGAGAATCTTTAGAATCAGCTTTGAGAACTCTACTGGCTAATAACATCATTTCTTTGCCTGAGATCCAACAATCTGATTCTGATCCTAAACCAAAATGGTGGAGAGAGAAAAAATTCTGTGATTTCCCATCGGGGTAAAGGTCACAAAACTAATATGGTCAAGAAGTTTCATCTTCTTAGCCTAATATGGGGGCAAAGGTTAATTATGCTTACCCTGGAAATAATGTTGTTATCAATATGGTTGAACCTTGTCTCTCTAAGTATTGCAATGTCATCATAATTGTGCAAAGAGATTGAGATCATCCTTTAGCTAATGCAGTTACATGATCACAAGCTCAGGCACATCTGAATGGACAAATCCCAAATTCATCAAATGTCCCTAGGATGCCCTTCAATCTTTCTTCCACTTCCAAATAGAAGGCTGCTTCTAAATCTTCCAATCCTAAAGATACGAGGCCAACATCTTATAGCATTGTTCAACAAATCCAACACAGTAATACCAAAATCTCCATGTTTGAGTTGCTTTGGATATCTCCAGCTCATAGAGCTATTTTAGACAAAGCTTTGCTCGGATCCAATGTTCCTAATGACCTTGATTTAGATAGGTTCCAAACTATGGTTGGACATCTTACGTTTCCATAGTATATATCCTTTTCAGAGGAAGATGAAAACTCCTTGAGTCACCTGCATAACCAGCCCTTGCATATATAAGTCTTGATCCAGAATCATAGAGTCAAATGCGTGTTAATAGATGGGGGCACTGGCCTAAACATTTGTTCTTACAGCTTGATCACACAATTGGGATTTTCAGAATTGGCTATTGATCCTAGAAAGAAAATAACTATAAAAAGCCTATGATGAACAAGAAAGATCTTCTAAAGGCACCATTGTCTTTCCTATTAGAGCAAGTCTAGTTATAAGAGATACTATATGTCAAGTTCTTGATCTACCTTTAGCTTACAACATTCTTTTAGGGAGACCATGGATACATGAGATGAATGCTATCCCTTCTACATTTCACCAATGCTTGAAATTTCCTTATGAAGGAGTAGAGGTCACTATTCCAGCAGACATATCCACCACTTGCAATACATTGAAGGAGAGTGTGGATAAACTTGTGCCTAATAACAGAGAATCTTCCATTGAGCCAACAAAAGAAGCATCCACATCTAAAATGGAAGATCTTGCAAAAGAGGTCAATATCAAAGAAAATGGTATGGGAGAATATACTATAGAGCCAGTCTTATCTTTGAAATCTCTCCCTATCTCACCTAAGTCTTATGGAAAATCTTTGAAACAATCCAAACCAGACTCTAAAGAACCTCTTGAGGCATATAAAAAGAATTTTGTAGCAGAGCAAGTATCTAAACGAGAGTTTGAAGAGGATGAAGCTGTGCTTGCATGGCTATACAAGGATGAACTTGACTTTCAAGCTGTTCCAATTAGTTGCTCTACAGTATCCAAAATCCCTTCTAAGGCATATGGTCTAGGAGATAAATTAATAGCTAAGATGGGATATTCAGGTAAAGGACCTTTAGGAGTCAGAGGAAATGACCTTATAACGCCTATGTCACATATTGGTAGGGAAAACAAAGATACTGTTGGCTTAGGCTTTAAAAAGAAACCCTTCCACCTCAAAGGTAATTTTTCTCATGTCATAGAGAAGATCGCACCAAGCGAACCCCTTCTTAAGAAGGAAGAAACTGAACCATCAGATAGTGATTTAGACAGCTTAGAACTTGTTCCTTATGAACATTTGCCTAAGGAAATCAAAGACCTCCTTGAAGCTGAAGATGATCCAATCAAAATAATTAATGTAGTAGAAACACAAGAACCTACTATCAATCAAGAGATAGTTGCAACACAAGAACTGGCTAATCTCGAAGACAATCAAATAGAAAAAGAGGAAGGTGGTAGTTATTCTGAGACAGATTCCCATGAGTATGAATTCAAATCAGAATCTGAGGGTAACCCTTCTTGGGGTATTCACCCTGACTTTACTCATGTTCTTAGATTTCCTAGAGGCATAGATGAAGAATCTAATGACTATGAATGGGGTGCCATTCCAGAAGAAGATGAGCTTATTATAGAGAAACATGTTGATGTTATTCACCAATATGCACCTAAACCCAATGTAAGTCTAGAGTGAAATGATGAACTTATCGAGTCTAATCCATCGATGGCTAAATTGGACTCCCACAATGACATTGAGCCTATTAATGAATTGAATGTCTTTAATTGTAATATCACCTTTGAACTTGAGTGTTGGGTTAGGACCAATGATGACAGATCCATGTCCATAAACACTATCTCCCAATCTTTCCCCATTTTGACTATCCAACATCCTGAACTTCTTGATCAAGCCTCCACAAATCTGAGCCATGGTATTTATACCTTCCCAAATGACTATGCCCTTGCTTGCTACCTCAATGTAGTTGAGCCTATGAGGACTTCCATCAGTGAACCAAGCATTAGCATGATGGATTCAGACATCAAGTATCTCAGTCAAAAAAATAAGAATAAAAATAAAAAGAAAAGGAGTTCTGCGGGTGAAAACCACTTTGTGGTAGTCTCAAAACCTACAAAAGTAAAAATAAAAGATGTATCCAAAGGTGAAAACCTCTTTGAGGTGCCTAAATATGAGATATTTGATGTTCTTCCGAGTCATTTATAGGATAGATCTCCAATTCTAATCGAGCCTACTCAATCCATCAACTTGGGAACAACAGAAGAACCACAATTGATTCATGTTGCACAATCTTTATCAGAAGAAGAGAAGCAAAAATTTTCAACATTACTAATAGAAAAGAAGATCAACTTGGCATGGAAATATTCAGATATGCCAAGGTTGGATCCTAATCTTATAATGCATCATTTATCTATAGCTCCAAATGTCAAACTTGTCAAGAAAAAGTTAAGAAAGATGCATCCTCATGTTTCACTCTTGGTAAAAGCTGAATTAAAGAAGCTTCTAAAAGCCAGATTCATTTGAGTTATTGATTATGCAGAATGGATCTCTAATATTGTACCTATTTCTAAACTAGACAAATCAATAAGAGTATGCATAGACTTTATAGATGTGAACAGAGCATGCCCTAATGATGATTTTCCATTACCTAGCATCGATATGATAGTGGACATGACTGCGGGCTTTGCGATTTATTCTTTAATGGATGGTTTTTATGGATATAATCAAATAAAAATTGCTCCAGAAGATCAAGAGAAAATTGCTTTCACATGTGCATGGGGCACCTTATGTTGGAATGTCATGCCATTTGGGCTTAAAAATGCTGGTGCTACATATCAAAGAGCCATGAAATCTATTTTTCATGACATGATGCATAGGACTATGGAGGATTATGTTGATGATACTTTAGCAAAATCTATGATTAGAGTTGAACATCTAGATGACTTAAGCAAGATCCTAGACAAAATGGAAAAATTTAGTCTCAGACTAAATCCTAAGAAATGTGCTTTTGGTGTCACTTTTGGAAAGCTCTTAGGATACATAGTCTCAAAGAAGGGTATTGAAGTTGATCTAGCTAAAGTGAAGGCTATCATGGAAATGCAACCTCCAAAGAATATTAGTCAAATGAGGACATTGCAAGGAAGAGTTCAATCTATCAGAAGATTCATATCATAGCTAGCAGACATATCACAACCTTTTACAAAAACATTACATAAAGGTGTGACCTTTGCATGGAATGAAGAATGTGAGAAGAACTTTGACCATATCAAACAATATCTAACAAATCCTCCTATTCTGATGCCTCCTATTCATGGGAAGCCATTGACCTTATATGTCTCTGCTACAGATACATCACTGGGGGCATTGCTTGCACAACATGATGAGAACAAAAAGGAAAGAGCTATATACTATATCAGTAGAACATTGGTTGCATATGAGAAGAACTATTCAATGATTGAGAAATCTTGTCTAGCTGTGATCTTTGCATCACAAAAGCTGAGACATTACATGTTAGCTCATACCACACATTTGGTAGCTAAAATTGATCCACTCAAGTACCTTCTAAGAAAAGTTGCCCTCACAGGTAGATTAGCTAAGTGGGTCATGCTCTTAAGTGAATTTGACCAATTAGCAGATGCACCTATGATTGATGATACACCAATGCAAATGGAATTTCTAGATTCCTCTATCATGACTCTTTCTTCTAGAGAATGACAGTTATTCTTTGATGGCTCCTACACACAGAATGGGTCAGGCGAGGGCATATTATTCATAACTCCTCAAGGATACTCAATCCAAAAAGCATTCAGATTAAAGTTCCCTTGCACAAACAATATTGTAGAATATGAAGCCCTTTTAAATAGTATGAAAATAGCGATTGAATGGAGAGTAACAGAGCTACACATTCATGGGGGACTCTTAACTTGTTATCCATCAAGTCAATGATGTGTACCAAACTAAAGATGAAAAGCTCATTCCTTACAAGAGAATGGTAGATGATCTAAAGAAGTATTTCCTATCCATCACATTTGAGCAAATTCCTAGAATAGAGAATAAGGCTGCCAATGCAATGGCAACGCTATCTACTTTATTACAATAGCTTGAACATGAGCTATGCTATGAGTTCCTAGTGGAAGCACTGTCTTATCCTGCATATGATTCCCTCGAAACCTGCATGATCTGCACTATTGTTGGTCATGATTCATCTAGATACAAAAACCTATTTTCCTATCTCCAAGACCAAATCATTCCTGATACCTTCAACTGCCATGAAAAGAGATACCTTATCCGTAATGCCTCTCGATATGTCATCATTGGTCATGATCTATACAAACAAGGTCTAGATGGTAGGCTACTTAGATGTTTAGAATGGGAAGAGTCTCAATGTGCATTAGAGGAAGTCCATGATGGTATTTGTGGGTCACACTCGAATGGTTTAACACTAGCTTGAAAACTTATTAGGGCTGGGTACTATTGGCCTGAAATGGAGAAAGAATCTATCAAGTTTGCTAAGAACTGTCAAAAGTGCCAAGTGCATGGCAACTTAATTCATGCTCCAGAGAGAGATATAATTCCCTTTACTACACAATGGTCTTTTCACCAATGGGCATTTGATCTTATAGGAGCTATACATCCTCATTCTTCTAATGGACATACCCATATAATCATAGCTACAGATTATTTTATGGGTAGAAGTAGTCCCTTTGACACAAGCAATTGGAAAGAAAATATCTATGTTCATATTGAACTATATCATATGCAGATATGGGATACCTCATTCCATAATCATAGATAACGATGGACAATTCAAGAACAAAGA
This sequence comes from Chamaecyparis obtusa, assembly GCA_027943335.1. NCBI lineage: Eukaryota > Viridiplantae > Streptophyta > Pinopsida > Cupressales > Cupressaceae > Chamaecyparis > Chamaecyparis obtusa. Next base: position 74,723 of record BSBK01003731.1, on the reverse strand, counting down.
TCTAGATGATTTATGTGCTAAATTCAAGATTACACAACATTGGTCATCTATCTACTATCCTCAAGGGAATGGACAAGCAGAGGCTTCTAACAAGAATCTATTGAAAATCTTGCACCGTACGGTTAATAAAACAGGAAGAGACTGACATCTCATGATCAATCCAGCTCTTTGGGCCTATATAACAAGTATCAGAATGCCCACTGGGGTGACACCTTTCACTTTAGTTTATGGGTCTAAATCAGTACTGCTTATGAAGGTTGAAATCCCATCACTAAGAATCAGAATGCATGGTCTGGTAACTGATGATGACTACAAAGTGTCTAGGTTGCAAGAACTTGAACTACTATATGAGCGTAGACAAGTAGCATATGATCATCTCAGAGCATATCAGAAAAGAATGTCTAGAGGTTACAACAAGAAAGTCAGACACTGAGAATTTCAGGTTGGCGATCTGGTCTTGAGAGAGAATCCTAAAAATCAATCACATCAAGAATACAAGGGGAAGTTTGAACCCAACTGGCTGGGTCCCTTTGTTATCACTGCTACTTTTGGCTCTGGTGCCTATCAACTCTCAATGACTGAAGGAGAACAGCTCTGAGAACCAACCAACATTCTCCATCTGAAGAAATTCTATGCCTAAGGCATTCAATGTTTGGTAAAATGTCCTAAAAAAATCTTAAAAATTGGAAAAAGTCCTAAAAAAAATGAACATCATGATGAAAACCTAGCAATAGGTGCCTTGATGATTCAGAAAAAAAGTAAAAAATATCAAAATTACAAAAAAATAAAAAAATATCAAAAGTACAAAAAAATTAAAAAAATGAAAAATACAAAAAAAATGAGAAAAAGAAAAAGTGCCTTGGTGAAAACCTGGAAACAGGCGCCTTGGTAACAAAAATAGAATCTCTACCAAGATGGTGAAAACCTAGCAAATGGGCACCACTTGTTTCAAAATGCTCCATCTATCAGTGCAATCTTCATCTTTCCTAGCTTTCAGTCTTGCTTTAGTTTGTACATATCTTCCAGTTTGTTTCTGCATTCCTGTTTTCAATAAGTCGATCTGTACACCAATTGGCTCAAGTGTCGATATCCTATCAATGTTAAAACTTGGGGGCAATCAATGTCATATCCTATGGTCTCTAGTGTATCTTAGATGTATCATATCCAGTCAGAGTCCTTTGAAGCTTCATCAGAGTTAGTCAGTCTGTCTTGCCTCCAAAAAGGATTTTGCATCTACAACAACGCAATCAAACACCGAACACAAATTGAAAACAATCTATTCTTTTTTTACATTCTTTTATCTCCTTGTATGCTTACTGATTCACATTGAGATTTTTGCATATTGTGTCCCTCCAAGCTCTTTGATGATGTCCTTTACAGGATTTAGAGAGTGATGACTGGGGGCATAATCTTTTCTTTATTTTCTTCTTGTATGTGAAAATCTAACAACTTTGGAAATTTTGGATTGAACTGGTGTCCGACTGTAAGAGCCTCTATCTTGAATTGGATGGCCATGCGTACCTCAATCATTAATACCCAGAAAATTCAAAGAAGTTTGATCTAACTATTGTCTTTTTGAGTGATTTCTTTCTCCTACTGTGAAATATGATCTTACCTAAGGATGTGAACGATAAAGGGTCACTACGGGTAATTCACATTGGATTTTGAATGATCTCTTGACTGCTTGATGTGTTTGTACTACAAGGCATATTCAGTTCATCATGACGTTTATGTTTTGATGCTTATACAAATTGCTATATCAAAATGGACATGATATTCAAGTCATCCTGGCACTTCTACTTTGATGCTTATATCTAATCTGAAATTCTAAAAACATAATCAATATTCATAATCAGTGGGTGTTGTATTGATTCTTGCATATACAAATTGATATTCATATGTCTATGGCTTCATAACTAGTGGGCATTGTATTGATTTATCCGGTTACCTAAAAATTCAATGATGACAATGACTGACACATGATTAGTGACTAGGTCCTAGGTCTTAGGTTGCATTTCATTCTGCATGTTTCTTTGCATTTTGCATGTTTGCATGATCTCACAAATGGCTAAATGAACTTCAATGCTTAAACAATTCTTCAATCACCTATTCAAATCTAACAAGAGCTGAACCTAACTCGAAGGTCTCTTCATAGAATCACAAGCAATTATCCTCCTGGGTTAAACATCCTTTTGACATAAGACTGAGTACTTGTCTTCATCAATACCTACAAAACATATCATGTGTATCATTGCATTTACAATTCATATCATAAACATCTATTGCATTACAATTCATCCATGTGCATAAGCATAAACCATACATACATCTTTCCACAATCAAATACATTTGCATAATATCCATACATTTGAAAGAAATCATTGCATTGCATATATCTATACATACATTCTACTCTACTCATAGCATAATCATCACATGATATCATCATAACTCGAAAGATGACAAGTAAAAATGAAGTCATAACCAAAATATCAATCTCATATATATCAAAAATCTTGAAATAGTCAAGGGTGCACTACTGGCACAGTATACGAAAGAATGAGCTTAGCTGAGCTATCAGAATCAAAACAGTATATCATAATCAAAAGATAAAAAATGTCAGAACATATCATAGATCGATCAGCTCTCAGCTTGATCCTCTGCACTTGGGGGAGGTGGCAGTGGTGCATCTGGTACTGCCTCTGCTCTAGGTGCTCTAGCTCCCTTTGATGCCATCATGTACTGTGAGTAGGAGGGAACTCTCTGTGCAAAAGGAACAACTATATAATATGTGGACACATAGTAAGCTGCCCGTGAGGTCTGGTGAATCACTACTACTTGCAATCTTTGTACCTCTGCACATAGCTCAGTCCACTATCTATCTACCTCTATATATCACTCCTCCCATCGAGCACTGCGCACCTTCAGGTCCCTGACCTATGCATTGAGCCGTCTAATAGTGTCCTATGGAGTAGGAGGAGCAGTAGGATCAATGTTTGGCATCTCAGTATCTGGGGCAACTTGCTCAGTAGTCTCTACCCTCTGCGCCTTACGACGTCTAACCTCAGCACCTAAATCAAAACCGGTATCCCCCTCTATGAAGTCCACACCACCACCTACCACCTGCTCAGCTTCTATTACCTCATCCGCTAAACCAACTCCACCTAATGTACCACCCTCTCCTCTAGTTCATCTATGAGAACCAAAAGATCTACCTATTGTAGAACTAGTGGGACAAGTGGGCCTCATCTGTCTTGATGGTCTCTAGGGTGGAGCCATCGCTTTGGGTCTCAGAGGTGTGGGGTGAATAATGGGAGCCTATGTCAGTCTGGGACCCTATCCCATCAGAGCACCAGTAACATCCATCGCCTCCTCCATGGAGGGTATCAGCTCTGTCAGATCAGAAAATCTGTGAATGGGGTGGTCAACAAGCCATGAGATAAATCTATTAGTAACACCAGCATCCAGTACATCTGGTTAGTACTCCTAGTCCTGGCTGACAATAGCACTGTACTCTTGTGAACACAAAGCATAAGAAAGCCTCTGTGTCCATCCCAATCCAATCTCACACCCTATCCATGCATATGTAGCATAATCCTTCGGGGCATCCTGAATACGTCCATACTACCACCAGAATCTGGTAATAAGGAACCTCTCTATAGTGGAGGATGACCTCCCAATTAGTACATGGCTCTGGAAGAAATAACTAAACTGCTCTCGAACAGTAGGCCAAGGCTCAATGGCTACATATGGTCTCCAGTGTACAAAAGTCATATCATCGATGCATCACCTCTAGTACTCAGTGTGGCCGACCCATCCCTAAATAACATATCCAACATATGTATAGATGACAGGCTCCTGAGGTTGCCTCTGTGAAGTACATACATGTCTCAACACTGGGATATGCTCCCACACCCATATCTGTAGAACAAGAGCTCCTGCATCAAAAGATTTTCTCTCTTGATACACCACCTCATGCATCTCAGAGAACATGTGTGCTAATAAACACTGACCCCACGCCAACTCAGAGGGAGTGGCCATCAACTGTGCTACCATAGGGGCCCAACCCATCAAAACACCATTCTGCTGATGGTCAAACATGATAATACCACCAGTCATCCCAACAATAATACACTCCAGCCAGTGTGTTTGTCCATATCTCTGCACTAAGGTCTCCCAAGAAATGGAGGCCGTCATCTGAGTATCATCTCCGAAGAGATGTCTGAAAGCTAATATGCTTGAGTTCCCTGAACTCACATACTCTGGTCATCGGCCTACATGGAACAAAATGAGTAGTATCTGGTACACATCCTTAGGGGTAACAGTGATCTCCCCCATCGGCAAGTGGAATGTCTAAGTCTCCGAGTGGAACCTCTCAATCAACACAGTCAAAAGTCCATGATTTACCCTAATCTCAGGTAAATGTATTAAGTGCTTGAATCCACAAGAAGCAAGGTGGACCCTCATAGGGTCTGGCAATGACACACATAGTCTCTGTGTGGCAGGATGTGAGATCTGTACATGTACATCTAGATATATGATCTACACAGCACAGAAACAAGGAATCCTATCAGTAATTTGGTCACAGAACAGGTTACAAGGGCGGAAATGAGGTAGTTCAGTATTTCAGAAGGTAGGTTAACAAGTCAGGAATCAAACTACAGAATTAGAAAATTCAAAAATTTGACCTAATACTAAGTTTTAAACTCACTATTTTCCATACGACATTTCAGATTGGCATGAAAAGTCATACGACTTTCTACATCATACCAAATGACAAAGCATAGTGACACGACAATGCATCCCTCATCGTACAAGTTATGAGGGACCCGATGAAATGTCATATGACTCATGGGTCCCTCTGATACGAGTCATGGGGGCTTATCAGACGACAACTTATCTACAGTTGAAAAGTCATACGAGTCCCGCTGGGGAGTCATATGAGTTTCTGTGCATGCAAAATTCAAAAATGGAAAAAGGTACGAAAAATTGCTAAAATCCTATAAAACATGGAAAAATTGACATTTTAGCAAAGTATAGAGGTCCACCTACCGGATGTCCATACTGCCGAGGTCTCTGGTGTCGCCAGCTGCGCTCAAATCAATGTGAACTCATAGGTACCTTTGGTTCTATCACTTTATCTACCATTTTGCTCAGAGGGCTCCACAAAGATTTCTAAAGTCAAAAGGTTGAAATGAATTGAAAATGACCCTTTCGGCCTTTATATAGCTTTTGACCTAATTTTCAAAAGTGCTCCGTTTTTCACAAAAATTGCACCCTTGGCTAATTTTGCCATCCTGAATCCATTTTCGGGATCAAAATTAAAATTTGAGATCATTTACTATGTCAAAATCATGATTTAAAATTTTTGGACCCAGGACGGTCTATTGCTTGCATAATCAACCTTCAATCATCACAGGAATCTAGTATTCAACTTAACTGATTATCTTACATCAAACTATCAAAATTTCAACTTGGTCAACCATGGTCAACTCATGGTCAAACCTAGTCAAACTTGGTCTTTTGGACCTCTCTAAACGATGTAGAATGCATTCTCAAACGTGTCCAACCACTTCTCAGATCAATTAACATGCTTCTACACCATAACGCTAACTTTTATTATCAGATTTGAATTTTAATCCTGAAGGGGGCATGGTATTGCACATCATTCAAAGTTTGTAATCTAAATTCTAAAATCATATCTTTCCTCAGTAATTGAGACAAACAACCACGTCTACTTGTTGATTCATCAAAAATACCTCATCGCTTGGGGCAAATCAATCATCGCTCGAGGCATATCAGATTCATCGAGATCCATATCAATCTGGTATTCTCTTAATCTTGTAAATTGTATCAGTTTTTGTAACTATTGGTTCATTTGTGTTATTTCCTTGGTTCTTCAGAAACTGAAGGGTTCAGATGTGATGCCAATGTGATTCTTATCGACAATTGGGTCTGGAATCAATCACTCACTTCTTTGCAATCATAAGGTTCAGAATTAGGTTTTTTGACACTTTTTCGCAATCATCGGTTTATTGCTGTTATAGTTAACATTATCTTTGGTCATTCATGACCTATTATCTTCATATCAATTTCAATCAGTTTCTGTTTCATATCAATATCAATTTCAAACATCAGTTTCAATATCATACACAGACTGTTTTTGAACCACTGCGCTTCACACAACAATTCAAAGAGGGGCAAAATGTAATACCCCAAAAATGGGCTATAGGTTCATTAACCTCCTATATCGACACATCGAACGAAATCAACATCGAAGTCCTAACCTACGGTACATCTGAACATCATCGAATCCTAATTGATTATCTCAAATTTTGCATCGGGGAATATTTCATATTCCTAAAATTATCCTAATTATCTTTGATTTAATAATTATTTGGCGATAAATCATATTTATCCTAAAGTTTGATTAATTGAATATTCTGAATATTTAATTAATTAGATTTAATACTGCCACTTAAGTATTTAATTAAATTTAATTATATTTATTCATAATTATTATTATTTAAATTTGACAATAAATCAAAATTCCTATCATTAATTGATTAAATTCTTATTTAATTGATTAAAGCAAGTTGTCATATTTAATGATATTATTTTGGAATAAAAGTTTGATTTAATAATTGATTAACCCATAAATCAATTGTTTTATTTTCAAAATTAGTTAAGTTAAGAATAAATCACTTTATTTATTTATTTAATTCATAATTATTATGCACATTCAAAAAGTAGTTAAACTTAAAATCAGAAAATCAATTCAAGTTGTTTTAAAAATAAACTCAACTCTGATTTGAGTTAAAAAGGTGTTTTTGCATGCTTTTGCATGATTTTGTGAATTAATTATCTTTTATTCTTTGATAACTCAAAAATCAACTGAGTGTTTATGGCTTTTTTCAATGCATCCTCAAAGCCCCGGATTTCTATAAAATCAAGGCTCAGCTCTTCAATCTCATATCTCATAATTGTGCAAACTTATGTTGGCGAATTGGTATCTAAAGAATTGGAGCTTCTTTTGCAAATCAAACAACTTTGTGAGATCATTCATATTTTAACATATCATTGTTAGATTAATTGTATTGCATATCAATTTTTCATAGATTCATATCAGATTTCTCATTATTATTGCATAGAAAAACCAAAAAAATAGATTAATTTGCATCTAATTCATATCTAGATTTTGCATTCAAATCCTTCATTTAGGTGTCGTCAAGGTCACTGATCTCGGTCCAATCTGAGAATACATACTCGCATCTACTAGAAGGCAATAAATCACCTGGTTAGTTTAGTTTTCAATTACTTGCACGATTTCAATTTCAACTAACCTCTAATGTTTTACTGAAGTGTTGTGTCTACAGCTAGGTACAAAATTCACACACACACAGTGAAGAGGACATTCATATATTTGAAATGGATAGAGGACTTTGGGATGTGGTATCCTAAAGGTAATGACTTTACTTTATGTGCATATACTTATGCGGATTGGGCAGGTGATGTTGATGATAGAAAAAGTACAAGTGGTGGAACTTTATTTTTGGGAAGTAGATTGCTCTCATGGATGAGAAAGAAGACACCCATCTCTGTGTCTACTATTGAGGCAGAGTACATTGTTGCTGCTAGAAATTTATATAGATATCTTGGATGAAGCAAACACTAGTACAAAAACAACAATATATGATCAAATAAATTACTAAAAATTGTAGATTTTTGACTAACTTTGGTCACGTGACCATTAGTAGTATATTGTCGATCATTTATCTCGCGACCAAATTTATGACTAAACTATTTTAGTCATTAATTTGGTCATTGATTTGGTCATTAATTTAGTCATTGATTTGGTCATTAATTTAGTCATTTATTTAGTTATTTAGTCATTTATTTAGTCATATACTAGGTCATATATCTAGTCATTAATTTAGTCATTTATTTAGTCATATATTTGGTTAATTTAGTCATTAATTTAGTCATTTATTTAGTCATATATTTGGTCGTATATTTGGTTAATCTAATCATTTATTTAGTCATTTATTTGGTCATATATTTGGTTGTATATTTGGTCATTTATTTAGTCATATATTTAGTCATTAATTTAGTCATATATTTAGTTGTTTATTTAGTCTTATATTTTAGTCATATATTTAATCATATATTTAGTCGTATATTTAGTCATTAATTTAGTCATATATTTAGTCATTGATGTATTCATTAATTTAGTCATAAAATGAAAAGTATTTTAAATACCATAAATTTTATAATGCTAAAAAAACATCATATTAAACTTGAACTAAAACATAAAAGATAATAAAAAATATTACACATGAACAAACTACGGCCCAATAAAATTAAAAGATTGATTCAACATCATGATAAATAAAGATAATCTACAATAAAAAAAAATTAATACAAATATACATATCAAGTTATAAGATGTCAAAGTTTTTTTTAAGGAAAAAATATACAGAGCCACAAATAAACATATATATTAATAAAAGCTAGTTCAAAAACTTAGTAGGGAAAGAACTAGCAAGAAAACTCTATATCCTTTCTCGATTACAAAATCAAAAGAAAAAATCCCTAACCAACAGCTAAAGTGGACTATGGAAGAAAAGAGGAATATTGATCCTTTCAAAATAAAAAATATTTGTCATTCAAAGTATGCAGAGTGCCAAAATATATACGTAAGATGTCGAAGTTATCTAAGAGTATATATGTAAATATAATAAAAAATATTAAAGTTGTCTCAAATATAAAACATTGAGCCAAGATGTCTAACAACTAGTACATGATAAACATGTTGATCAACTATGTCATTTTTTGCAAATATTTTAGTGGCCACCGTGTGAAGGTTCCCTCTTTCTCTTTCAGATGAACAACTCCATCTATTTTGTCTTCACAAGAAAGGGGTACGTTACTTGTGACCTTTAAAATGTTTACATTTGCATCTCCTATTCCTTTCAAGTTGATTCCATGTACAATTGATAGGGAGTGAATCCGCTCAATGCCCACAACATCTCCATCATATGGATCCAACACCTTAACTTTATCCCCTTCTTTGAGTTTATCAACACATTTCTGCAAAAAGAAAATAAAATAACACATTATATTACATAGGTAATGAAAGGCCACAAATATAATATAATCATAAGACTCTAAATAAGAAAGACCAAAATTATTGTTCATTCCTATTGCACTTCTCTTTTTTATGTTTAGGACTAAAGGTGACACAACTTTAGAATTGCAAAAAACAAAGAAGCATTTATAGTTCATCTAAAGACTAAAATAGTATAGATCATCCAAATAAGAGATGATTTAATCTCTTATTGCATAATAAATAGAAATAATGTTTTTATATTTGAAACTTGAAGAGAATTAGAAATTTTGACTAGCAGATATAAATAATAAATACATAGTCATTTTAATGGTTAAATTAATTTGGTTAGTGTCCTTAATTCCAAACATAAAACATCCAACTATGCTCTAAAACTGCAACGATGAGAAATTTATTCACTAGTGTACAAATATAATTCACAAAATTCTCAAGTAGGAAAGGATCTGTTGACAGTCTACATAAAATAGGAAAGGAAATACAACTATTGTCTTTATCCATGCAAGTACAAGAAACAACTATTGACATTACTTTTTTTATCTTTATAGTTGTTGACAAAAATGAGGTTCAGATATTGGATGCAAGAACATTCTATTCCATTCATTAAACAAGTGTGAACATTAAATGAAGACACTAGTAAAATGTTGGTTGGAGCTTAATTTAAGTAAAATTAATATACTCCTAATGTTAATAATTACCAACATAGATTTGGGATTGCTCGGTTGTGTTGGTGAGGATGGCTAAGTAATTGATCCACATCAACCATGGAGATCAATGAGAAGAGTTAGTGCGAGCTCATGATGCAAGCAAACTTGGAAAATAAGTGTGATGTATATAGTCAGCAATGTATGGTATATCAGTGATGTATATACATGATGTATATTAGGATCTACGATATACTTGATCAACAATTGTCATACATTGATGCAATATATTGCAAGGACTTGCAATACATTGCATATGTGATGCAATACATTGAAGAATTTGTCATCATTAGTACAGATCAGATGTACTTAATTAAAAGACTATATATAGTCTCTATGGAAGACTGAATACATTGCATATGTGATGCAAGACTGAGGATAATTCACTCACAAAATCCTTAAAGAAATCAATTTTTTTTCTCTAAAATTTTCAAAAAATGAAAACATATATTTGACTAAGCCTGCATTATACAACTTTCATGTATCTCGCAAGGTAAAATATGATGTGAATATAGGATTATCTTGGAGCCTACAGTAGCTATGCAATTTAGTCGTATGCATTTCAATGACTCGTCAAGTAGATAATCTTTGCTGGGCATAATTACTGCATGCATATATAAAGGCAAACATGATTTGAACGTAGAATGACCAAGACAACCATGAAATCAGTTGTATACTCATAGTTATGTTAACATAAATAAATTTTGAGAAGATTTCAAATTATGTACTAGGGTAATTAAATAAATGCATGAGACCGCTCAAACTTTATGGAACCACACTATATAATTCTCCAAGACTACGTATGTGTTGTAGAATAGATGGTCCTTTACCCCTCATTGAATGCAGTATTTTACTATATGCTAATTATTTATCAAGAGCAACCAAAGTGAAGAAAGAATATTAAAAAAAAGTCAAGGGAATTAATTTATTTATGCATTTTAACTTTTTAACATTAATAATAACAATGTCACCATAGCTGCAAATCGAAAACACTATCAACCATATACTTAAGCATTTGGAATAAATATTGTCAAGTATAACCCTTGGCTATGCAGCCAATTATTTGCACCTGATATGACCATTTGTTGACATTTATTAATTAGACTGAAAAATGAAAAGTAGTGGTTTTGTAATTTTCAATTTAATTAATAAATATAAACAAATTATCATATCAGGTACAAATAATTTGCTGCATAGGCACTGCAAATAACTAAAATTATATGTGTGTGTGTGTGTGTGTGTTTGTGTTATAAGCATTGCAAATAACTGAAAATTATATTATAGCAAGAACCTATCACATCCGCCAACCTTCTACACATTTTGTCACAAATTTCACCCACACTATTAAACTGATGCTCTCTATCCATGCTTATCCTTCCTATCATGTACAGGTTGTAGCTTGCAATTGCCTCACTGAGCTTGCTTGAGCAGTAATGATTGGCTATTTCTTTTCCTCTAGTGACCTATTAATCATCTACAGCCTATAATTTTTAGGAAAAGTTACACTTATAAAATTTTGAACCCTGGGATGATGCAAGGAGGTAAATTCAAACAACCCGAGTTAGCCTTTCATAGAAGTAAAATAAGGTGCAACTCTTCATCAGTTCACAGACCCACTTTTGAAAAATGCTTTAAGAATGGCTAACCAAGGGCAAAGATTGCAAACACTAATCAATGCATTACTGATCCCTTCATTTTGACAGCATGGACATTAATCTCCATGCCAAATTTTATAGACCAATCTTAAACACCCCTAGAATGTCTTAAAAGTGGTTTGTATTAATTGTTTTGAAGAAAATGACCGCATTGAACCCAAGAACCACCTTCCCAACCAATAACTTCTTGTATAGCCCAAACTCATGCCAACAATTGAGTTTTCTTGATGAACTACGTAGCCAACCAATGTAATAAAATTAAGAATTCCATAAACTTTTTTAGTTTCAGTTAAGAAATCATTAGAATGTCAACTTGTAACAGTATGAATTGTTATTGTACGTGTTTTGTCTCACCACTTTTTTTCTCTTTGATTATTCATGAAAGAATACTAACTCAATTTTTCTTTTTTTTGTAGGATGTTGCTCCCTCTATTCAATATGTAAGTTGCTGAGCAGTAAATTCAGGGACTGGAAAGTGAGATCTTTGGTGTTCGTTTTGATGGTCAGTACTTATTCTCAAGCTGGATTGATCAGGGATGCTCTTTTTGTTCTCCATTTTATGAAATATCTTGGATTGAAAGCTCTAGTTTGATCATATAATGGGATTCTTAGCAAGGTGGAACACATAGAATGCATAGATACATTTATTAGAAGCTACTGCAACATTGGCAACATACATGAGGCTCTTCAGGTGCATTTGGAAATTATTGGTAGGGGTATTAAAATAAATTCAATCACTTACAACACAATCATGAACAACCTGTGCAAAGAAGGAAGGCTAAACAAAGTAGAGGAATTACTCGTTGAAATGCAAGAAATAGGCCAAGTATATTACACCTTTACTTTTCGAAAGAGTAAACCTCTTTAGTGTGTTGAGACTAACGTTATTTTCTCATACTTATCACTGAGTTGAGAAATAGTGCCATGGTGTTCAATGCACAAAACTTTGGTATTTTTAGTTAATACATGTTTGTATGTATTCTCATTCTTTCACATCAAAGACAAACCGAACTACAGTGACTCTAAAAGTTTTTCCAATATTGGATTAAAATTTGGAGAACCAAACATTGCAAATGTTAGCGTAGGTCAGCTTGGTGATGATGGATTAACTTTTTTGGCTCAAATATGTTAGGCAGGGAAATATTCAATAGAAAGATGAGTTCACAAGCATTTGATGCAAATTTTAGACTCAATCTGAAACATATTGAAGAGGTAATGTTTGATGAAGTTTAAGGACAACCCAAACCTTGGAGCTGTTCCCCAAACCTTGCGCTACTAACTTGGGTCTAGGGGCATCATTCACCCAAGGATTATCTATATACTTGCTTTCAAATGGGATTAAAGCACATGTAATTCTCCTAGGATTTCAACTATCAGGATAAGAACTTGCACTTTCTTATGTTAGAATAATTTATATATAGATGCTAGACACAACCATTTTGTCCCATACATTAGCATTAAGAATTCCTAACCTCAATAGATAGTTTCTCTAAAGAAACCAGGGACTAACCTAATGAAGGAAGATCACGAAGATGGTAAAGACTCAATAGATATGATTCCACCCAATTAATTAGTTTGATAGGCTAAGATGACACATTACTAAGAACAAGACTCCTAAACTACCTTTAAAGTTAACATACAATGGTCCTAATTGTCTACCATCTAGGTAGGCTTATCAATGGGAACAAGGTCCTACCATGGACCAAGCCTTTAATCTTATTACTAGGAACACACAATTTGAATCCTCCCACAATCTATGGTTATAAGTGAATAGTACTTATATAAATGTTCTTGGTTTATGGATTCCTTGACTGCAGGTTCATAACATAAATAAGTTAGTCCCCATACCAGCATTTATTAACAAGATATATATTTCACCATTTATCAAATTTAACTCTTAAACCTCAATGTATTTAGTAGTGGGGTCATTATGCCAAACAACTGAATATAAGATATTACCAAGTCAATACATTTTGCTTTAGCAATCATCCTCCTTGCAGGGTTGTAGCAGCATTTAACAGTATTAGGTAAAACATGCACTAAGTCAAGAGAATGGAAAATATGTAGTATGAATGTAATTAGTCATCTTAATTGTAGGTGTTATAAAAGCCAATTTCTCATATTAATGTAGTAAGCATTTTATCAAATGAGTTTTATGCATTCAGAAAAACCTTTCACCCAAGGCTATTGGCTTCCTAATTTCTGATCCAAACTTTTAGCATAGCCTAAGAAAGGCATACAATCTACTAAGATAATGCCTAGGAGGTCTCCAATAGTTAGAGATATAAAACTAGAAGTAATAGATTATATCAATGTAGGCAAGTACTAAAGTAACTTATCTATGCCCATTGCAGCATCATATTAGCTAGTTAAAGAGCTAATTTAGTGTTCCAGGAAGCAATAGCTAAAGCCAAAAAAATAATTTGACTCACAAGAAGAAAGGTTCGTCTCTACAAAAATAAGTTGGCAATTTAAAAAACTTATGGTCCATGTTCAACTTAAAAACATTAAAAAATGTGTATGGCATCCGTTCAGCTTTAAGCATTATAACAAATGTATAGAATTATTAAAAAATTTGCCAAAGGATTGGCAACTGATTCCATGCTATAAGGTGCCTATGTAGATTGCCCCCTAATCGTGTCATTTATACAACAATGAGTAATGGGTTATGTAATAATATAATAAATAAATTATATAATCATATGTTCTAACACAAATTCATCGATTAAAGAAGAATGCAAATTAATCGTATAGTCGATGGAGAATGGGAATCCACAAACTAACTACCCTTGATTATATTAGATTTTTTCAGCAACTAAAGTGAGGAAGCGAGCCAACGTTAGTTGGTTTGCAAAGATTGGATTTAAACCTTTTGTAGGTCTTTAAGTTTGGCATTAGATGTTAGGTTGTCAAAGTTGACAACTTTTGTTGTCAACTTGACAACACATTAAATGTTATCAAATATAGGATTTGTATTTGATGAGCCTATTGTTATATATTATGATAATTTGAGTGCCATACATATCTCTAATAATATAGTGCAATACTCAAGGACAAAGGACATATGAATCAAATACCACCTCCTAAGAGAGAAGATGAATGAGAAAGAGGTAAGACTGGAGTATATTCCTACAAAGGAATACATAACAGATATATTCACTAAGCCATTTCCTAAGGATGCATTTGTGCATCTTAGAGGCCAGTTAGGGTTAATTTTCCCTCTTAATTAGAACTAAAGATGCAAAGAGTTGCATCAATCTAGTATACTTCAAAGAGATATCATACAACTGGATTGGTGTATTGAAGGCTATTACTTAGGGGGACTAGTAAGCATGGTAATATGTATATGTTTGTAAGGTAGAAAAAAGCATGATTGATCAGAGCTAATCAAGGAAGAGACGTGTCTTTTCCATTGATGTCAAAGGAAGAGAAGAGCATGTGAAAAATAAATTATATACTTGCACATAATTAAGAGCTTCAACTAAGGAGAATAGTGTGCATCTAAGGGGGAGTAGTTGATGGAGAGAAGAGTGTGTAATAAGATTGGAACCATGGGAAACTTGTTTCCAGGGGGCATAGATAAAGAGATCTCAGAGGAAGATGAGTTAGAGAGAGACCTTGAAAGATAATGCTATACATTGTGGATACTATTGGTAGTATTGTTAGTTTTCCTTATAGGATGGAGATTGTGTCAGTTTTGGATTGCATTATGTGTTTTTCACATCACATGTTGCCATAAATTCCAAATGGGGATATTGCTGGCAAGTTGGATGTGTTGGCATTGTTTTCAACATGTTTGATTTACATTTTTTATAGAGGAATTGTATGTTCAAAGGTATGGAAAGGAAAAGTTCTCGAAGATGAGGAGTCACACACCTCAAGGGATAATTTAGAGGTTGTTTACTAGGTCCATGTCAAGGTGCATGTGTTGACATGATGATTTGAGTGAGTTATGAGATCACAGTTGGTGACTAGCTACTTTGTTGTCTACCAATATATTAGAGTTACAGAGATTGGTTGTGCACACATACACAGGTTGAGATATTTGGTTGTCCAGCTGGGAATATGTTTAAGACATGGTGTTGTATCTTCCATTTGAAGGGTTTGTAATTATGAAGGTTTGAAAGGTATTTTCAAGTATTATAGAAAAGGTGATAGTGTTCTTGGGGGTAGCATAAACTATTGGAAAACTTGTTTGCTGAGATGGATTTGATTATTTTTTTGAGTTTCGTGATGCCTAAAGATGTTATATGATTATTTTCCTATTGATTTGGCATTTTGCATCAATTGTCGTGATCAGATTGGAAGATTTTTCATTCAATGGTTATATTTTCTTATGTTGTTGGTCGACATGATTGGAAAAAATTTTATGGGCAAAAAGTAAAATGTTTCATGGAAGAGTTATGATCTTGAGGTGATAATAAAGGATCAAAGAATTTTCATTAGGGTTTTTGATTTTGGTTCTATGAGATGAAAATTGAAAGTTAGGGTTTTATCAACCTAGGGTTGACGAATTATAAATTATTTTAGGGAAAACAATTTTGGTGTGGATGCTTAATAGTGTGTGGAGCAAGATTGATAGATTTTTTCATGATCAAAGTGTTTGTCTAAAGGAGTTAGAAAAGGGTTGATCAAAGATATATGTTGTACTTCATTAGAACTTACTTTGGCATTAGATAGTTGCTACTACACAACTCACAAAATTTATGATTTTTGTAGATCAACCATTTTAGTGGTCTTGCAAAGGTGAAATCCTTCCTTAAGGTTGTAGCCCAAGGAATTTTGAGCAATGAGCTCTAGGAAGTGTTCTTGAATGCACATGCATTCCATATTTGTAATAAGATTGTACTTCTAACAAGGTATTAGTCTTATCTTGGGTTCAAGCCCCATAATGGTTTTCACCCTAATTTGGGTTTCCACAATAAAAGTCCTTATGCAGTAACAAGTATTTGATGCATAAGAGTTTAAATGTATAAGGGTTTAGAAGATCAAGTGTTTTAGAAGCAAATGATTCAACCCCCCCCCTTCTTAGTTGTTTACTGTCTTATTTCCTACAATTTGTATCAGTGTTAATCAAGGAAGAGACCTTCCTTTGTCATTGATGTCAAAGGGGGAGAGGAGCATGTGACAAATAAGTTATATACTTGCACATAAGAAAGAGCTTCAACTAAGGAGAATAGTGTACATCTAAGGGGGAGTAGTTGATGAAGAGAAATGTATGTAGTCAAATTGGAACCAAGGGAAGTTTATTTCTAGGGTGAGCAAAGATAAAGAGATACTGAAGGAAGATGAGTTAGAGATAGACCTTGAAAGATAATGTTATATATTGTGGATACTCATGGTAGTATTGTCGGCTGGATTTTTTGGATAGAGATTTTATTGGATTTTTTATTGTATTATGTATTTTTTACATCACATGTTTCTATCAATGCCAAAGGGGGGGACTATTTGCAAGTTTGATATGTTGGAATTATTGTCAACATGTCTATTACATATTTTTGCCAAAGGAATAGTATGTTCAGTGGTATGGCGAGGAAAGGTTACTGAAGATGAGGAGTCCCACACCTAAAGGGATGATGTAGAGTTTGTTTACTAGGTCCATGTCAAGGCACATGTGTTTACATGATGATTTGAGTGAGTTATGAGATGACAGTTGGTGATTGGTTACTTTTCTATCAGCCAGTGTATTAGAGCCGTAGAGATTGGATTCAAACATGTACACACAGGTTGATATCTTTGGTTGCATAGCTGGGAATATATTTAAGATGTGGTGATGTGTCTTCCATTCAAACATTTTTTAATTTTTGAAGGTCCACAAGGCATTTACAAGTGTTGCAGAGGAAGGTGATAGTGTTCTTGGGGGATAGCATTATTAAATATTGGTAAATCCATTAGCTTGGATGAATTTAATTTTTTTTTTGGGTTTCATCATGCCTAAGGATGTTCCAAGATTACCTTCCTGCTAAGTTGGTGGTTCACATCAATCATGGAGATTGGATTGGAAGATCTTTTAGTCAGTGGTAATATTTTCTTATGATCTTGGTTGACATGATTGCAAAATGTTTTATAGATGATCGATAAAACATTTTATGGAAGATTTATGATCTCAAGGCAATAATAAAGGATCAAAGCATGTTATAGATGAAAGCATTTTTTATTGGGGCTATTGATTTTAGCACAAAGAGATGAAAATTGAAAGTTAGGGTTTTACCAGCCTAGGGTTGATGAATTATAAATGATGATGATGATGCCTATACAAGTGGAGAAGATGAAGCACAATGACCTGCAGTAAGGAAAAAAGACACCAGTGTATGTGATACTAAACCACTTTGAAGATCATATCATTGGTGATAAGAATAAGGGAGTTCAGACCATGAAAATGATTGCTCAAGATTAGATTTACTTGATATTAGAGGTTGAACCAATTGATTATGATTGGAATAAAGCTATTAAAATCTCATGATTAGAGAAACCAAACTTGAAGCATTTCTTAAAAATGAGAACATGGTATTATACTTGTGAAGGGAGAAAGTTCTAAATCTATTCAAGACAAGATTAAAACCAAAATAAAAAAGGAATAAAACTAAGAAGACTTCAACAATACTAGCAATAGTATCCATAATATATATCATTATATTTCAAGGTTTCTCTCTAACTCACCTTCCTTCAAGATCTCTTTATATCTTCTCCCCTTAGAAACAATATTCCCTCAGTTCCAATCTAATTACATACTCTTCTCTCTATCACCTACTCCCTCTTAGATACACACTCTTCTCCTTAACTAAAATTTTTTCTTATGTGCAAGCATATAAATTATTTTTCACATGCTCTCCTCCCCCTTTAATATTAATGACAAAGACACGTCTCTGTTATGATTAGCTCTTATACTAATTAGAGGAAATAATACAACAAGCAACTGAGACGAGGGGAGGTGATTCAATTGCTTGCAAAACACTAACACTTCAAAATCCTTAAGACCTCAAACATTTAAACTCTTATGCATAAGACTTTATTAATGATTTAGATTATAGTATGCAGATATAAACAAATCATAAAATATCTGCAACACATAACACAAGGGTTTTTATCATGGAAACCCAAATTAGGGTGAAATCCACGGTGGGGCTTAAACCCACAATAAGACTAATATCTTGTTAGAAGTACAAGATTATTACAAATATGGATGCACATGTACTCATACATATTTTCTAGAGCTCACTACTAAGAATGTCTTGGGCTACAACCCTAAGGAAGGATTTCACCTTACAAGACCACTACACGAGTTGATCAGACAACAATAAAAAAAATTATGAATTATATAGAACTATCTATCTCTTGACAAAGTTAGTTCCAATGAAGTTAAACACAAATCTTAGATAAATGCTTCTTTGACTCCTTCAGACAAACACTCTAATCATAAATAGATCAATCACTCTTGCTCCACACACTATCAAGCATCCATGCTAAAATATTTTATGCTAAGGTCACTTATAATTTATCAATCCTAGGTCGACAAAATCCTAACTTTAATTTTTCTTCTCATTGTGCAAAAATCAACAACCCTGATAAAAAATGCTTTGATCCTTTATTATCACCTTGAGATCATAACTGTTCCATGAAATATTTTACTAATCACCCATAAAATATTTTCTAATCATGTTGGCCAAGAACATAAGAAAATATAACCACCAACTGAAAAATCTTCCAATTTGATCACCACGATTGATGTGAACAACCAACTTAGTAGGTACATAATCCTAGAACATCACTAGATATCACAAAACTCAAACAAACAATCAAATCCATCCCAACTAATGAATTTTCTAGTATCTTAAGTTATCCCTCGAGAACATTGTCACCTTCCTCTGTAACACTTGTAAATACTTTGCAGATCTTCAGAATTATGAACCCTTTGAATGAAAGAGACGTCACCATGTATTAAATACATTCTCATCTATGCAACCAAATATCTCAACCTGTATAAATGCACAAAGCCAATCTTTGCAACTCAGATATACTAGCAGACAACAAAGTATCAAGTCACCAACTATGATCTCATAACACACTCAAATCATCATGTAAACACCTCCACCTTGACACAAACCTAGTAAATTACCTCTACATCATCCCCTGAAGTGTGTGACTCCTCATCTTTAGTTACCTTTCCTTGTTATACCTCTGAACATATTGTTCCGCTAGAAAAACTATATAAGAGACATGTTGATAGTAATGCCAACACATCCAACTTGCCAATAATCTCCCCTTTGGTATTAATGGTAACATGTGATGTTAAAAATACATAATGCAATAAAAAAAAATACAATATCCATCCTATAAGGCCAACTAACAATATAAAAAATAGTATCCACAATATATAACATTATCTTTCAAGGTCTCCCTCTAACTCATATTACTTCAGGATACAGTTATCTATGCTCCTTTTGGAACAAGATTCCCTTTGTTCTAATATGATTACATACTCTTCTCTCCATCAACTACTCCCTCTTAGATGTCCACTCTTCTCCTTAGACTAATCTCTTTCTTATGTGTATTTTTTTAACTTTTTTTTCACATGCTCTTCTCACCCTTTGACATCAATGAAAAAGACATGTATCTTCCCTGATTAGCTCTTATCAATAATATTTTTTTCTACCTTACCAAAAAACACATATTACCATGCTTACTACTCCCCTTGATTAGTATCCTTAAAAAACTAATCTAGATGTATGATATATCTCTGAAGTTTATTGGATTGATGTAGTTCTTTGCATCTTTAGTTCTAATTAGGAGGGACAATTACCCCTAACCTACCTCTGGGATGCACAAATGCATCCTTAGGCAATGGCTTGGTTAATTATATCCTATCTATTCCTTTGTAGGAATATACTCCAGTATTACCTCTTTCTCATTGAACTTCTCTATTAGGAAGTGGTATTTGATTGATATGTTCTTTGTCCTTGAGTGTTGCACTGGAATCTTAGAGCTATTTTACAAAGATAGAATTGAAGAGTGGATATCATCAAATCAAAATCAGAGAAGGAGATTATTGGTGTAGGAAATAGGAAACAAGAAACTAAGAGGGGGGGGGGGGGGGTGAAACAATTGCTACCAAAATACTTAGACTTTAAAACCCTTAAACCCTTCAAGCATAAAACTCTTAATCACATAAACTGTTATTATTGATTTGAAAGATGTAAAGCATGTAAACATAGATTAAAAAAATCAAAACCACATGATGCAAAGATTTTTATTGTGGAAACCCAAACTAAGATGAAAACCATGGTGGGGCTAATACCCACAATAAAATTGATACCTTTTTAAAAGTACAACTTATTACAATATGAGGAATGCACTTGTATTTAGGCACACTACCTAGATTTTACTACTCAATTCACCTTGGGAACCTACCCTAAGGAAGTCATAATAACTTAGAATTATAATTCAAAAGTCTCAATGACTTACAAACACTTTTCACACACCAATATAATAATTCATGAATTGGATAGTAGCATCTCACTATCCCTTAATCGGTTCCTTTTCAATATAGTCAGATTCCCTACCACAATTCTTTTTGCCACACCATGGAAAAGTGATTCAGCCTTTAGCATATCTATAAAAATGCTTCACTAGCACACACTTGGTTCTGCAATCTCAAAAACACTGCACATACACATGACATATTAATCAAATCCTAATTCACCATATTTATCAAGAACCAGGTCGAAAAAAAACTAATCTGTAATTATTTATATCTCAACATCAAAATTAACCATCAAGATCCTTGCATGCTTTCCAAACATCCCTTTGATCCATCAATAACATCTCAAGATCATGATCATAACCCTAAAATGTTTTACTGATGTCTTATAAACTATTTTATAATATTTCCTTGATATGTCGGCTAAGATCACAAAAACATACTTAGATTCATTAAACTTGGATACCTTGATCAACGTAAACTACTAACCCATCAGGCACATAATCCTAAGGCATCATTAAGCTCAAAAAAACAAATAGATACATTGCATTCATCAGATCTACTATCATCTTATCATAAAATTTCAAGAACACTATCATCCTCCCCCAAAATTCTTGTAACCACCTTACAGATCATCAAAATCACAAACCCTTTGAATGGTAGATATATTTCTATGTTCTCAACACATTACCAGACACACAACCAAGGTTATCATCTACAACACATGGGTGAAAGCAATCTCTGCAACTCTGTAACTCTATAACACTAACAATCAACAAAATAACCAGTCTTCATTTGTGACATCATTACTTGGTCAAATCAATATGTCAGCAACTCAAACTTGACAAAAATCATGTAGAAAACATCTACATTATCCCATGAGGTGTGCAAATCCTCATCTTTAGTAACCTTTTACAACCATTCATCTGAACATTCTACGTTATTGGCAAAACTACATATCTATCAACCAAACTTCACAACAGATATCAAAACCATCTGATCTTCAAACTAGACATCTAAGAAATATTGTAGACTTTAAAAAAACATAGTATATATGTTGACATTAATGAAGAATAGTTGGGCCGTTTCGTATAGATGGATTTCTTCCGCCCGCTGCTCATCTATACAATGGGTCTGGGTCATTAACACATCCAACTTTTTGAAAATCTCCCCCTTGGCATTGATGGCAACATGTGATGGGAAAATTAATAAAACATAGTAATGTAATCATAAACCAATAGTAATACCATCAATATCCACAATACATCATTATCTTTTAGAGTTCCAATATGATTACATACTCTTTTGTCGATTAGTTTCTTCCCCTTGGATTTACACCACTCTTCTTGACAAACTCTCTTTCTTATGTGCAAGTATATATGAACTTGCTTCTCTCTTCATATCTACTCTTCTGATCTTCTCTTTTGATCTCCACTTTTGGAAACTCTGGTATGATCCTCTCTTATGATTTGATCTTTATTATTTTTCACATATGCTCTTATCCCCCTTTGACATCAATGCTAAATGTGTATTATCTACTCTTATACAAATTGATTTGTCATATCAATGTTTTCTTCCTTTTCCTTCCCTTCTTATACTAACTTATCAAGATCCTTTTTCCTTCTTTTACACATCTCTAAGACACTAAACACATCTACCTTCTAATCAAACCTCAAATATTTAACTCACTGATTCTTGCAATTCCTTGAAGTCCTCTTTTCAAATGCTCAACTTCAGATCAACTAAATTTTCTTAACAAGCTTACTACTCCCCCTGAGTAGCAACCTCCATATATCAATCCAGCTGTAAGATTTCTCTTTGAAGCATATTGGGTTGATGTGATTCTTTGCATCTTAGTTAGGATAAGGAGGGGTAATGACCCCTAACTTTCCTACAAGAGTAGACTCTTTGCTAACAACATGTTTTATTTTCTTTCTCTTGTCTTTGCTTTTGTGATTTTGTCTCTTTTTAGCTTTCTTCTCCTTCTCCTTTCCTTTGTCCTCTTCTTGTATGTCCCTATCATTTTCTTGCATATCCTTGTTCATCTTCACTAGATCAAAGCCATCCTTTTGTATGTCTTTGCAATGTTCAACAATTGCTGTAGATACATTGCATTTGATACATATGTCAATCTTCTACTTACTATCATAATTTATCATCATAGCACATGGAAATATACCTATTTGCCTTATGAGAATATAATTTATCCTTATCACACTATTGAATCTATCTGAGACATGGTTATTTCTCTTATCTCTAGTAAAATGATTCTTGCTTTTGAAATCTGAGGCTCTATGTCCATACTTGCCACAATCAAAACAACTACCACTAAAATTCTGAGGTTTAGGACGCCTTTCCACAAT
This sequence comes from Chamaecyparis obtusa, assembly GCA_027943335.1. NCBI lineage: Eukaryota > Viridiplantae > Streptophyta > Pinopsida > Cupressales > Cupressaceae > Chamaecyparis > Chamaecyparis obtusa. The sequence goes on along the minus strand of BSBK01003731.1, from coordinate 51,399 downwards.
CTTATTTTTCTTGTTCCTATTTCTATCCTTGCACTTATTTTTACTCTTCTTCTTCTTCTTCTTCTTATTTTCCTTGTCTTTATGTCCGGTCCCTTAGCTTTTGACATATGTTGACCTAACTTGGAGCGTTCTCCTTTCATATATCTGACACCATTGTTTTCTCTTTCAAGTAATGTCTCAAGTTTAGCTGCTCCAAACATGAGCTTTTCCACATGGTTATTTATGATTTCAATCTCTTCCTTCATAGACCTTGACCATTCATTATCAACTTGATCAACTTCTAATAGTAGGAAAATCTAATCCTTTCATGTCTTACTTCTTGTCTGAATTCCTTTCTTCATATCACCAATGATCTTTCCTTCATTTTAATTTAACCTTATACACCTTGGTACTATCTATTTTATCATAGTCATTTATTCTTCTTTATCTCTAGTATCTTCATCACTTATAGTCGGTGGTACACTAGGAGCTCGGGTTTGAACTAGTTGATATTTTCTCTGATTATTATTGTTGATTTTCTTTCCAACATCAAGCTTATTGGATCTGGTCATATTCTCAAGACTTTCTTCCACCTTTAACATTTATGATTTCTATTAACCTCTTAAGCCTTTTGTTATAGCACCTATAAGCTATGCTTTTGGTAGAATATCCAAGGAATATACCTTCATCGCTCCTTACATCAAACTTTAATATATCTTCATCTCTTTTTATATAACATTTAATACCAAATTTTTTGAAGTATTTAACAGTAGGAACATGACCACACCAAATTTCATAAGGTGTCTTACCAGTTCCATCTCTGATCTGCACTCGGTTAAGAGTGAATACTTTAGTGCTCACAATGTCTCTCCAAAACATCTATGGAACATTCCTCTCCAGCATCATGGTCCTAGCGGTCTAAAATTAATTTGTTCTTCCACTCCACTACAGTATTCTATTGTGGATTCCTAGGAGTAGACAACTATCTATGTTTCCATGTATCTCAAAAAATGCGTTGAACTCATTTGATGTAAACTCTCCACCTCTGTTTGATCTCAGCTTCTTCAATTTTAGACTAGTCTTATTCTCCACCATTGACTTGAAGGCTTTAAACTTGACAAAATCTCCTTACTTCTCCTTCAAGAAGGTCACCATACCATTATTGAATAATCATTAATCAATAGCATAAAATATCTATCTTCTTGCAAGATTCTAATCTTGGTAGGGGCACACAAATCAATATGAATAAGATCAAGCAATCCATTTGAATTTTCTTTAATAGAGTGGAAAGTAGTTCATGTTTGCTTACCCATTTGGTATTCCTTGAAAAAATTGTTAGCAAGAATCTTCATCTTAGGAAAATCTCTAACATAAAAAATAGAACTTATGGAAATACTATTATCAAAGTTTAGATGATACAACCTCTTGTTCCACAACCAACTTTCATCTATCTAAGCAATAAAACAAGTCTTTTGACCACTATTCAAAATAAATATGGCACCTCTTGTCTTCAATCCAGTAGTAATCTCCCTCCCACAATTATTTAAGATCTTGCACATCTCATTCTTGAAATGCAAACCATATCCTTTATCTATCATCTAACAAATACTAATAAGATTATGTTTCAAACCTTCTACATAAACTACATCATCAATATTATTTTTTTCCATCCAAAGTAATAAAACCTCTACCTTTGATCTTACCACCAGAGTTGTCACCCTATTTCACTTCTCCATCATCATACTTCTCATAGCTTATGAATTTGCTTTTGTCTCTATTCATATGATGAGAGCATCCACTATCAATCACCCACTTATCTTCTTTGACAACTTGAGCAGCTAAAGATCTATCTTCAACAACATCACTAGTAGCAATAAAAGGCATATAATCTTTAGATCTAGAATCATATTCTTTAATAGTAGTGAGAGAACTAGCAAGCTTAATATTATCAGACTTATTACCTTCTTCTTTGATAACAATGAAAGTAAATTCATAATCATCCTTATCAACTTCATCAAATTTATAGTTAGTAATTCCTTCATTATATAGGGCATAAAAACACATTCTTTCCCTAGGCTTAGGCTCATATATATACTTAGGAAATCTAGTAAGGCATCGAGATGCATAATGTTCTACCTTACCACATGAAAAAAAATTGAAGGGAAAATTTCCTTTCTACTTACTTCCAGTAGGAGATCTTTCTCTGTAAGACATCCTATTTGCAAACTTAGCTTCCAAATCTTCAATCTCTCGATCTTCCTCTTCTATGTCCTTCATATCTTGTTCCATCTTGATAATTTCATTGTAGGTTTCTCAATCAAATCTAATATTTGCATCTTCCTTCCAGTCGATGTGGCTTTTAAAGTTGTCTCATTCTTGGGTAGTGCACCACTTATTAAACTCAAATCAAAGGTTGTAAGCTTCCCAACTAGATTTTCTCTTGTCACATTAGTCATTGTCCTCATTTATTCAATAGATGCAACCTTGTTTTCATAAGAAGGAGTCAAGGATCTTAAAACTATTGAAAAAATATCATCCTCAGTTCTTCCAACACATCGGATAACACACACTATCTCATTAACCTTCAGTATGTAAGAGGAAATATTGTCATCCTTTCTCATATTAATAGCCTCATACTTTCCTTTCAAGCTCTGCAACTTTTCCATCTTAACTATTGTATCTCCTTCATAAATAATCTCCAACTTCTCCCATATCTAATTAGTTGTCTCCAATTCCATGATATTAGTCATATCTACATAAGTCAGTGCACTTATCAAGGCTTCTTTTTCCCTAATGCTCACCTTGGCATCAATGATCTCATTAATATTTGTGGGGTTATAAGGAGGTTTGTATGAATTTTTTCTAATTCTCCAAAAGTCTTAATCAATACATCTGAGATGTGTAATCTTTTAGTTCTTCCATAGTGCATATTTGGTTCTATCAAATCTAGGGTTGTCCTTCTTGTATGTTGTCATCTACAAATCTTCCTCAAGTTGTTACACTTTCTTCAAGGGAGTAAGCTCTGATACCAATTGTAGGAAATAGGTAGAAAGCAACTAAGAGTGGGGGGGAGGGGGTGAATCAATTTCTATCGAAATATTTAAACTTTAAAACCCTTAAACTCTTCAAGCATAAAAATCTTAATCACATAAATTGTTCTTACTAATTTGCAAGATGTAAAGCATGTAAACACAAAGCAAAAAACACCAACACCACATACTAGAAAGATTTTTATCGTGGAAACCCAAACTAGGGTGAAAATAATGGTGTGCTTGATACCCATAATAAGACTAATACCTTGTTAGAAGTATAACTTATTACAATATGAGGAATGCACTTGCATTCAGGAAAACTAGATAGAGTTTACTAAATTTGACTCAGGAACCAACCCTAAGGAAGTTGTACTGACTTATAATTATAATTCATAAGTCTCACTGACTTATTAATACTTTTCAAACACTAATATGATAATTCATGAATTGGATAATAGAATCTCACTATGCCTCAGTCAGTTCTTTTTCAGTACAATCAGATCCCTTGTTGCAATTCTTTTTGCCACACCATAGACAAGTAATTCATCCTTTAATAGGTATGTGAAAATGCTTCAATAGCACACACTTGCCTCCACAATCTCAAAAACATTAGCGCATACACATGACACATTAATGAAACCCCAATTCACCATATTTATTAAGAACTAGATCAACAAAACCTAATCCCTAATCATTCATCTCTTAGTACCAAAATCAACAATCATGATCTCTACACACTTTTAAAACATCCCTTTGATCCACCAATAACATCTCAAGATCATGATCATAACCCTAAAATGTTTTATTGATCTCCTATAAACCAATTTAATCTTTCCTTGACATCTTGACTAAGATCACAAAAAAAATTTATATTTGTTAAACTTGGCCACCTTGATCAATATGAACTACCAACTCATCAAAAAAATAATCCTAGATCAGCCTAAGGCATCATTAAGCTCAAACTGTAATGTCCCGCTAGGGAACCCAAGAGATATTAACCTAAAACATGATACTAAGTTTGTAGAATAATTTTTTCCCTTAAATATTTAACAATGATGAATAAACAAGCAGAAGTAAAACATAAAGTCCATAAGTACATAAACATAAATACAATCTCCATAGTAGATTACACATCTCAAGGGTTCCTTGATGTTATAGAAACTACAAAATACAATTACATCAATAAATTACATATTACATCATAATTACATCTGAATGATAAAAGACACATAATCATCAAAATCCACTGCACTTGTCACATGATATGTAATTACAATAAAATACTAATTATAAATTGAGAAGTACAAGATAAATAATAAGTCTCCAAGAATATAGGAAATGAAGTAACTGCAACCAAGATCATCCAGCACTGGAACAAGGACATCAGAGTATCAAATGGTAAAAGAATCAAGAATCACTACCTCCCGACCTCATGGAAACATGTGGTTCCACTTCCACCGTGTTGAGGAGATAACATCAAATCCCACTTGGATAACAATACCAAACAATCAGGTAGACTAGGCAACGATCCTAGAAGCTCCTATCTCAAGGGTACAACTCATAAGTCAAAGATACACATAATAAATCAGAGGCAACCAACACATGTAGGAAACCTATAATGAAATCAAGGAAGTGTCATCACATATGACAACACTTTGAAATGATCTCACTGGACTCCGACTTCCAAGTGTGATCATATACGGAACCTGAAATCCTCTCATGAAGACAAGGATAACTAATCATGGTAGACTCACCATCACTACTAGATGGAAAGACATCTTCTCCCACTCCCATCCTTAGCCTATTCTATCACTTAAGGCATGGGTGAGGAGCCATTATCTTATTAATTTATTTTAATCCCATTTAGTTTAATATTATCACTTGATTAAGTAACCTAATAAGGATACCCAGGTAGCCACTTTTGGACTCAACACCTCCAAAGTAAGGCACTTCCCCTTTAACACCTAGAAAACCTACCTTAGGTTTAATAATCTCAAATCGTGACTCTAAGTCAACGTAGTCTCATATTTTCCAAAACTAGTTCCAAAGAAGTAACATGAACACACAATGCAAATTCCATCATAAAAATTGACTCCATAAGGTTGGGTCACGTTTGATCAAATATTAATCAAGTGTGCAAGGCAAAAAAATACAAACAATAATTTCTAATCTCACCTCTGGTAACACTCTCCTACTAGGCTGACATACTAATCCCCTCTAATCCCAAACCCAGAAGGCAAACAAATAGACAAATAATATAATTTAATACCATAAACTAATTTATAAATTTCCATCACAAAATTAATTTACTTAATAATTACTAACAAACTATAATTACATTTAAAACAATTAAATTGTAACCCTAACAAATCAATTTATTTCATTAACATTATAAATTTATTTTAGGAATTAAAATTACTAACACAATACAATTTTTTAGTCTAAATAAACTAACTAGTTTTAATAAATGAATAGCATGCCATAAATAACTAACAAAATAAATCATTTAAATAATTCAACCAATTGGAAACAACAAACATTAAATAAATGCATCTAAGTCCAGTTAAAGTATACACATGCTAAACACATATTCACCATTTAATATATATACCTATATATATTAAACTAATATTTAAATAAACTTTATTTTATTATTTATTTTTTTAATTTATATTTTAATTAATTTAAATGTATTATATTATTTTTTAAAACATATATTTAAATTTAAAAATTTTAAAAATAAAATAAATAAAACTACAAATGTTGGGGAAGGACCCACGGGCCCCACCCCATGGCTGCAACACGACAGTCCCAAGGGCTGTAGTGCAATAGCAATAGGCCTATTGTCGACAGTCCCATGGGGCTCTCATGCGACAGCCTGGGCTGGGCGCTGACAATCCCAAGGACTGTAGTAAGGCAATGAAGGGGGAGGGGAAGGATGGGGTTGACCCCACCTTCTCTTTTATTATTTTTAATAATTATTTTTTTAATATATTTTTTTATAAATATATTTTCACCATAAAATTACTATTCCTTGAACAACGAGCCCCCTTTTTTTCTTTTTAAAATTTGAAAACAAGAATTGGGTAATTATATCCTTTTACAAAGGCTAATTTGACTAAATACAAATATGTAAAAACATAGACAAAATTGGGAAAATACCTCCAATGCACAATTAAACTGGGTTTTTTCTCCTAAATTATTTTCTAAGGAACTCAAGTCTATTTTTTTTTCTAATTAGAAGATTTTGCAAGTCTCAATGGTAAAAGAGGGGAGATAATTAGAAAAAAAATAGACTTGAGTTCAGAACTGTAATTGGAGGAATTTAAGGATTTGATCGAAACAAGGCTATGAGTGGAGTTGAGTTCCAAACTTTGCATGTGGAATTCAATTTCCTATATTGTGAAGGTTTGGCCATTATTCTCAATGCACAGGGTTGGAGAATTTTTGGTTGAAGGATTCAATTTGGAGAAAATTTTTGAAAGCTTGGATTTGTCTTCGTTTCTAGCCATTGTCGAATTTATCTACTTGGTGTTTGAGGTAGGGTTTAGTAACCCTTGTGATTGTATTTTTTGTATTTCTAGGAGTATTTTCTTTGTGTTTGTCAGATCTTGATATTTTGGATTATTTTTTAGATTTCTCTTCATGTTGAAATTCTAGAATTGATTGTAGGAAATTTGGTATGCATGCAATCCTTGGTTTAAATTTTGCTTGATTTCAATTAGGGTTTTGAATTTATGGAATTGATAGAATTTAGAATAATGATTGTTGGAATTCTGTGAGAGAATATTTTATCTGTAAATCCTAGGTTCAATTTTACAATAAACCTACTTGGAGAAAAACTCAGATTCGGTATAGGGTTGAAAGAAAAATTTCAATTAAACCTTAGAAAATGGTTTAGGATAAAAAACCCAGTTTAATTGTGCATTGGAGGTATTTTCCCAATTTTGTCTATGTTTTTACATATTTTTATTCAGTCAAATTAGCCTTTGTAAAAGGATATAATTACCCAATTCTTGTTTTCAAATTTTTTTTAGAAAAAGGGGGGCTTGTTGTTCAAGGAGCAATAATTTTCTAGTGAAAATATATTTATAAAAAATATATTAAAAAATATTGAAAAATATATTATTAAAAAAATAAAAGAGGAGAAGGTGGGGTCAACCCAATCCTTCCCCTCCCCCTTCATTGCCTTACGAAAATCCTTGGGATTGTCAGTGGCCAGCTCAGGCTGTCGCATGGGAGCCCCATGGGACTGTCGATGATAGGCCTATTGCTCCTGCACTACAACCCTTGGGACTGTCATGTTGCAGCCACAGGGTAGGGCCCGTGGGTCCTTCCCCAACATTTATAGTTTTATTTATTTTAATTATTATTTTTTTTAAATTTAAATATATGTTTAAAAAAATAATATAATACATTTAAATTAATTAAAATATATTTTAAAAAATATAAATAATAAAATAAAGTTTATTTAAATATTAGTTTAATATATATAGGTATATATATTAAATGGTGAATATGTGTTTAGCATGTGTATACTTTAACTGGACTTAGATGCATTTATTTAATTTTTGTTGTTTCCAATTGGTTGAATTATTTAAATGATTTATTTCGTTAGTTATTTATGGCATGCTATTCATTTATTAAAACTAGTTAGTTTATTTAGACTAAAAAATTATATTATGTTAGTAATTTTAATTCCTAAAATAAATTTATAATGTTAATGAAATAAATTGATTTGTTAGGGTTACAATTTAATTGTTTTAAATGTAATTATAGTTGTTAGTAATTATTAAGTAAATTAATTTTGTGATGGAAATTTACAAATTAGTTTATTGTATTAAATTATATTATTTGTCTATTCGTCCCTCAATCATATCAAACACGTCAAACAGGGAAAGTAAAAGCATACACAATAACCATACACATGCAAGTATGGGGTAAGTATAATCATAATCATAAGCATCATTTAAAACATGTAATCATCATCATTAAAATAACTAACATCATCTAACTGCAACAATATAACATCCATAATTATTTATTTATTAAAATCACCATGTAGTATCATACATCCGAAACCACATAATAATTGAAAGATCACCACATACATTGAAGTGGTCTATAAGAGTTTGGCAATATAAAACTAAAAAGAAAACTATGGGTGGGCACTATATCCACCCCCCTAGAATTAGGCTTACTCCTAGAAGCCTACAAATAAATAGGGATATAAATCTTGTAATCTCACTGCGTCCTCCCAAGTCGTAGATGACTCATCACTAGGGTCCCATTGGACCCTTGCCTGCTCGATGGTATGATCTATGAGGGTTAGATCGTGCTACTGAAGAATGTGAATAGGCTTCAAAGACAACTACCTATCCTCTACCTTCAAAGCATTCCAATCAAGTACATGTGCAACATCTAGTATATATTGTCTAAGTACTGAAACATAGAAAACATCATGAACTTGAGACAAGCTTGGCAACAAAGCAAGATGGTAAGAAACTGGTCCTATCCTCTCAAGAATCTCAAAAGGTCCTACGAAACAAGGTGCCAACTTTGAACCCTTTCCATAATGAATCAAACTCTTCCGTGGATGCACTCTCAGGAACACCTTAACACCAACAACAAACTATTTGTCCACTCTGTGAGCATCTGCATATTTCTTCTGCCTATCCTGAGTTGTGGTCACATGCTCATAGACGTGCTCCACATGTTGCTCCATATCTCAAAGCATCTCAGGACCTAACAAAATATGATCCTCTAGCCTATCCCAATGAAAAGGTGTACGATAAGGATGACCATACAAAACCTGGAAAGACGACAGGCCAATAGAACTATGATACCCATTATTGTAGGAAAACTTGACCAAATATAAATAGTCCTCCCAATGAGTTTGTCTATCCATGACATACATCCTTAGTATATCCTTAAGCACCTAATTAACCTACTCGGTCTGACCATCGGTCTTGGGGTGATATGTCAAACTGATATTTAGCTGTGGCGCTCCAAAATCATGTTGTAAAGAGGTCCAAAATGCAGACGTGAATGCTAGATCCCTATTTGATATAATTCTAAGCGGGATACCTTGTAACCTCACAATATCCTGCATGAAGAACCTAGCCACTAAATATGTTGTATATGATGCTCTCATAGGAGACAAGTGTGCCACCTTGGTCAATTGGTCAATGATAACCATAATGGTATCATGTTTGCGGGTTTTCATAGGAAAACCCATGATGAAATCCATCGAAATGATATCCCATTTCCATGAAGGAATGAGATTGGGTTGTAAAAGACCTACTAGATATTGGTGGTCTGTCTTAACCCTTTGACACTCTAAACATCTAGCCACAAAATCAGTAATGTCACATTTCATACCAGACCAATAGTATAGTTATCGAAGGTCCACATGCATCTTCTTGACACTTGGATGTGTCGAGTAAGGTGCACGATGAGCATCATATAAGATCAAGGTACGAAGATCATTTGATGGGGGTACATGTATCCAGATCATGTAACAAAAAATATTATAAGATTTCAAAACATACCTTGAAAATATGCCCTCCAAAGGTCTCTCTGACTCAATCTCAATTCTCACTTCCTTGTACCAAGCATCTGAAGGAAGTGCCTGAAGTATACAAATTCGCAAATCTATGCCAAGAGTCAAAGCTGATATCTCATGTCTCCTATGATTCAAGGTGTCAACTACCACATTTTCCTTACACTAGATGTACTTAACTTCAAAGTCATATTCATAAATGAACTCCATCCATCGCCTATGTCTGGCATTCAGATTAGGCTGGGTAAAGATATACTACAAGCTACGATGATCACTATGAAGCTCAAATTGGTGTCCCAATAGAAAATATCTCCATCGAACTAATGCATGAACTATTTTTTCCAAATCAAGGTCATGTACAGGATAATTCAATTCATGATCCTTGAGTTTGCAAGATTCATAAACAATCACATGTCCTTCCTGCATAAGGACCACTCCTAGACCTTCCAAAGAAGCATCAACACACACCATTAAATCACTTGTAGGGTCTGGAATTGCTAAGATAGGTGCACTGATTAGACACTTATTGAGGTTTTGGAAAGAATCTTTACAATTCTTTGTCCAGACATACTTCTTCCCTTTCCTCTATAGAGAAGTAATCTAATATGAAACTCTAGAGAAGTCTTTGAAAAAATTGTGATAGTATCCTGCCAAGCCCATGAAACTGCAGAATTTGGATACAAAGGTGGGGGTTGGACAATCAACTATAGCTTGAATATTGGAAGAATCCACTAAAATACCCTCACCTAAGATTACATGCCCCAAATACGAAACTTCATACTGAAAGAAGTCACACTTCACTACATTAGCATACAACTGATTGTCACGAAGATATTGCAAAATAGTTCATAGATGTTCCTCATGTTCTTCCATATTTTTAGAGTATATCAATATGTCATCTAAGAAGACAAGAATAAAATGATCAAGGTAAGAATACAATACTCCATTAATTAAGAACATGAAAATAGATGGATCATTTGTCAAACCAAAATGTACAACTGTGAACTCATAATGTCCATAGCGAGTGCAAAATGTTGTCTTGTGAATATCTGCATCTTGAATGCGCAATTGATGATATCCTGACTTGAGATCAATCTTGGAGAATACCTTAGCTCCTTTTATCTGATCAAAGAAATCATCGATCCTTGGCAAAGGGTACCTGTTCTTGATTGTTACCTTGTTCAACTGTTTGTAGTCGATGGACAAGCGTAAAGATCCATATTTCTTCTTAACAAAGATTACAAATGCTCCCCATGGAGAAACACTCAGATGAATGTTTCCCTTCACCAAAAGATCCGCTAACTAAAGCTTAAGCTTGCTCAACTCTTGAGTGGTCATATGATAAGGACTCTAGATATAAGTTGTGGTCCTAGAATAAGATCAATGCAAAAATCTATGTCACGCTTAGGTGGCATACCCAAAATCTCACTAGGAAAGACATCAATGAATTTTTGAAGTATAGGATGATCAAGAGTCTTTTCCTCTATTTCCACTTCATCCATCTCATTCATAGTTATAGAAAATACTTGACATCCCTTTCACATGTTTTTCTTGAGTTTCATAGAAAAAGTCATACGAAGAGATATATGGCACATAATTCCCACTATCTCACAATCCTTTCCAACATCATCTTTGCATCTGATTAACTTTTGTCTACAATCAATGCTAGATCTATGATAACTTAACCAATCCATTCCAAGGACAATGTCATATGATCCCAATTGAATCACACAAAGGTCTATTATAGTGGTGAATTTACCTAGGTCTAACTCACACTTATGGACTAGAGAATCTATTGATATCCTTTCCCCAGAGGCTAAATCTACTTGCCAACCAATGTCTTGTTTTAATGCCACCAGCCCGCATCTCTCTACTATAAAATAATATATAAAAGAATATGTAGCTCTTGAATTAAATAAAATAGAAAGAGAAATACATCTAGTGGCACCAGAAGTCTCTAACATAGTACCCTGATGCTATGCCTAATGATGGTCCACTACTGCAAATACCCTATGAGATCTGTCAACATCCCCTACAGTAGGCTCAAAAGCTACAAGTCTTTGTCCTAAAAACTATGATGCATGCTAAGGGAAATTCACTATAATGTGACCATGCTGCCACATGAGAAGCAACCATTCCCAATGGAGGATGCACTAGACTTCTGATAGCTACCTCTGCTTGTAACTGAATGTGTTCTATGTGTAGGTTGACTATTCTAATTGCGCCTGTTGTGTGAAAAGTTATGAAAGTTCTTAGAGTGAGAACCACTGCTATGTGTCAGAGGATTCATGCCCTTTTGTTGCTGACTATGAAAATAGGGAGGGGGTTTCTTGAATTTTTTTGCTCCTTGATTATGACTTCCTTTATAGCCTATAGATGTAGGAACTCTTGTGTGAACCCTTATTTGTCCACCATGTCCCAAGGCCAAATTTTCCTCAACCAAACTAGCCTTAATAACTGCTTCCTTGAGGGTCTTGGGTTTGAAAAGATTAACCCTTTTGATAATGCGTTCATTCAGTCCTGTGATGAAATGTTGTAACATGAGTGGTGACTGATCACTGAATCCTTCATAAGACCTAAGCTCAAAGAAAAATCACTCTTACTCTTGAATAGACATGGACATCTACCATGGATTATGGAACTCATCTACGCGCTACCACTACCACTAATTAGATATAAAATATTCATGAATTATTTTAAAGAAAAGCTCCCAAGTGACAGTCTCCATAGTAAGTCCAAGTTTTTGCTCAATTTTCCATCATGAAGCTGCAAAACTCTTGAGGATCATAATGAAACATCTTGCCTTAACATTAGTGTCAAATACTTGCATGGAAAAACAATGATCCAAAGCATGGGCCAAGTCTCTACCTCAAAATTGGTGCCAAGACCATTAAAAGAATGTGGTCATGATTTCAAAAGGTCTCTCATCTCATTAGCCTTTACAACTCCCTACTAAGGGTAGTGTCCCTCCTTTTCAGAATCCTAAATCTCTGTCTCTCATCATTATCAAAATCATGTGATACTTCTTGATCAACCTTGTTTTGCATAGGTAGGTGCTCTAAAATAGTTTGGATAATATGCATGGCATTAAGTTCTCCTAAATCACCATGTTGTTCTCTACCATCATCTTCACTACTCTCCTCAACTCTCTAACTAACAATAGAGCTAGAAAGTATGCTTCTTCCACGTCCCCTAGCCATGGATCTAGTCTTGGTGACCATCTTTCCTACAACATACAACAAGAAGACAAAATAAATAAAACATGATAAGATTTCAAAAAAACAATGGTCTAAAATACAAGAGTGTTATATGTCTAAGTTTTATTTTCAAGTTTTGACCACTAGAAAACTAATTGATGTACAATATTCCTAGAGCTCCCAGTGTTTGAAACATGGGCTCTAATACTAAGTGTAATTCCCCACCAGGGAACCCAAGAGTTATTAACCTAAAACATGATACTAAGTTTGCAGAATAATTTTTTCCCTTAAATGTTTACAAACAATGATGACTAAACAAGAGAAACCAAAACATAAAGTCCACAAGTACATAAACATAAACATAATCTCCATAGTAGATTGCACATCTCAAGGGTTCCTTGACATAGAAACTACAAAATACAATTACATTCATAAATTACATATTACATCATAATTACATCTGAATGATAAAATACACATAGTCATCAACATCCACTACACATATCGTGGGATATGTAATTACAATAAAATACTAAATATAAATAGAGAAGTACAAGATCAAGAATAAGTCTCCACGAATATAGGAAAGGAATTAACTACAACTAGGATCATCCAACACTGGAACAAGGACATCAAAGTCTTAAATGGTAAAAGAATCACTACCTCCTGACCTCGTGGAAACCTTTTGTTCCACTCCCACCATGCTGAGGAGATAATATCAAATCCCACTCAGATAACAATACCAAACAATCATGTAGACTAAGGATATTAGAAGATCTAATCTCAAGGGTACAACTCACAAGTCAAAGATACACATAATAACCCAGAGGAAACCAACACATGTAGGAAACCTATAATACAATCAGGGAAGTGTCATCACATATGTCAACACCTTGGAACAATCTCACTGGACTCTGACTTCTAAGTGTGATCATATGCGGAACTTGAAATCCTCTCATGAAGACAAGGATAACCAATCATGCTAGACTCACCATCACTACTAGACAGGAAATCATCTTATCCCACTCCCATCCTTGGCCTATACTAGCACTCAAGGCATGGATGAGGAACCATTATCTTATTAATTCATTTTAACCCCATTTAGTTTAATAATATCACTTGATTAAGTAACGTACTAAGGATACCCAAGTAGCCACTTCCGGGCTACAATGCCTCCAAAGTAAGTTACTTCCCCTTTAACACCTAGATAACCTACCCTAGGTTTAATAATCTCAAATAATGACTCTAAGTCAACATATGTCTCATATTTTATAGAACTAGTTCCAAAGAAGTAACAGGAACACGCAATGCAAATTCCATCATAAAAATTGACTCCATAAGGTTGGGTCATGTTTGATCAAATATAAATCAAGTATGCAAGGCAAACAAATATAAACAATAATTTCTAATCCCGCTTCTGTTAACAGTCTCCTACTAGGCTAACATACTAATCCCCTCTAATCCCAAACGCAGAAGGCAAATAAATAGACAAACAATAGAATTTAATTAACAATAAACTAATTTGTAAATTTCCATCATGAAATTAATTTACTTAATAATTACTAACATACTATAGTTATATTTAAAATAATTAAATTCTAACCCTAACAAATCAGTTCATTTCATTAACAGAATAAATTGATTTTAGGAATTAAAATTACTAACACAATATAATTTTATAGTCTAAATAAATTAACTAGTTTTAACAAATGAATAGCATGCCATAAACAACTAACAGAATAAATCATTTAAATAATTCAACCAATTGGAAACAACAAACAATAAATAAATACATCTTAGGCCATTTAAAGTATACACATGCTAAACACATATTCACTATTTAATATATATACCTATATATATTAAACTAATATTTAAATAAACTTTTTTTTTGGGTAAAAGGCTGAAGCCAAGAAATTTTATTAATCATAAAAAAGTTACAAAGAAGACCCCACTCTGTGCAGGCACTGGTAGGAAAGAGTGGGGTTGAGAAAACCTCTAGCCTTGCCTAGGAACATAGTATGGATTCTGATACATACATTTCTTAGAGGGCATTCCCTCTTAATCAGATATACACTACATAAAAGTTACATTAACAGATAGAAAGATGAGGTGGAAATGACTTTGTGTTTTATCATATTAACTTTTAATGTTCAAAGACTCTGAATTGATGTTCTTGTTTTTGCTAGCTTGCCCCATGTTCACTCTTAAGGAATGTTGTCCTCCGGTTTTGCATGCATGATCTCTTTTCTCTATTCCTGTTGATATATCTCATTTTTTACTAAGATCCTTGTTAGTATTTGCAAAGAAGCATTATTGCTATCAAAAATCTACACTTGAGATAATTAAAATGTTGGAGTAATGACTAATTACCTTAACCAGAAGAAGAAATATTTCTCCATTGCATACAGATGGATCTCAAGACCTGTCTATTGACTACTAAAAGCTACCAAAAGAAATTATTTTCTAAGATACAGATTATTACATCATAAAATTGTATCTTTCCCCATGTTGTTTGGAAAGAAATACTAACATTACATTGAATCTATTTCAAGTTGAAAGAAAAAAATCCTTGACTGAAAAAGAAACTACATTCTGGAATAAGAAAAGTTGTGTCCATGCCTTTACTCTTCTTTAAATGGAAAGTCAAATGTTAATCGAGAATTAGAGCACTCATCAATATATATCCTCTAATGACTGTAGACTATAGGCCACGAAGCCTGCTAAATGAGTCAAAATAAGTCATGATGATCCTTCTCTTAGAGTCGACATAGATTCCTCTTTATAGGCTTAAAAAATAGCTAACCTCAAGGCAAAGGCCAATGCAGGGGTGTGTTTGAAGAGAGGAAGAAACTCTAGTTTCTCCTGACCTTATTTAGAAATGTAAGGATAGAAGTTGTAGTGTCAGCGTTAAATATAAAATAAAATAAAATAAGTTACAGCTGTCCCCCTAATGATAGATACCCCTACCGAGGATACCTTTGTCTTTGAAGTTCAAGGCTAACCCTGATAAGAGATTACACTAACTTTATTTTATTCTCAGTCACCTCAGTCATAAGATAATCTGCTAAAATGCCTTTAATCATATTTACAGTGATACAAATGATTGGTTTCACTACAAGACAAATTTGATTAAAGAGAGACAAATACAAAAGATTTACATCCAGAAATAATCTCTTTTTGCAGTATACTGAGAATGACCCTTTGATGATTATTTAGGATTTGCTTGAAGAGCATGAAGATGTCATCAATTCTTTATCTTCCTTAACCAATTTGATCCTTATGTCATCATTTGTAATGAACTCATTCATCTAGTTCCCGTCAGGTAGAGGTTGTACATGGGTGAAGTATAGTAGGAAATCCAAGTTTCTTCTTATGGAAGGGGTTTCTGCTAGATATCTATCCCAATCTTCCATTTCTAGAATAGGAAATGTAGATACATGGCTATGGTTGATGATTCTACTTTTATAATCTTTAGGCCTGGGTATGGATAAATCAGTGCATATATTATTCATCACTTTGTTAAGATCCACTAAATACTTTTTCTTGAAGATTCTTCTGCATAGATTTCCAATCATTTTTATATTTGGGTCCACTTGTAGGGCTGAGGCTATAAACATAGCCAAGCTATCAGAGTTAACCCGATGCCTATTTATATTTTCTTTGAATTCCTCACTTAGAATGACGGATACTGCTCTTACTATTATATTGTATTTGATCATTAGAATCTTCTTGATTGTTTTCAATGAAATTTTCCCTTCAAAGGTTGCTTGCTTGTTTGGGCATCTCAGTTTTATTGGCATTGCCATTTGCTTGAGGAGATGCTATGTTGGATGAAAGAGCCTATCCTCTATATAGCTCAGGTGTCCCTGGTAATGCTTACCGAAGTTGAAATGAAAACATTGGTTAATTGGCAGCAATAATCCTTTAGAATCTTCACTTCATATCCCATCATTTGGTATGATTTTGACTAATAAAATTATATGATCTTACCTTAATGGATCTTCTATTATACATTTTCCTAAAATAGTCTAGGTTAATGTGAAAATTTCCTTAAATATGAGAATTTGATACCCATAATACCTGAGAGAATATTACTGTCTTAGAATCCCAATATAAATATCTTTACTATGATAATGTATAAGATTTTTTAAAAATATATAACCATATATTGATATATAAATTATATATCGGTATGCGTGTATATCTTCATTGTTAATATGAATATGTGTATATCACTATTGTTAATTTTAGTATCTATGTATATTTAGAAAACATTCCCGATGGGTGTCAATAAGAGGCTAGATGTATCTATTTCTGTCTTATTGAGAGTCTAAGCTGGAGAGTGTCCTCATCTTGCCTACCTAATGCCAAGAGCTAACGAAGCTCAATCATCCATCACTTTATGATTTTAGAGGAAAATACTATCTGAAAGAATTATTTATTTGAGGATATTTCTTAATAAATATAAACATATCTAAAAACTGTATTTATATCTATATTTACTACTTTGTGAGTAAATGATAATAGAATTATACTAGATTTCATTTGTATGTATAGGATCCTCAAAATGTAGGATAATATGACTCTTGCTTGATAGAACAAGCCCTCTTGTGGTGTTCTCCCTCTATCTATATGTAAGACATCAGTCCTTAATAGGGGAAATAGAATTCTCTTAGGACATTATTGTTTTGTTGCTTAATGTTTATAATAGTACTAACTAAGACAAGTCTACGAAGGATCATTAGACCTTTACCAATAAAACAAAACAGGATAGGGTTCATGCTGGGAATAAGGATTGGATGGAGAAAGGGTTTTTCCTTAACTGGCCCTTCAGATCTTCTCAAGACTATTAGGAACCTGACATCGAAACTAGAAAACCTAACTTAATTTCATGTTAAATCTGAAAGACCATGACTGAGAAAAAGAAACTGTCTAATTTATGAATTGTAGATGTGAATATTTCCTTGAATACCTTAAGGTATTTAATGTCCATCATAAGATATGCATGAGAATACCACCACAATCTTAAAAAACCAAAACCTAGCTTGAATCATAATTTGAATTGAAGAATAATTGCAAACTGCATAAAATATTAACTCCTAAGTCTAAATTAGGTTTATAACAGGAAACATGAAACAAAGGAGAATGTAGCAGAGTAAAGACATGTTTATGTAGGAATATGAATTAGCTAAAATAAGAGTATATCTAATTTATCATTAAATAATCATCAACAACATAATACTTCCATTTGAGCTGAAATTCAAGTCCCAATCCTAAGGTATAATGTTCTTCTATTTAATTTGATTGTAGTTAAAGACAAGGAATCTGAAATGGTAGCACACATACAACCTAAGTTTGGAGCCACTGCTTGATGCAAAGTTAGTTAATATAATAATAAGTCCTACAGTACTTGAACTAATAGGGCTTTTAAGAATATCTAATTTGCTTTTGTCATTTGGACTGGAAAACAACAGAGTGACCAGAGATTTTTTTTAGCTAGAATTAAAACAAAGTTATTTAACATTTAAATCCCTTGAAGTATTTCTTATCTTTAACTATAAAACTCACACAGTCTAGAATATTAGAATATAAAGAAATCACGAAGTCTTAGCTATGAGTCTAATTTCTTAAAAACTACCTTACTTTTTAGGGTTTCAAACAGTTACTGTAAAAAAGCTCACTTACCCCATAAAGGATAAATTACTAATATTAACTAGTATTAAGTATTATCATCACTTTAGTTATAGTGTTCTACCCATCAAAAAATCCATTGTAGCTATCACGTATATGCTAAGAGTTTTATACATTTTTGATAATAAAGCTGCTAATTTATTTCAAACTCGCTATATTCTATATATTGAGACTAATTTAAGACCAAAAAGAGACTGTAGTACCAGCATGTTTGTTACTCTTTTTCTTCATCTCCTACCTTCCCAATCATTTTGAAATTCCATATACTGTTCCATTTCCTCATGATCACAATGAATTCCTCTTCATTAGAGGCTTTTTTTGAATGTCGGGTGCATCTAATGACTTCAGGAGCCATTATATGAAGGTTCTCTATCTTTTCCTTGTTCAATTCCATCGGGATTTTGAAGCCTTCCTTCCTCCAGTAGTCGAGTATCCACTCTATTTCCATGTCCTCCTGCAAGAGATCTTTATACAAAAATTCTAAGTTTCTTTCCATCTCCGGCCAGTGAAGGTCGAACTTGTTCTCATCTTTGAATGTGATGATGGGAGTGCGCTGAGACTGGGGGATTCCTGACAAAATTGGGGTTTCTATTTTCATAGTAATCTTGGGAAAGGGGATTGTAAGATGGTTATCAATACTTGATACCATTTTGTCTATTCCCCCCAGAAGATCCTCCATAAAAAGAATCTGAGCCACCTTCAAGATTTCCTCTTTCTATCTTCTAGCAAATAATGAGATAGCTATAAATTGGCATATGATGTTACCATTAGTCCTATAGGTAAAATTGTTATCAAAATGGTGATCACCAATGGCCCTTACTAAGGCTCTCCTTGTGGAATCTGAGAGAGGATTCAATAATTGGTTCCATCTCTCTGTTGTAATGCCTCCTTTGAATGCCATAGCTCTATTTACTGTAGATACGAATGTGATTAGTCTTGACTCCATTATTGGAAGGATGACAACTTCCTACTAAATTGAGTCTTTTCTATGAAGTAGCTCTCCACTTTAAGCCTAGTAAAGTGAGATTTATAGAACCAGATTTTAATTGCTATCCTATTAATGTCTCCACCTCTTCCAAGCATAAGATATCATTATGACCTTGCCTTGCACCATCTTTATCTGACTTCTTTGCTTGTAGATGAAGCTTCCCAGTTTTCTCATGCCCGTCTTAATGATAATTACTTGTTAAGCTCATCTTTAACACACATTCGTATAGAATTGATCACTATCCATGAGTGTATGTCCTTTAAATGTTGCAGCCTTTTCCATGTGTCTCCCATAGTACCCTCCCTAAGGAGTTTAAGCATTTGTCTTGCTATCTATCTTTGTTTTAGCTTAGTTAATTCCTAATCATAATACTATCTTAGTGTACTTATTATTTTCAAGGAACATGAGAGGGCCTCAAAATCATTACCAATTTGTGTAGGATCCAGGAGAGCAAAGTATCCTCATTAATTTGAGTGATCCTGAATTTAATTATGGGAGCGAAAATTGTCAAATCATGTGGCAAGTTGTCAAGCTGGCTCCATTCTATCTAAGTCCTAATAAAATTTAAATTTTGCCTAAAAATTAATCCATAGGGAAACTTTATTGACATGGCTAATCTTGATTACTAATATCGATGAATAAGTAAGGTAAGGACACCATAATGGTGCCTTAGTATTCCCTAAGCTCTCTTGAGATACTAAGTCATGAATATAATAGTTCATAAGTATACTACTATCATAGGTGTGAAGAAATGAGAAAGTTTATCCATTTACTATTACTAAGGATAGATTGTGAATTTTGCAAAGGGGAAGATTGTGAATTTTGTAGATTCTAGCTCTTTTTAGGATAAAGGTAGACTCATGTACAAAGCCTGGTTTCCATATTATCAGCAGAGAATAGAATGAAAGCTATCCCTGACCATACTTGTTATTTAATAATGATACATACTTTTGATGCCTCCCCATTACTAAGATAAATGTCATTCCTTGTTACCATCATTGAGTGCTTGGAGCCTAGGGATAATTTTTGCGTAGGGACAATCATTGAGTGTTGACGCCTAGGGGTAGTCATTGAGTGCTTGGGTTACGAGTTGAGGAAAGGATAACAAGGGCATGATTAGGCCTATTAATGAGAGAGGTGTCCCATGCCTAGGTTGATGTGACTTAATTGATAGCCCAAGAGTGGTGGTCGATAGAGTTGTTAAAAGTTGTAGTTCATGGTAAAAAGTCTAACATTACAAAGGATAAGACCCTATGAGGAGCTCTTAGTTGATGAAGAAAAGCTTAACCTAAGCTAAACAGGGAGATAGACCTAAAGGAAGACAGACTACTGATCTAAGGAAGATACATATGCAAGAATAAACGATTGGCCCTGAAATAAGATGTTGATCGTAAGATAATTAGACTAAAAATTGGTGGTTCTTTAAAGTTAGGAGTGTTGTTAATAGGTTGATAAAGGTTAGCTCTTAATTTTGTTATTGAGCTTATCATAATACAACTAAAGGTAGGGGTAATCTATAGTTATGAATATATTTTAAAAGCAATGTATTAACTTACCCCTAGAAATGTCAGTATTCTACAAGGAAGACATCCTCAAAATCTTTTTTAATAGGATTCTAAGAATTGTGATGTTGGTGGTGCTAATTAGAGAATCTGCCCTTATCTGCCCCTGAATTGGCCAATTTGTCTGCTCTTTTATTCCCTTCTCTATATTAAATGTGGTTGATAGAGATTTTTTTGAAGGATTTACATAGGATCAAGGCTTGTGATAGTAGTGAATTCAATCTCCAGTTAGGAATTGTCCCCTTCTCGAGCACATTAATTATGATTGTTGAATCACCTTCTATCTCAAGGTATTGTAGTCCCATGGAGGTGCATTTGCCTAAACCTTTGACTAGGGCCAATAGTTCCACCATATTGTTAGTTTCTATCCCTATTTGTTCTGCTATGGAAGCAATTTCCACCCCGTCCTAGTTGTGAATGGTATAGCCAATTCTAGCTATCCCTGGGTTTCCTCTCGAGGCTCCATCAAAGTTAAGTTTGAACCATCCCTCTTTTGGGGGACTCCATTTACAATTGGCTCTTTTGGATACCATGATTTGATTACCTGAGCCTATAAAAGGGGGGAGTGAGAGACCTATCCATTTTCCTCACATTTTCCCATCCCAGTGGCTCATTTGTAGGTCCCTTTTCTAATTTTTAGAGATTCTGTAGTTCATGTTTTCTATGATGATGGCCTCAATTTTATTGCAGAGTTGTCTCCAATCCATTTTATCCTCTTTGAAAATCCTTCTATTATGTTCTTTCCATAATTCCCATATCAGGACTGAAGGTGAAGAAATCCATAAGTTGGCATAAATACTCTCTTTCTTGATGGTTGGCTAGGCTTGTAGCATCGCGAGAAGAGAATGATGAAATGCCAATGACCATCCTAAATTACCTGCAAGCCACTTCCAACATTGGTTTGAAAAGGGGCAGTTAAGAAATAAATGATCAACATCCTCTTCACAATCCCCACAAAGGACACATTTGTTAGGGCAATAAAAGCCAAGCTTCTTGAATCTATCCATAGTTAAAAGTCTGTAATTTAGGGCTAACCAAGTACAAAATCCTGCTTTAGGGAGATAGTTTTTATTCTAGCAAAGGTTAATGGCTATTGTTGTTTTAGGTCATTTATAATTTTGGGAGATGAGATTATACCCATCTTTTGTGTTATATTCACCTATTTTGGAGCCATCCCAGACCAATGTGTCTTCAAAGGCATTTAAAGTGAGTTTTCTTTTACTAAGAGTTTTTGCAATCTTGATTTCATCTTCTGATGATATACCTAAACTCTTCAGGGATTTCCATACTTATTCCTCTCCATTATGTGTAATGTAGTCCTTAAGATAGGCTCTGATTTTTCTTTTTAGGGAATTAATGAGGGTGGGGTTATTTAAAGAGTTTGATAAGGCTTCATGGCCTCCCCAAGTATCATCCCATAAGAGAATTTCTTTACCTAAACCGGGATTCCAGGTTAATTTTTCCTTTATTATATGCATGCATTCCATCATAAAATTCCAAATTTTGGAGCCTTTGGGGGGGGGGGGGGGGGGTGAGTTTCCTTGAAAATAATAATAGGATCCTTGTCTTCTAGGTATTTATGAATGAGAATTTTGGCCCATTTGGCCTCCGGATTTCTATATAACCTCCATATCAATTTAGCTCCAAGGGCCTGGCTTTGGTCCCCTAGATTCTTGAGACCTACTCCTCCCTCCTCTTTTGGTTTGCATATGTTTTCCCATGAAATTAAGGGGATTTTCTTTTTTTCATTTCCCCCCTGCCAAAAGAAAGTTCTTAAGTGTTTGATGATTTCTTTCCTTTTATGAGAGGGGAGGTGAATACAAGATAATTGATAGGTTGGCATTGATGTCAAGACTGATCTTACCATAGTTTCTCTACCTACAGATGAGAGCCATCTTCCTTTCCGTGAGTGCATCTTGTTCGTAATTTTGCCTATAATGGGGTCCTAGATGTCTATGGATTTTTGATCTTTAACTAGGGGAAGACCTAGGTATCTACAAGGAAGCTTACCTTGATTAAAATTTAGAATTTTGTATATATCTTTCTCAATTTCTTTATCCATATGAAAAAAAAATATTTCTGACTTATTCGGGTTTATTTCTTGTCCTGAAGCTTTTGTGTATATATCTAAATTTTTTTAAGGGTATGTGCCTCTTTTCTATTGCTAGCTCTGTATAACAAAGTATCATCTACAAAATTATGATGTGTTGTAGGTTCTATTTGACTGGTTATGGCTATACCTTCAATAATACCCTTTTCCTTTGAAATGGCCCTCCCTAGCGCTTCTGCCATAATTATAAATAAAAAGGGGGAGATAGGGTCACCTTATCTTAATCCTCTAGATATGCTAAGGAATCCTTCTGGGGTACCATTCACTAGTACTAAGATCATTGGAGTGAAAATGCACTCAAAGATCAGATTAATCCAGCATTTTGAGAATCCAAAGGCTTCTAAGCACTTGCACAGGACCTCCAATCTACTTTATCGTATGCTTTCTTTATGTCAAGTTTGATGAGCATGCTGGGGTTTTTGTTTTTTTGGACTGAGTGAATAGCTTCTTGAGCAATAATGCCATCAAAGATTGATCTCCTTGGCACAAAACCTTTTTGTCCCTTGCTGATGATAAGAGGAAGTAATTTTTGTAATCTAATTGAGAGGGCTTTTGTGAGGAGTTTGTATAATGTGTTACATAGTGCAATTGGTCTAAAATCATTGAGGTTTGTAGCCTTCTCTTTTTGGGGGATGAGGGAAATAAAAGTGTTATTTACTTCCTTCAGAATTTGTCCTGAGTTCCTAACTCCTTCTAGAGATTTTGTTACTTCATTTCCAACAAAATGCTAGCATTTCTAGAAGAAAATGGCCGAGAAGCCATCTGGCCTGGAGATTTATCCAGGTTCATTTGCATTAGGGAACTTTTAACTTCTAAAAATTTATCTGATAAGACTTTATTATGTTGTTTAGAAATGACTTTGGGTATATTTTTAAGAAGCTCTGTTTGACTAAGTTTGAACTTTCTATATTATTTAGAATTTGACTGAAGAAATTTACTGCTTCAGTTGCTATTTCTTTTGGATCACTAAAAATGATGCCTACATCATTTGTTAGACTTGAAATTCTATTTGTATTCCTTCTCTATTTTGTGCTATTGTGAAAACATTTGGTATTT
The DNA here is from genome assembly GCA_027943335.1 of Chamaecyparis obtusa. Taxonomy (NCBI): domain Eukaryota; kingdom Viridiplantae; phylum Streptophyta; class Pinopsida; order Cupressales; family Cupressaceae; genus Chamaecyparis; species Chamaecyparis obtusa. The sequence goes on along the minus strand of BSBK01003731.1, from coordinate 27,219 downwards.
CTATCCCTTGCTTCCAACCAGGTCTCTCTTGATTTCTGTTTCCAAAATAGTTATTCTCTTGCCAAAATCTCTTCGTATTCCTTAAGAAGATTATTTTCTTTAAGGTAGAGTTCATCATTCATGCCTGCCTGAATGAATTAAGAGTTAACCTCATTCATTTCCTTTTCTAGGGAAAATTTTGTTTCGAATATATTGCCAAATTTGGTTGAGTTCCATTCTAGCAATTTCCTTTTGATCCATTTTAGTTTATTAACTACTATGAACATCTTGGACCCGGACATATTAGGTTCTGACCACCAAGCCTCCATAAGATTAAGGATGTCTGGATCCCTAAGCCAGGCCTATTCAAATTTGAAAGCACTTTTCTTTGGTTTCATTTGAGTTAAAATGTTGAGAAGAATTGGGTAGTGGTCTGATCCAGATACTGTTAAAATTTTAGCCTCTAGGGAAAAATCATATTTGGTCAGATTTCCTTTGAGGAAGAATCTATCTAGTTTTTCTAAGATGTTGCAAAAACCTTTTCTTCTATTGTTCCATGTGAAGGAATTGTCTTCAGTCAGGATTTCAAGAAGGGAGTTTCTCTCCCTCCATAGGTTGAAGTCCTTGGCTACCGGCAGTAGGGTCTTTGCACCCCCTCTTTTTTATGATAGCTTTTAGATCACATTGAAGTATCCTCCTAGGATACATAGTTCTTTATTCCATTGATTGAGAAAGGATTATTCCATTGATTGAGAAAGGATTCTATTTCCTACCAAACTAAAAGTTTCTCTCTATTTTGAATAGGACTGTACACATGTATCACATAGAAGGTTAGATTATTCCTAAAGTCCTAAATACCACTCCACTCATCCAATATTGTCTTCTTTCTATGATGTCGATTGCAATGTGCCTTGGGTTCTAGATGATGGCTAAGCCTCTTGAAGCTCTAGAAGCTTGTGATGCCTTAATTAATCTAAATCCTACCTTATTTTGAAGTTTTCCATTTCTAAGTTATCTAGTTTGGTTTCCTATATTAGCACTATATCTAGGTTATGAACTTTTAAGTAGCGTTTAATTATACGGTGCTTGTTAGGGGCATTCATGCCCCTAACATTCTATGAAAGGAGGTTCATGGCTCCTTGGGAAGGTTATTCCCCTTCCCTTCATTCACAATTGATGTGATTTTAACTTGACCTCTTGCTTCTCCTGCTAATTCCCTTAATTCTACATTGGGCTTCCTACCTCTTTTTCTTGAAACTTTCACACAATTTATCTAGGTTAGTGATGTTTGGCTATTTATCAGACTTTGGGATATGAGTTGTAGCTTGGGGTGATAGTAGGGTAGTTTCTAGAGAAGTTTACTCAATGGCTTGGCGCATTTTAGATTTTTGTAATGGGTGCAAGGTTATAAGAGGTTTGATCATTTGATAGGAGACAATATTGTTGAGTGGAGTCACATTATTCCTAAGTGGATCAGGATTACTTATCAATGTTTCCAAAGCCTTGTCTAGCTAGGAAGACCTCTCATTCAGATAAAAGCCTCCTAAGTCCTGATTAAAGGAAATATGGAGAGTGGGATCCTGAAAGGGTGGGAAGATGGGTTGATTGCATAATTTCCCTTCCTCCCTAGATGCATCTATAGTTTTAGGTGAATGTATTATAGATGAGTTCTCCTTGTTTAATTTTTTAATGTTAACTAGGTTGTCCTCAGAGACCTGTTTAGAGGAGGGTGGGCTATTGTATAGTCCCTTAATTTCCCCTTCCTCAAGAGATGAGAATAGATCCCTTGAATGGGATATGTTCTGATTATTTGTTGCTTTATTCCTGTGATTTAGATTTAATTCTAAGACGTGCTGGGAAGTCTTATTCAGGGTTTGGTTCTTAGTGTTCATAGGAAACTAGTTTGTCTCAGAACACTCATGATCTCCATCTTCATCTACGAAGTCCCCATCAATAATCTTAGGGAAAATGTGTGCATCCCCTGTTTCACAGCTTACTTCAAGGGAGAAATTTAGAGAATCATTGAGGTCCATCTTAACAATGATGATCTTTTCTACATAATTATTATCTAGATCTATAAATCCTACAAATTTACCTAAGCTATTCCCTATTACTCTTACTGAATTTGCGTCTGAAAGTTTGATAGGGAGGTTATTGAGTTTAGTAGCTTTTTCAACCAATTTTTTTTCCAATTTTTGGGCATCAAAGAAGGGAGACAATTCCTGGGTATGAAAGCCTATGTTTTTGAATTTCGAGAGACCTTTGAAAGAAGTTTTTCTTTTAGATTTATGCTAGTGCAATCCACATAAAGAAATTTATTTGGGAGGATAGTGATACATACCTTATTTTTTAACTTTGTTTTGACCCAGTTCACAATTGTTTTCGGGGAAGCCCCAATGCCAGACCATCTACATAAAAATCCATACTTCACACATAATCTCTAAATATTATTAATCAAATTGCTTTTGATAACCAACTTCTTCTGATTAGGAATACTTGTCGTAGATTCTATTTTATTAAAATTAGTATTTCTTTTGTGAGGGGGAGAGTATACCTTTAATGTTGGAGAACTAGACCGAGGAATACCTATAAATTTTGGCCACGTGGAATTTGTTTCTGAGTTTGTTAATTGAGGATGACCCTGTTTCAAGTTTTGACTCAAGGGGTTTGAGAGTCATCGCTGCGGAGGGGAGTAAATACCCAACTTCTATCTTGTGGAATTATGTTGTGGTTGCATCGATAACTCTAGCCCCTACTTCCCCTATGGATGTGCCCTAGAGAAAACCCTAGGGGAGGAAGTTTCTAAGATATCAAATTTTTTGTGGATCGAAAGAGCTTCTGTCTACAGATTCTTAGGTTTATTTGCCTTCCTTCCGCCCTTAACTGATTTCCAATCTGAATCCCATTGGGCTCTAGTCTGGCCTTTGCTTGTCTGAGAATGGGGGTCTAGTTTGAAACCTATAAATCTTGCATATTTGGTTTTAGTGAAAACATCGAACTATCTATCCAAGGAATCGATAGTCCAAAAATGTGAGTGAGAGAAATTTCACATTGGCAGAGCCATTTTCTCTGAATTGTACTTAGCTTATAAAAATATTTATTCCAATAAACTTTATTTTATTATTTATATTTTAATTAATTTAAATTTATTATATTGTTTTTTAAAACATATATGTTAAATTTTAAAAATTAAAAATTTAAATAAAACAACAAATATTAGGGGAGGACGCACGAGCCCCACCCCCTTGTTGCAACGCGATAGTCCCAAGGGTTGTCATGCAACAACAATAGGTTTGCTGTCGGTAGTCCCATGGGGCTCTTGTTGGAAATATAAGTGGGAAAGTAATACTGAGAGGGGGGGGTGAATCAGATATTACCTACTTTACCCTTTTAATCTGATAAAACTTTATGCATGACATAAACAAAACTTGATCATTGTAAGCAACTAAACATATTAAGTAGCATACATGAAATCACTCATAACACCATGATTTTGGTAACCCAAAAACCCTTGAAAGGTAAAACTGGGGTGGGGATGACACCCACAAATCTTCAATACTGTAGTAATAAGTTTTGCCTATTAAGGCTTACAAAATGTGATCAATTCATGGTCTAGCCTGTGAAAGGTTTTCTCTCTTAAAAGCTAAAAAACTTATATAGTCTACCTTGTTAAAGGACTTATAAACTTACAACAAAGTAAGCACTCAGTAAAGAGATTACATAAAGTCTATTAAGACTACTCGGTTAAGAGATTTACCCTGATACACTGGTCAAAATGTCTCAGTACCTGATCTTTTAGTTTGCACTTATATGCAGATTACATATCTCCTCTTTACTATATATTGGTGATCTCTTCTATCTGATCTTTCTTGATTCTATCCTTTCACTGCTTAGCTTGGTCATTGGACTCTGTCTGAATACTTGACTATTCTAAATATATCTCTCTAATCATTCTCTCATACTCATTCGATCTCAATATCTCTTTTTCTCTCTAATTTACACACTTCTCTTGGTTTGGATCTTGACCTTATATAATGACAAAAATGTTTTACCGATTCAAGATCTACGGTTTAGATTTCTTTCTATTGCCGCTTAAGCTATATAATTTTCTGATTGGCTCTAGGTATTACATAGGGATCAATGATTGCAAGATGGATGCATAATTACCTTCGTAATTACCTCAATAAATAAAATACAAAACATCACTATCACCAAAAATGGTTTACCTCGATCATTATGCCATTTCAAACTTGTATGTCATTCCTAGCTAACTCGACAAAAGTTATTCCTGGCACTCGGCATTAACTATACTTGGCATTTGTTAATCTTCTTTGTCGCTCGGTAATCATTGATATATGTAACTCGACAAAAACTATACTCGACATATTACAAACACATAGTGACCATGACTTTACTCGGTAGTACTACTACTCAATAAGTATACAATACATAACTCGGCCTTTACAAAATGACTCGATCGTAGTGATGACCAACCATCATTGCCTAGATATATGACTAAGTGTGAAGCACTAATGGTCAACAAAATTGTAGAGATCTACAATCTCCCCCTTTGAATTCAATGAACATTTTAGATTTGGTTCATACTGACCTTTGTGGACCTATGGGTGTAAAAAGTTACTGTGGTGCTAGATACTTTATCTTATTTGCTGATGATCATACTAGGATGATGCATGTAATGTTTCTAAAAGAAAAATCTGAAGCTTTTCAATCCTTTAAGTGGTATTTGGCTAAGGTTGAGAAGGAGACAAGTAGGAACCTGAAATGTCTTAGATTTGACTGAGGTGGAGAATTTACATCAAATGAATTTAATCTATTTTGTAATGATAGAGGAATTAAAAGACAAATGTCTGCACCTAAAACACCTCCATAGAATGGTATAGCAGAAAGGAGAAATAGATCTATCTTGGATTGTGCAAAGACATTGTTGATTGAAAAGAATGTGGCATAGAAATACTAGAAAGAGGCTATAAGCACTTTTGTCTACACTCTTAACCGGGTACAGATCAAGAAAGGTACAAATCTGACACCCTATCAATTATGGCATGGGCATGCACCGAGTGTTAAATACTTTATAATCTTTGGAAGTAAGTGCTATATATTAAAAGACACTAGGAATGGAAAGTTTGATGCTAAGAGTGATGAAGGCATATTCCTAGGATATTCCACAAAAAGTAAAGCTTATAAGTGTTTGAACTCTAACACTAACAAAATTATGGAAAGTGTGAATGTGAAAATTGATGAGTATCCAGAAAGAAATGAAGCTGACAGCAAAATAGAACCAGAAGATTATAGATCTTTTGTGTACATTAAGGAAGATGAAGAGGCAAGTAATAGACTTGCACCTGATGTCGAGTTTCAGGTAAGCAATGCCGAGTGATAGACAGATGCTACCGAGCATCAGGAAAATAGTGCCGAAAGAGAACAAGAACATGCCGAGCTATAAGAAAATGCTATTGAGTATCAGGAAGAGGTTGCCGAGCATTCAAAAGTTGAATCTGACAATCTTGTTGGGGAACATGATGAGATAGAGGAGAGAGGAGCTGAACCTATTTTGGAAAAATATGTAAGAAGACATCACAAGCTTGAATAGATAATTGGAGACAAAAATACTGGAATTCAGACCAAAAGTAAGAATAAGGATCCAACATGCCTACTGTGTGAATTTGAACCCAAGTCAACTAGAGAGGCATTAGAGAATGAAGACTAGATACAAGCAATGAATGAAGATATTGACCAGATTGAGAAGAATGATACTTGGATTCTGGTGCCGAGACCTAAAAATAAAAATGTTATAGGAACAAAGTGGGTGTTTTAGAATAAGATGAATGAAAATGGTGAAATAACTAGGAATAAAGCTAGGCTGGTATGCAAAGGCTGCGCACAAGAAGAAGGAATAGATTATGGGGAGACATTTTCCCTTGTAGCTAGATTGGAAGGAGTAAAAACTCTACTTGCATATGCTGCTTATAAAGATTTCAAGGTATATCAAATGGATGTCAAGTCTGCATTTTTGAATGGTATACTAGAAGAAGAATTTTACATAGAACAGCCAGAAGGTTTTATTAATCCAAACAGAAGACACATGGTGTGCAAACTAAACAAAGCACTATATGGATTGAAACAAGCTCCTAGAGCATGGTATGAGAGGTTGCACAACTACTTGATACAAATTGGATTTTCAAGAACAAATGACACAAGTAATCTATACATAAAGGATGAAGAAGGTAAAGGTATCCTGTTGGCAAAAAATTTTTTGGATGACATTATTTTTGGTGGACAAGATGCATTATGTAAAAGACTTTCAAATGAAATGCAAACTGAATTTGAAATGAGTATGTTTGGTGAGATCAAATTCTTTGTTGGTTTACAAGTATATTAGAGGAAGAATGGAATTTTCATTACATAGTCTAAGTATGTTAATGAAATACTGAAAACTTTTGGGATGGAAGATGCTAAACTAGTGAATACTCCTATGGTTATTGGACAAAAGTTATCTAAGAATGATGATGCTGCAGAAGTGAATCAGACTTTGTACATATCCATGATTGGAAAATTGTAGTATGATGTACATAGTAGACCTGATATTGCACTAGCTATTGGGATTGTGGAAAGATTCTCTACCAATCCTAAGGAAACACACATGATGGCTGTGAAAAGAATTATGAGATACTTGAAAGGAACTGCTGACTATGGTATATATTGTAAGAAGGATGACAAATTTGAACTCAGAGTTTATACTGATGTTGATTGGGTAGGAAATGTAGATGATAGAAAGAGTACTAGTGGTGGAGCTTTCTTTCTTGGATAGAGATTAGTCTCCTGGATGAACAAGAAACAAAATTGCATTTTCCAATCTACTGTCGAGGTCGAGTATGTTGCTATTGCAGTAAATTGTTCAAATCTGGTATGGATAAAACAATTGGTGATAGGCATGAAAGAAGAAATCACTAAACCTATTGTTATTTTCTATGACAACACAAGTGCTATCAATATTTCTAAGAATCTAGTGATGCACACTAAGGCCAAGCACATAGCAATCAAGTATCACTACTTGAGAGAATTAGTACAAGATAAGGAAGTCTGAATGGAATATGTGAATACAAAAGAATAATTAGCAGACATATTCACTATAGATTTACCCAAAGAAGCTCATGAGTATTTGAGAAGTCAATTAGGGGTCCTTCCCCTAACTGAGGTTGCCTAGACAAGCTAGGAGCACTACATCAAATGTGCTACAACAGAATATTTGACAAATTGATGCAGAAGAATGTCACACTTTAGGGCTGGCCTAGAGTTGTGAAAAGGAGCAAAGACAAGGAATTAGTCATAAGCAAGATGACAGAGGGAGAAACACTAAGCTGCACATATATTATCTACATCTGATGGATGTATGTTTTAGTTGCTACTTTGGCATTTTTGTCAAAGAGGGAGATGAATTGATATGATAACACATGACACTGAAAAGTAAGGGTGATGAACTGAAATGAAGGATCAAGATAGAGGGAGATCTGAATACTTTTGACGGTCACATAAGTGAGGCTTATAGGATTATTAATTAGAATGAAGCTAAGTATATTACAAATAATTCTCTGATGGATAGATAAGTTTTTGGATTGGTTGCTAAGCCATGTGTTATTCAGGTGATATCATATGGTGTTGCCATCAATGCCAAAGAAGGAGATTGTTGGAAACTGCAATTGAAACAATTGTTGTATTGGCATTGATGTCAAACCTTAACTGGTAAGACTGTTGCTACTTAGGAAAGTACTATATCTATTTGAGTGTTGCTAAGGGGCTAGGCAAGGTTGGTAACAATAGCACCTAAGGAAAGGTTGAGTTATCTTGATACTACAAAGTGTACTTGACTATGTTGTATAATGATGAGACAATGTATTGTTTATCTTAGTAAGACTGAAGACTAAACTAGTAGGCTTGACCGAGAAAAGAATGGAGAAATCATGTTTAAGCTAAGTAATGTTAGTGTCGATCGAGTCAATGTATGCCGAGAAAAATTCTAGTGTCAACCGAACAACAGTTAATTATCGAGGAAGACAGTGTAAGATGAGGAAACATTGTTAGTAATGACCAAGCTCTCTACATGAAGACCGAGTAGTTAATCATAGTATTGACCAAGCATCATCAATTTTTATATTTGAAGAGAATTTAGTTTTGGAGCCGACATTGTTGAATTCTTGGATTATGTAAAATGTGTTAAATTTATTTATTGATTGTTTGAAAGCATTAAATGCATTGTAAAACATTTTATTGTAAATCTTTAAGAGATTTGAGATGATTCTAGAAAAGGAGCCGAAGAACATAAAGTGGGTAGATTCAATGAATCTGACCTAACCCTAAGATCTATGAATGAGATTAAGCGGCATAAGATGAGTTAACCTAATTGAGGAAGGTATAAAGGGAACTTGAGCATTTGGATATGCAAGTGCATGGGTGAACAGAGAATCCTGGGAGATCAGTAAAGTTTTATTGACTGTATGAGCAAAAAAGGATGAAGGAGAATTGTGGTGGTTGCTTGAAGAAAAGTTCCGAGCAAGATTAGAGATGGAGATGGAAAAGTTTCAAAGTCAGTAAACCAGCATTAGTGTATGGAATTAGATCTGATATTTGCAAAGTGAGTTGTATATTTTTCAAATAAATATTGCCGCTACTTTCTAACCATTGTAACAGTCAAAATCCTTTTAACAAAGGTTGACCTAACAATCATATGTTAAATCCTTTGAACAAGGTTTCATTCTAATGGAGTGTATGTAAGTCCTATGACAAAGCTCACTTTTAACAGGGTGATTGAAATCCTTTAACCGGGTCACACCTGACAATGTGTATTGTAACCTTTGATAGGGTTGGCTTTTAACTGAGCTCACTTCAGAAGAGTGAAAATAATAGTAGCATGTTACAAAGTGGTTTTTCCCAAATTGGGTTTCCACTATAAATCTTGGTGTTAATACTTGTGTGAATGTTTTGGTTTGAAAATTTTTGTGTTTTACAAGTTAAGTTACAACTGGGTAGTGGACTGCATTGTTATATGTTTCCATTGTTGAATCAATGATGACCGAGTTTGTTTTTGTTATTGGATCTAATTTAAAGAAAAATTTTTAAGTTTGTTTTATACATCAGGACCTAAGAACAACTGATTCACCCCCCCCCTCTCTGTTGTTCTAAATCATATTAACAACTCCTATGCAGCAGCCTTGGGCTAGCCGCCAACAATCCCAAGGATTGTCGTAAGGCAATGAAGGGGGAGTGGAAGGATGGGGTTGACCCCACCTTATCCTCTTTTATTTTTTTAATAATATTTTTTTAAATATTTTTTTATAAATATATTTTCACCAAAAAATTATTGTTCCTCGAACGGTGAGCCCCCACCCTGCCTTTTTTCTTTTTAAAATTTGAAAACAAGAATTGGGTAATTATATACTTTTACATGAGCTAATTTGACTGAATAAAAATATGTAAAAACATAGACAAAATTTGGAAAATACCTCCTATGCACAATTAAACTAGGTTTTTCCTCATAAATTATTTTCTAAGGTTTAATTAAAATTTTCCTTTCAACCCTATACCAGATCTAAGTTTTTTTCAAATAGGTTTATTGTAAAATTGAACCTAGGGTTTCCAGAGAAAATATTCTCTCACAAAATTCCAACAATCATTATTCTAAATTCTATCAATTTCATAAATTTAAAACCCTAATTGAAATCAAGAAAATTTTAAACCAAGGATTGCATGCATACCCAATTTCCTACAATCAATTTAGAATTTCAACATGAGGAGAAATCTCAAAAACAATCCAAAATATCCAGATTGACAAACATGAAGAAAACACTCCTTCCAGAAATACATAAAATACAATCACAAGGGTTACTAAACCCTACCTCAAACACCAAATAGATAAATTCGATGATGACCAGAAATGAAGACAAATCCAAGCTTTTAGAAATTTTCTCCAAATTGAATCCTTCAACCAAAAATTCTCCAACCCTGTGTATTGAGAATAATGGCCAAACTTTCACAATATAGGAAATTGAATTCCACATGCAAAGTTTGGAACTCAACTCCACTCATAGCCTTGTTTCCACCAATTCCTTAATTCCTCCAATTACAGTTCTAAACTCAAGTCTATTTTTCTAATTTGTTCATGTTAAGCCACTTAACCCAAAATTGACTAATTCTTTTTATTTTATTTATTTCAATTTGATTGTGCAGCTTAATACATTCAAATTAAATTAAATAATAACATTTAGTCTACTCTTATTTTCCACATGTTATTTAATTTTTTATTTAATAAATACATTTTATTTAAAAAGTTAAATTTACAAATAATTAAATCTAAAGTGAATGTATTTAATAATTTTTTATTAATTTAATATCTTTATTTTCACAAAAAGTCTTTTAATTAAAATCATTAAATTTAATAAATATATTTAATTAATTTCTATTAATTAATTACTTTCACATTTACATAGCTAAAAACAACACAATCTAATTTATTTAAAGCACACAATTAATTTAAATAAATTATCTAATTATGGGAATCACATCAATTAACCAAAAATCATTTGAACTTCAAGAACCATAACCATGCTCAAGGAAGGGACTATAAACTCACGTCACCTAAACGAGTTTGGAAAGGGTAAAATATCATAATCTTGTCCACTATTTCAGGACAATAGAATGGCTTAGGTTGGGATTTGGATTTGAATATTATCTCCCCTCTTTTACCATTGAGACTTGTGATAGGACACACTCATCTTGACAATTCAGGGAAGTTGATGTCCGGTACCTGCGAACCTACATAAAAGACCAACATGAACATACATATATATAAAACAAGAAATGGTGGGGATTGAGACATTGCATGGATCCCGCAAGCAAGTAAATATGACTCCATCCCTCATCCATATCAAACACATCGAACAAGAAAGTAAAAACATACATGATAATCATACACATGCAAGTATGGGGTAAGTATAATCATAATCATAAGCATCATTTAAAACATGTAAATCATCATCATTAAAATAAATAACATCATCTAATTGTATCAATATAACATCCATAATTATTCATTTATTAAAATCACCATGTAGTGTCATACATCCAAAACCACATAATAACTTAAATACCAACACACACATAAACGTGGCCTAAAATAGTTTGGTAATATAAAATTGAAAAGAAAACTATGGGTGGGCATTTCATAAACAAACAAACAAATACATTGCAATCATCAGAACTACCAACATCTTACCATAAACTTTTAAGAACACTATCATCCTCCACTAAAATTCTTTTAATTGCCTTGCAGATCATCAGAATGAAAAACCCTTTGAATGGTAGACACATTGCTATGTTCTGAACACATTACCATCTACACAATCAAATTTATCATCTACAAATTGTGTGTAAAAGCAATCTCTACAATTCTATAACACTAGGAATCAATAAAACAACTAGTCTTCATCTGTGACATCATTAATTGATCAAATCATCATGTCAACAACTCAAACTTAACATGAATTATGTAGAAAACATCTACATCATCCCATGAGGTGTGTGACTCCTCATCTTTAGTAACATTTTATCATCATTCATTTGAACATTTTGTGTTACTAAAAAAACTGCATATTTGTCAACCAAACTTCACAATAGATATCAAAACCATATGATCTTCATAGTAGACATCCAAAGAACATTGTAGACATCACAAACATCATAGTAGATATGTTGACATCAATGAAAACACATCCAACTTTCCAACAAGTGGAAGACTATATTCAAGACAAATGAAAGATTATATGAATGGTTGGTGACACCTTTGGACTAACTAATGCACTGAGTAATTTCATGAGATTGATGAATGAGGTGTTAAATAAATTCTTGGGTAAGTTTGTAATTATGTATTTAGATGACATTATGATTTTTAGTAGGACCAAAGAGAGGCATTTGATGAATTTGTGACAAGTGTTACATAGGTTAAGGGAAGAGAAGTTGCTAATAAACATTAATAAGTGTAGTTTCATGAAGAAAGAACAAGTGTATTTAGGATTTATGCTATCTAGAGATGGATTGAAGATGGATTTGTTTTATCCTCCTTGTCTTTCACTTGATCTATCTGTTGATCATCTGTAGGAGTTTCTTTTTCATCATTGGTCATTGCCTGACTGGTAGCCATGTTTGTTGGTTCTTCTTCCTTTTATTCCTTAGATACATCTCGTTTCTCATCAGATTCATGTTGATATTTTGTATCCATAAGCTCATCATGTATTTCCATAGCTGGTATATTACCTATAATGTCCATCTCATCTCTGAGTTCCTCAAGTGTGACCTTCACACCATCAATAGAAAATCCCTCATCTATTTGAGTAACCACTCAATCATCTTCCTATTCTTTTACCAGTTCCTCATCCTTTGTATTTGCAATCATTCCCAAGTGTTTCATAGGGATCTCTTCACCTTCATCCTGAAATCCAAGGGACTCATCACATAAGAGTCTTGTCAATCTCTTCCTAGTTTTGAATAGTGGTCTTGTCTCTGCAAGTATCTTCTTCATTTCCACTTCTGATATTTCTGTTTGAAGTTGCAGTAGAACATATTGGATTAGCTACTTGTCCTATCTAATAGTAGTATGGCACCTAGCATCAATTTTATCATTCAAGGAAGTGGTTATTTGTCCTTGTAACTCCATCAAAGTTTTTCTAAGATTACTCATGTTGTACTTTAAGGCATCTTCAATTAATTTTTGTTCCTCCTTTACAAATTCATCATAATACTTGTTAACTCCAATAAGTATACCCCACTTTCTCACTTCATTGATAATCTTATAAATAGAAACTAATAATTTGAAATCTAATTTAGGCTTAATTGACTTAGTGGTGGGAGAACCTACCACCTTAGATTTCTTACCTTGAGACTTGAGTTCCTTCTTCTCTTCTTCTAATTTTGTTCCTTCAACTTCTTCATATCCTTCTTTATATCTCTTATCTTTTACTTTCTTTCTCTTTACAACAACATTTGTAGTAGTAACCTCCTTGGCTTTTATAGGATCATATTGGGGTTTTTATGACTGGGATCTTTACTGAAGTTATTTTCTCCTTCTTTATTGCAATATCACTTCTTGTTTTCCGATTAGTTGAGGCACTATCGGTTGCACTAACAGTTTCAACATCTTCAACTTCTATTGTACCCAATATGTTAGCTTTATCAGTAGCATGTTTGGATCTAGCCTTCTCTATTTGTTATTTTTTAAAGCCTTTCTAAATCATAAATTATTCAACTTCCTTTCTCACTTTCTTCTCAATAACTAGTTTCATTAAGTCATTGTGCACTTTGAGTGACTTCTCTTGAAATGTCCCAAACCTTGGAGTCTTGGGATCTACCAGTTGAGCTAATAGATTCCCAACATACATGGGTAGAATATCTCCATCTACCTCATATCCTATAGGCATCATCCATGAGGTTCTTGGCTCAACTTCTTCCATTCGACAAGTATCAGTATCAACCATGAAATCAATAATTTCTTTGTAGTTATCAACAATATCATAAGGTATCATTTCCTTTTCTTGCATCTTCTTCTGAAATTCTTTGAAATATGACCAAACCTTGCCAGTAAAATCACTTCCTAAGATTTTGATGTTGTTATTTATCTTAATATAGGTTGGAGTACCTATAGTCCATGCAATATCATTGATACCATGGAACATGTTTTAGAAATAGAAGAATAAACACATAATCACTTGTCCATATTTGAATTTATGTCTTGTATCCTTTTTTATCTTCTCAAGATTCAATATTAGCTTCTCTCTCATCACCTCAACCAAATCATAGTCAATATTTTCCTTGATCATCTTGTATTTTGTTTGAATAGTAACATTGGGTATGCTATTCAACCGAATAGAATGGTAAACCTTGTAACCAATAATGATAGATGCGTATTTCACTTGTTCATCTATAATTTTATTCATGGTCAGTGCACGACCATCCCACCTATATTTAGTCAAATTGATCACTTCTTCTTTAGGAATAATGTGAAGAAAAAGTATATCACTGGTTGAACATAGACCAGTTACATCATGAATTTCCTCTTTTGTAATTTTATGTGGTCAGTCCAGCCACATGAACTGATCATGGAATTTTCTTAAAATATATCTAATATAATCCTCTTCAAAATCATCAAGATAATCAACCGCGTGATGAAAAACTTTATATGCTATGTGTTTATGCTTGTATTTAAATACTAGGTTGTCATCACATGATTTATTATAATCTTCATAGATTACCCTTGATCCTAGATCTCCCAATTTGCAATGAATGTAAGCTCTAACACTCTCAATGTGTAGAACACCATAGGGCATGCTAGTTGGGGCACCCGTTGGGTCATTTTCCATAGATTTGAATGGATGTCTTTTAAATTATGGTCTAGGTCTTTCAATTATTTCAATCAACTTAGCAATAGCCATCTTAAATTTCAAAAAGTGTAGATAATAGATAAATACCTCAAACTGTTCACAACTAGGGTTCTTTCTGAAATCATGACAACAACAACGATAATCACCATGACAACAACTATCACTACTGATCGGTTTGATCTTTTAGATCACCACAATAATTCCTTCTAATTGCTTGGATCTTTGCAAATTTTTCAAACAAAGCTTCTTTCACTCCACAACATCTTTCAAAATGCGCAAGGTGAAAATGAAATCCAAAAATGCCGTTTTATCTACCTTCACACATGTATTAAATGCACTTACCAATAGAATATACTTTTTCATCAATTGACCCAAAATAGAATTATCGATGATTGAAACACCATGCCACTTATCAAAACTTCACAATACATTCCAAAAGACTTATTGCATCTTAAAATGCTGATAGATCTTACTACACATCTATAGGGGGTCCAATGATGGATTCAACAATACTTTCTCCCCCTAAGCCACATGAAGACTTATTTTGATGAATAATTCTCCATACCCAATGGAGATGTGGATTCCTTTGATGACTTACCATCTTCCTTCTTCCAAGTCTTGTTCATCTCTTTCTTGTTGTCTTCTACATTCATAATATTCTTTCCTTTCCAGTTGCATGACTGGTTTACCGATTGGTTCCTGAACCTGCAATCCCTCACCAATTGCCCAATCTTATGACAATGAAAATATGTGATACCAATTGATCTCTATGGTCTACATTACCTCTTGTAGTCCTCATTCTGAAATTTACATCAATGTTTCCATAATTGCCACAGATTGAGTATGTTACTTCTAACCCCTTTGGTAAGGTATCTTCTAGTTCAAAAGTAACCTATGATTGTTCACTCTTGGCCTGCACTCATCATCTTTGTGACCATGTTTATTGCAGTTGTAACAATGACCATTAAAGCTACTAGATCTAATACTATATATAGATCTACAATCATGAGAAGTGTGACCATACTTATTGCAATTATAGAAGTCCATCAAAAGTGCAATTCCTTTTTCCAAATCTACTTTTACATACATTTGAAGTATGACATACCTTGTGATAATTGAAACGTACATGCTTGTAGGATTTCTTACCAGAAGTTCTTTGTGTTACCTTCAGTGAGACTTTCCTTCTTGCTTGATCTCTTTTTTCTAGAAGATTCACCAACTTCAAAAGTAGTAAAACTGGTATATCCTAGGCCTATGGTCTCTTTGAATCTTCTTTTTTTTTTTATTTTCTCATCAAGTTTTGTAGTACTTTCATTGAATTTCTTCAGCATATTATTTGCATTCTTCAATTCTTCCTTTAATTTATCATTCTCATTTCTCAGATTCTCATTCTCCCTTAGAAAATTTCTATTTTCCTCATTTATATCATGTAGATATTCATGCAATGTGCCAACCTCTTTCCTTGTATTGAAAAGTTTATCCCCTACAGCTTCCAGTGCTTCATCCTTGGTCTTTAGGGAATCTTCTTAAAATTTCCTTGCATTTTATTTAGATCTCCTTATTTCCAACTCTTCACACATTTTGATTTATTGGGATTCAATCTATCTCTTAAGGTTTTTCTTGTCCTTGTATAATTTTTCATTTTCCATAGCCATGGCTTCTAGGGTTGCTTTAGATTCCTCATATCCACTTTGTTTAGACAATTGCTCATTGTAATCTTGACTCTCATTTAGTTGTTCAACAAGGTCTTTTTGACTTGGCCAAAGATTTCTTCAATTAATCTTTCAGCTCTTTGAGAACCCTTTCAACTTCAACAAGTTGTCTCTTGTATCTCAAACCCTCCATATTTTCCTTAAGGATCTTCCCCAAGTTGTTAGACTTCTTCAAGGGCACAAGTCTCTGATACCAATTGTTAATATTTTAAGGCACTGAGAGGGGGGGGAGGGGTGAATCAATGCCTTCACAAATCTGAAACTTTTAATAATTATCTTCCACAATAACCAACATGCCAAAGATAATATAACAATGAAGCATAACATATAAATCATTCATACAATGAACACATGACACAATATTTTTTCCTGTGAAAATCTTTATTAGAGAGAGAAAACCATGAGTGGGAGTGATTCCCACAAATCTCACTAGAGCATTGATGAAATCTTCCCTGTTAGGAGTAATTACAATAAACCCTTATGAGGTTATACCCAATTAAGAGTATTAATAGCCTGGTTAAGAACTAGAACAGTCATGTTAAAGACTACTGATGTAGGAGCATCCTGGGTGTAAGAACAATCTTGCATCACCCAAAAATATTTATGTTTTTGCATTCAATAAGGGCTATCTTGTGCAAAGCTGCTATTTATGGAAAGTTACTATTTTTGGTAATTTTCGTATGTGCTCAGAATGATCTGATTTCTTTCTTGGAGGTTCATTTTGGTCATATAAGTCTGCCAGCAAAGTTTCATGGCTAGATCAGGTGTAGTTTTGAAGATATTGAAGATTTTTGGTATTGGCAGCAGGGTATAGAAACTTTGAACTCAGTTTTGAAGGCTTTAGAGGCCCCAGATGAGGTCAAAAATTTGGGGGACAGGCGCTTGCGCCAGTCAAGCCTGTAGAGCGCTTCGTGGCATTTCTGAAATGGGGTTATAATAGCCGATCGGGTCAACTGGTGATGACTTATGGTCTTCGGAAGTTGGGTCACCTGAAATGGCAGAAAATAATTTTCTTCAAAATTTCTGTTCGGGTTTCAAAGGTTATCTTGAGCCGACTATGATGTAATAAAATGTAAAATAAAATAATTCTAAGTTTGGTCGGCCTTATTGGCTAAAATTTTGGAACCTTCCCAGGCGGTGGAAAATTGCCTATATAAGGAAGGCTGTATTATTGTCTTAGGCAGTTCAGAATAGTTCTGGGTAGTAGATCTGGGTATTGACTCGAGGCTTTGTCCTACAGAATATTGTAAAGGAATGCCCATGTGGCTTTGCATATTGTAATTCTGAAAGTTTGTAATTCCACATTTGTGGAGATAATAAGAAGCCAATTTTCTGTTCTTGCATATTATTGTTGTTGTTTCTCTATTTCTATTAAATTTTTGTGGTATTAAGGGGAGCACCCTTCATAAAGTGGTATCAGAGCCAGGTTTCTTGAGTGTGTAAACAAATCACCGACTGTGAGGCAGTTTGCACCAGGACTGTGGCTAGGGTTTCAGCGCGCATCGCGAAAATGCCTCCACGAAGAGAACGCGGGGGAAGAGCTGGCGTTGTGACACCTGAGGTTAGAGAGCTGCAGAGACAAGTGCGAGCATTGCAAGAAGAGGTTCGCAGAAGAATGAATCTTAATGTCAGAGATGAAAGTGAGGATGAAGCCGAAGAAGAATATCAAGAAGGAGAAGTCGAAATTGTGAACCAGGAGGAAGAAAGACTTTTTCGGGCCATTTCTAAGATTGGGAAAAGACCTAAGATTGAGGTTCCTACATTTTTTGGAAATCTTAACCCAGAAGAATTGATCGATTGGATCAATGAATGTGAGGAATATTTTGAGTATGAAGATGTTGAGGATCCTGATAGGGTCAAATTTGCGAAGGCCAGACTGAAAGGTCATGCGAAGATATGGTGGCAAGAGATTCAGTTGGAGCGAAATAGAAGGGGAAAGGAGAAAATCACAAGATGGGATCGGATGGTGGATAAATTGAAGCGACAGTTCATTCCTATTGATTATGAGCTTGACCTACTCAAGAAAATGCAAAGTTTGAAGCAAGCGGGAAGATCTGTTCAGGAGTATACAGAGGAGTTCTATCGACTTCTCATCAGAACAGGCCATGCAGAAGCTGATAAAGAGAAAGTTACCCGATACCTTAATGGGTTAAGGCCAAGCATTCAGGAGGAGCTGAATCTGGTTCGAATGAACAGTATTGAAGAGACATACCAGTTTGCCATAAAAGTAGAGGAAAAGTTGAACAAGAAGTTCGAGAGCAGACAAAACGGAAGAGGTCGCAGTGGACGATCTGGTGGACGGTCATATGGTGGCCGAAATGAAGATCTGAAAAAGAAGGATGAGGCCGAGTAGCAGTCAGAATCAGCGAGGAAATAATTCCAGTCACTTCAGGATCAGAATAATAGAGATCAGAGAGGAAGAGGAAGAGGACAAGGATTTGGAAGAGGAGGCTTCCGTGGAACATGTTTTCACTGTGGAGAAGAAGGTCATAGGGCATTTGAATATCCTCAGCGCCAAGGAAGAATAGACAGGAGAAATGAAGGCCAGGCCAGAGTTGCACATGTAGATGAAGATGCTAGATCATCAAATTCTGAAGATGCTGAAAGAGGAGAAACGTTTGATTAATAGAAGAGTCCTGTTGAGTGGTGAGAATGAACCTGAGCAAAGGAGAGAGCCTGTTTCGCACCAGGTGCAAGTGTGAAGGTAAATGTTGTGATGTGATTATTGATAGTGGAAGCACTGACAATTTGGTGTCAGAAGAGATGGGTGACAAAGTTGAAGCTCAAGAGATAGAAACACCCACATCCATATCGGATTGCCTGGGTACAGGATGACCACAAGGTCATGGTCAATGAACCAATACCTAGTGAAGTTCAAGGTTGGTGGATACCAAGATGAGGTATTGTGTGATATAATATCTATGGATGCATGTCACATGTTGTTGGGTAGACCATGGCAGTTTGACAGATGTGTTGTACATGATGGTCGTGCAAATACCTATTCCCTGACAAAGGATGGAGTGCGACATAAGCTAAAACCATTGAAGGAGACTGTAGAAAAGGTATATGGTAATGCAAGGATAACTTTTGTTGATGGAAGAAATTTTCTAGATGGTATGAGGCATGAGCATGTATGTTTTGCTTTAATTCCAAAAGCTGGTAAAGAGGAAGTAGAAGATGTCCCCTGTAGAAGTTGCAGATTTGTTGAATGAGTTTCAGGATATTGTATACAATAACGTGCCTAATAGATTACCACTAGTCAGGAAGATCAGTCATTAGATGGACTTGATCCCAGAGTGAGTTTGCCAAATAAGGTAGCACACAGAATGACACCTGCAGAAAGTGAGGAGTTGAACAGACAAGTACATGAACTCGTTACATAAAGGATTGATTCGTGAGGAGTCCCTGTGCTGTACCAGCGGTATTAGCACCAAAGAAGAATGGAGAGTGGAGGATGTGTACAGATTCTAGAGCAATAAACAAGATCACAATCAAGTATAGGTTTCCATTGCCACAAATAGATGATATTATGGATTGTTTGAGTGGAGCTGTGTATTTCTCAAAGATAGATCTGAAGAGTGGATATCACCAAATTCGGATCAGGAAAAGAGATGAATGGAAGACTGCCTTCAAGACAAAGGAAGGACTGTATGAGTGGTTAGTCATGCCTTTTGGGCTAACCAATGCACCGAGCACTTTCATGCGGCTCATGAATGAGGTTCTGAAAGAATTTCTGGGTAAGTTTGTCATTGTTTACCTAGATGATATTTTGATCTTTAGTAAGACATTGGATGAGCATATGATGCATATTTGTATGGTATTTGAGAAGTTGAGAGAAGAGAAATTATTGATTAATTTGAAGAAGTGCAGTTTTGTGAAGAAAGAGTTAGTGTATTTGGAATTTGTAGTTTCAGGAGAAGGTCTAAAAATGGATCCAGAGAAGGTACAGGCTATCCTTGAATGGCCTACTCCAAGGAGTGCTACTGAGGTAAGATCTTTTCATGGTTTGGCTAGCTTTTACAGAAAGTTTATCATAAATTTTAGCAGTATTTGTGGACCCTTGACTGAAACAATGAGAGGGGATAGAAAAGAGTTTAAGTGGACTAATGGGGCAGAAAAGAGTTTTCAATTGTTGAAACAAAAAGTTATAGAACAACCTATTTTAGCACTTCCAGATTTTAATAAGGTGTTTCAAGTAGATTGTGATGCTAGTGGTACTGCAATAGGAGCTATTATGAGACAAGAAGGTAAACCTGTTGCTTATTTCAGTGAGAAGTTAAATGATGCCAAGAGAAAATATTCTGTCTATGATCAGGAATTTTATGCTATAGTTCAGGCATTAAAGAAGTGGAGACATTATCTACTTCCTAAGGAGTTTGTTTTGTATACTGATCATCAAGCTTTGCAATATTTGAATAGTCAAGGAAAATTGAATCAAAGACATTTGAAATGGGTTGAGTTTTTGCAAAGTTATACATTTGTTTTGAAACATAGGAGTGGAAAGTCTAATTGGGTTGTAGATGCTCTTAGCAGAAGGCAACTATTGCTGACAGAAATGTAGATTGAAGTGGTTGGGTTCAAGGAACTCAAGAATTTGTATCCAGAGGATCCTGATTTTGGTGAAGCTTGGAAAGCTTGTACAGAACCTGTTACTCTAGACAGGATGAAATGGTTGGATTTCATCATCTAGGATGATATGCTATTTAGAGGGAGTCAGTTGTGTATTCCATGAAGTTCTATGAGGGAGAATCTCATCAAGGAGAAGCATAGCGGAGGATTGGCTAGACATTTTGGTCGTGATAAAACCCTTTCTTTGGTTAGTGAGAATTATTATTGGCCACAGTTGCAGCAAGATGTGAAGAAGTTTGTACAGAGTTGTAGAGTATGTCAGATGGCGAAAGGAGTGAAGCAGAATACAGGGTTGTATTAGCCATTACCTGTACCAGAGAAGCCTTGGGAGGATATCAGCATGGACTTTGTTCTTGGTTTACCGAAGACTCAGCGGGGACATGATTCAATTTTTGTGGTGGTTGATAGATTTTCAAAGATGGCACATTTCATTCCCTGCAAGAAGACTAATGATGCTGTTCATGTAGCAGAATTGTTTTTCAGAGAAGTAGTGAGACTTCATGGTTTGCCAAAGACCATAGTTTCAGATCGGGACACTAAGTTTGTTGGATATTTCTGGTGTACATTGTGGAAGAAGTTAAAGATAGATTTGAAGTTCAGTTCATCATATCATCCCCAGACTGATGGACAGACAGAGGTGGTGAATAGAAGTTTGGGAAATTTGCTGAGATGTTTGGTTGGAGATAAGCCAACAGGATGGGATTTGACTTTACCACAGGCAGAATTTGCATACAATAATTTTGTCAACAGGAGCACTGGTAAATCACCATTCCAGATTGTATATGGAAGTAGTCTGAGAAATGCATCTGAATTGAGGAAGATAGATAAAGGAGAAATAAGTAGTGCTGAAGCTGAAGATTTTACGGAACACTTGAAGAACATCCATGAGGAGGTGGAAAATTGCCTATATAAGGAAGGCTGTATTATTGTCTTAGGCAGTTCAGAATAGTTCTGGGTATAGATCTGGGTATTGACTCAAGGCTTTGTCCTACAGAATATTGTAAAGGAATGCCCATGTGGCTTTGCATATTGTAATTCTAAAAGTTTGTAATTCCACATTTGTGGAGATAATAAGAAGCCAATTTTTTGTTCTTGCATATTATTGTTGTTGTTTCTCTATTTCTGTTAAGTTTTTGTGATATTAAGGGGAGCACCCTTCATCAACTACCTTGTCAAGGGATTTCAAAACTCTAGTTAAAGAGCTACCTGGTTAGAGGATTTTGATCATTAGACCTATTAGGATCGTTCTCACCATGTTAGAAGTGAGCCTGTTAAAGTATTTAGATCACAAACCGATTAGAGTCTATCTTGAGTATAAGAACTCAAAAGTATGATCTAAAATTAGCACTAGACTACTAAATAGATCCAATTATTTGCTTAATTATGCTTCTCTAAACACTTTATTACCTCTATTACTCCTTCAACAATCACCACCATACACTACATACCATCACAACAACATACTTAATAATTTTCACAACCACTTATATACTTGTCTTAAGTCAATGCTAGAAACCTAAAACATTTTTCAAGTTAGCATAAAAATCAAACTTAACATATGAGAAAGCGTGCCAAAACCAAAATTCAACACCCTTTATGTTGGCCCAAAAAATCTAATCTTGACAACATGTCAGTCCATCACTTACATTTGAATGCTACACTAATCTAACCAACTGTATTAATCGGTATTATGTTCTTACTGCCAGTGCCACTTCAATCCTCAATAACTAACTGAATTCTTCAAACTAACTGATGTAATAATATATGTATTCAAATATACCTCTACATATTATGTTTGTACGATCACACACCTTAACTCGATCTCCAACTCCAGATCCATTCGCCTTTACCTTGCATATTGTCTTCTTACTGATTGATTGAACACTTAGTTGCTTTTCCAATTTGATCCTTCAATACCATCAATAAAAATTATCTCTTGTCATCAACATATCATGTTTCTATTAATCAAAACACCACAATACAACCATGTAATCAAAATAGATATCACCTACATAAAATACCAACATGTACCTATTATTTTTGGCTTAAAATTGCAGGGCTACTCCATCAGATCCTGATATGTTTGCAAAAGTTTTGATAGCTACATAACATGTTCTTTCATATAGAAAAAAAGAAAAAAGGGAAAAAGGTTTTGGAAATGGGTTTCCCTTGGTCAAACCCCTTCTTAGGAATCAACCTTTAAAATGAATCAAAATTACATAAAGGAATGTAAAAAGCTAAATGTTTGATTCATCTTGATTATACCTTCACAGACAGTTGTATTAATCACTCATATTTATGAAGATAGTTGATTATTTCTTGAATTGAAGTTTTTGACCTTATAATATAGAAAGGAATAAAGGATTACCTCACAAATGCATGGATCTATGAATGTCACTTCTAGATATTCAATATTGATATGCTTTATAATTACTTTTGATGAAAGAAGAATGTATGTGGGTTGAAGAATGGATCTTCTTTCTTGATTGTTAACTCATGTACTTTTCCATCATGGGAGAAAATACTTCTAAAATGGATAAGATTTCCTTCAATTTTCCTATGATGCTTAAATAAATACTAGATCTTGGATGATTTCCTTCAAAACTTGAGTTCACTTTGAATGCTTGAGTGCTTGATTTCTTTTTAGTAAGATCTCATATGCAAAATGAGGAGAGATAGGGTTCTAATATACCTCTTAAACACTTTGATATTCAAAATTAAGCCAAGCCAACTATGGGACCTAAGTTCCCACCAAAACACCAACACAAGGATCTAACCAAATTTGAGCCAAAATAGGTGGGAATAAAATGTTTGAAACATTTTGTACCTAGAAGAATGAACCAAGATCTGAACTAGGTGTCGAGATGATATGATGGATGTGAGAAAAGAAGAATCGAGTTGCTAGGATCAAGAATAACAAACATCATATCTTAAAACCACCAAAATGGGGCTTAATAGAGAATCTAAGTATGGGTGAAACTTTTTAGAATGGTATATTTATCCCGCACTTTATTGGGAGTATGAGATAGAACTCATGCTCGTGGTAAAGTAGATCAATGCATAAGAAAAATATTATCAAGGTAAACGATACAAGGAAACATCAAGTCCCTGAGTGACTTAAGTCCTCATCAAATCCAAAACCAAGATAGAAGAGGCATTGCGAGAGAGAGAGAGAGAGAGAGAGAGAGAGAGAGAGAGAGAGAGAGAGAGAGAGAGGTATGATCACTAGCCTTGTAAATTATTTCCTTACTATGGATCATGCAACAAAAAAATGTTGATGCAAAAGATTACATTAATGTCCAGGAAGCTATGTTATGCTAGTCAACCCATAAAAACAAAGGTGGATTAGTTCTTAAGGAAATAATTATCTCCATTAAGGAATCCATAAAAGAAGATTAGTCCTAAGGAAATAATTGTCTCCAAAGGGATCTAGGAAAGAAAGATCAACCTAAGGATCCACTGAATAATGCATAGGGGCACGATACTGTAAAGATGAACGTAAGGAAAAATATTATCTCCTTAGCCATCTACTAAAGAGAGATTACATCATATCATTGTGTATGTGTAAAAAATGTGAAACAAGGAGCAAAGTATATGCCCCTCATGTTAAAGAAATTGTAAATGACTTAATAGGAGAAATGACTTTAACAGTGGACACATGCACCCACAAGAGATGCTTCCACTATGAGATTCTCTAAACAAGGACAAACCAAAAAAAATGAATACATGAAAAATATATCACGAAAGGGATCTACTAACTTAGGGATCAATATGATAATATGATAACTTGAATATATCATAATTATATCAAAATGAACTGTCATCATTCTCTAAAGGTAGTAGAACTACGAGCACAATGGAAGAATGACACATAAGAGATACAAAGAAGATTCTTTTTGGGTTGGTATCAAGGGGAAAAAGGCACATTTATGAATAGTGGCACATGAACAACATATAGAAGAAATGAGATACAAGTAGAGGAATGTCACAACCACTTGATTCCTTTATCACCTTGTGCCAATGGAGAAACAAAGGGTAGTCTAATTAAATCTATACAAAACATATAACAAGAAACACATCATGGGGGAATCATATTATAATAAGAAAACACAAAGGGTCCATCACATAAGAGGAGCTAGTCAAGCATATCTCCAGAGCCCCCATTGCAGTATTTATCATTTAGGGAAGGTGGAAAACATGCAAGAGGAGCAAAATCAAGCACAAAAGATAGAATAAAACTCATCCCCATACAAGGACCATGCTCTAAGGATGATTCACTTTATTTGTCACTATGATTAAGAGATAATTGTTTTGTAAATATAGCAGGTAAATCATGATTAACATCAATAAGCTCATATATATCATCAGAATCACTAGCATGAACATAATCATTTACATTAGAAATTTGAAATAATCATCAAGAGTATTTTCTTCATCCAAATTAATAAAAATAGGATCTCTTATCTAAATAGAATCATCATATTTTTTCAATTTCATCTTATTAGATTTACTTCCTCCCTTGGGATATGCATAGGTTGATCAAAGGGAATCAAAGCACATTAGGTGTCCCAGGGGAGGAAAGGATTTGTTAATTACACTCATGGGCTCTAAAATGATGTTTATAGTAATGGTCATAGGCATAATGGTTACATTTGGTTTTTTTTGAAATTTGGCTTGGTTTAGGGTCAATCGACATTGGGTCCTTTTCTTCTTCAGGGGGAAGAATGGAAGGAATAACACTAGGTTGAGAGATGGCATTTGAAATTATTTTATAGGACATAGGAGTTTGAATGGAAGCATAAATAGGAGGTGTAGGAAGAAGTCCAAGTTGAGGGAAAGGAGATGGAACAATCTTAGGATTGTTAAGCTCACAAATATTTTGGATTTTGAATAATAATAGGATAGGAATAATTTATCTTTATGAGGTTGGATTGGATGAGGCATGGAAGGACAAAATAAATCAAGGTCAAAGTTCCCTCGATGCTCTAAAGGCCAATAGAGACTATGGTTAATTATAATTATTTCTCCATCATGGGGAAATTTCAAACACTTATAGATAGGAGAGCCCACAAATTTCATGGAAGTGATCCAAAGAAGACCAAGTCTAACTTAAAATTGATCAAAAGTTAGGATTAAAAAAAGGGTGACATCAATAGTTTGGAAAGTATTTATGAATCAATGATAATAAAAAAATTATTATATTTACATTCTATCAAAACCAAAGGTCTTTATGTATTCTAATTTATTTAATATATATAGAAATTATATCAATTATATTATACAAGATCTCTTTTACTATTTGTCTTGAGTAGAGAAGATTGTAATGTTATCAAGGAGGGGCTTGTCTAAATTCAATAAATGACTATCTATCCCAAGATAGGGTAGGGCTCAATATTCTAGAAGCCTTGAGGGAAACTCCCAAGATAGGATATGGGCTTAGACCTATAAACTTTGAGGGATCTCATTGTAGTTAGTCTCTAGGCACCTTGGATAACATCTACTCTTCCCTTCATGGAGTTAAAATAGTAATAATGTTGGATATGAGTGTTAAAGATAACTAAATCTAAGGCGATAAATGACTAATCCTGTCATGGACATTTCAATGCAAATGCTAATTAAGAAATTTAGGATAAATTAAGAAAGGTCCCAACAATTATAATGGCATCAGAGCATGATCATGCCATTATGCAGGATAAAAGATAAAACAAGGAATCTACATATGCATATATACTTGAGATTATATTAAATATATATAAATTAAAAAATTATAAACATTATGGATAGATTATTTATGGTGTATGTCTTGTCTCATAATCAGTCAGAATGAATGGAGGTAGTAAGTTAGGGAATTGCAGTTTACTGGTTTCCCCAAGCTAAGTAGACACCCCAAGGATGGAATTGTCATAGTGAGATGGTCTTGCCTCTTGTGGGCCAAGAGGTGATTTTTCATAGTGGGATGATATGCGCTCTTGGGCTTAGTTGGGTTGAGAAGTTTACAAGAACCCTCTTGAGGCTTTCCTACCAACTATGTTATGATTGATTATGAAAGACAAACTACTCACTTTTCCCCCACATAGTTAGGCAATTTCTATAAAAAAAAACATTTGAACAAGAGAAAACATGAAGTAAATGTATGTATCTATAAGATGTGATTTTGAATAATAATTCCATATGGTATATGCACTATTACACACACACACACACACACACACACACATATATGTATGTATGTATGTATGTGTGTGTATGTATGTATGCATGTATGTGTGTATGTGTGTGTGTATACATACATATATATATATATATACATACATACATATATATATATATAGTATACATGTATATGTATATGTATATATATATACATACATGTATATAATATACATATACATATACATGTATATATATATATACATATACATATACATATATATGTATATATGTATATGTAAATA